>VZTJ01001553.1:369724-605420 GCA_013397795.1 Orthonyx spaldingii | reverse complement strand
CTCATCAGGTAGTCGTTGATCTCGGCCAGGGTCAGGCGGCCGCCGGCCGAGTCGCGGATGGCCATAGCGATCAGCGCGATGTAGGAGTAGGGCGGTTTCGGCCGCCGCGTGTAGGGTTTCCCCTTGGCGCTCTCAACCGGCGGCGGCGGCGGCGGCGGCTGCGGCGTGGGGGGCGGCGGCGGGGGATGCCCCGGCCGTCCGGCCCCGCCGCCCGGGCTGTTGGCCGCGCAGTCACCGTCCGAGCCCAGCTCGCTCTCGGCCGGAGCCGGGGAGAGCGAGCCGCTGCCTTCCTGGTCGCTGCCGGCGCTCAGCTTGTCCTCATAGTGCTGCGAGAACACCTCCAGCTTCATGGCGGCGGCGCCGCCGGCCCCCCCGCACCCCGCGGCTCCGCTGGGCGGGCGCGACCCCCGCCCCTCGGCGCGGCCTCAAGGGAGGCGGGAGGCAGCGAGGCGACCCAGGGGCTTTCTGTGCCCTCGCCGGCTTGGACAGCTCCGCGGCGGCAGGCGAGACCGTCAGGACAGGGCAGCGGGGATCCGCACCGGCCTCCGCCCGCGGGCCCGGGGTCGCTAGCAGGGTCCGGCCCCTCCGCGGCCGGTGGGCGCCGAGGACGGGCGGCGGTGCCCTGTAGCCCTCGGGACGGGGCGATTCCTCCGGGCTTCCCCCTTTTTCTCCCCCACTGGGGCGCTCGCTCTCCTTTCGCCCCTTTTTTTGTCCTTCTCGCTCTTTACTCTGGCTGCTCCATGGGGCCGAAGGAGAGAGGCGAGGCGGCCCTCGTGGAGCCGGTGCGAGATGAGGGCGGGCGGCTGCCGGAGCCGGCACTTCTCCGTGTCCGCCTGGGCTCGGTGCTCCTCGGGGGCGCTGCCGCTGTTACCGTCCGGCGTTCCCGGGGTGCGGGGAGAATCTCTCGAGGCCCGTCGGGGTTACTCCGCTCTCTCCGGCTTTCACCCGTCAGTGCCGGGACGCCGGGCTGGCTCCTCGCTGCGAGGCGGGCAGCAGGCGAGTTATTTGGCTTATTAGTGTTATTGTCATTATCTCTCCCTTCCCCTGTGGTTCTGTGTCTCTTCACCACTTTCAGACCAGCCCATTATAACGCCGGCGAGAGGCGGAGCCAGGACAAAGATCTGAAAGGGTTGTGGGTGGAGAAGCAAGGTAGCAAAGGTGGGTATGCCCTAATAAGCCATATCAGAGCCGTAATTAGCCAAGATGACAGCGAGGTCTTGTTGGAAAGTTATTTTACGAAACTTGTTTGTATTTTCTCCTGCCAGGTCCCTCCCCTTCCCGGGTATTTCGAACGAAGCCGCAGTTCGGCGCGACTAAGCAGAGCCGGCCCGCCTCCCAGGTGTAAAATGCAGAATGACTTATAGGTGGCAGAGCTGAACCTGTTACGTGCAGTGATTTATTTTAATAGCGCCGCATAAAGCAACAAGTTGTAATATGACAGCTCAACAACCTGTTGGAAAATAATACATGGCTTCGCAGTTGTGAATTCCTGATGATTTATGTAGCCTGACAAAATAGTTTCAGTCCTGGTGTCTCTTTCCTTCTGTCGTAAGCACACCTGGTGCAGAGGTAGAATGGGAACAGGTAGGCAATGCTTTGGAGTTTTGCTGTGAGAGAGTTAGTCAAAGCCTTGACCTTAGTTTTACGTGTGCTACTGTTTCTGTAGTATCATTGCTTGATCTCTTCCGGATCATGTGTTTGTAACCTTTGTCTTACAACTGCCTCTCTCCAGTAAAATCTTTTATTGTGTAGGTTTTGGGTATTTTTTTTTTTAATGGTAACTTTAACGTTTTTTTAAATCACTGCGAATCTATAAATTTCCCATAAAACTTGGGACAAAGTATTCTGTAGTTTTACCTAGACACTTTTCCTTCTAGAAAAATTAGTCATCTTTTTTGGGTTTGCTTTTAGGTTTAAGTTGTCAGCGTCTTGCCCTCCTTCAGAGTTTTTTTTTTTCAGCCTTCAACATCATGCTAGATAGAACAACTCAATGAAGAGAGCTAGCTGGCAGTAGGTTCTCTGAAAACTCCCTGTTCTGCTCACTGTTCAGAGTCAATTGCAAAATGCCATTTGACTTCATATGACAGTAGCGCTGGCGTCTGCAAAACAATAACAAAAACATCAGCAGAAATCCAGTGTGGTGCTTATGTTTTATTTCTCATATGTATGCTTCAAATTTTATGTCCTGGAGTAAGAGTTGGATTGCTCCATATTTTCCAAAAGCAGTCTTTCAAAATCAGACCTTATTTTAGAATAAATACATAACGCAGAGTCAGTCTGGTTAGGACTATTCCGTTGTGGTCTGGCTCTTAAGGAGTATTGGAGAGGAAGATGAAAAAGGACAAGTTTAAAAGACTAAGAGGAGAAACAAACAACCCTACTTTCTATCTTGATCTCTCTTGAATAGAATATATGTTCCCACACACACACACCTGCATTTTGTTTCAAAGCTTTGCTATTTCTTCAGTCTGTATGAGTCTAACATGATAAATACTGAAGAGTGAGAGGTTCTTCTGTCCCTCTGGTTGCATTCTTGACAACTTTAATAGAATTAATAATACATTGGATGTCTTGCTGTTCTCACAAAAGCTGTACCAGTTGAGAAAAGCAGGCAATTCAGAAAGACAAAAATAAGAGGAGGGAGACCTCTCTTGGTTCCTTGTTGTTGTTGTCTCCATGTAATGTAAACTGAAATCTTTCAGTAAAGTGTTGTCTTAACTGTAGGTGCCAATGTTTGTGTTTAAGGGTATGGGAAAAAGGTATCATTCCTTCCAAAACTCATATTTTCTACGATGATGCCAATGGCAAGGGTAGGTTTTTTCCTCTTCCTGCTTTTGTTGTAAATAGCAGTGAAGTAGTGATGATTTGCTAGCTTGCCTTTGATGTTTATTTTATTACGGTTCCACTATTTGTGTGGAAAATGTACACATTGTCTCTTATCTTTATTCAAAGAACTTAAAAAGTCATTCAAATGCTGTAGGTAAACACGTCAGACATAACAGAAGCTTTTTCACAGCCATACTTCAAGACTAGGAGTGGATGGCAAAGCTGGTTTTGCAAGATTTAAGAGGGGACAGAAGCTTGTACTCAAAATAATACAAAGATAGCTTTTAATGACTGGGAGCAGGGAACCTTTCTAAGATCAGCACTGATTCTTGTTGCAGCTCAAGGCCCCTTTGCTATCTCTGAGCCAGTGCCTGTTGTAAACTGTCCCTTGAAATCTCTGGTGGCTCTTACCTGAGAAAATATGTGAAGGTGCTTATGAAAGGGCCATGCAGAGTTTAAATAGAGCCTTCATGGCCTGATTGAGAGGGATATCAAGCCCATTGCTAAAGCTGCCCATGAAACACAAGCAAAGTTGTAAGAAGTGGTGAAATAATCCAACTACTCCCATCTCTCACCACTGAGAGTATATGTAACCTCAAGTCTCTTCCTGCTATAGTTTTTTAAAAGGCACAGTATCGCCTTCAGGTTTATAAAGATTAACACAATCATCGGAAAAACTGATTCTGTTAAGTAAACTTCACATCAAAAGCACTTTGATGTGTTGTATTATAGCAAAGCCAAACACCCCACCCCCATTACCCCAAGAAAAACCTCCAAAAACCTCCAGTGAAGCAATGTAAAAAAAATCTAATTCTTTGTTCTAAAATGAAATGTCTCTTCCTCTTTAGATCGGCAGAGCAGGACTTTTTTTGATGTATGATCCCCTCTTTTCCTACCCAAAACAGTACCCAGTCAAAGACAAACGGAGATATGTGAATGGTTGCTTGAAAATCACGCGATCAACTTTGCTTCCCATTTTCTGTAGTATTTCACTCATTTAATTCAGAAATAGTAAAAGTGTGCCAATAGATATTTGGAGATAAGGTAGTGTAGTCCTCTGCAGTTTGCTCTAGCTACAAATTATAAAAATATTCCTTACTAAATGTAGCAAAATGCTACACTGTCTGGTGGTTGTGAGTGTATTTTTGGTTGATCCAGTTACGTTGTCTCCATGGTATTTTAAACCATGGAGACATGGGTTTTTCAGTTCAGCAAACACTGTGCAAAGGTGTGTCACGATATGTTCTTGGCTTCAGTTAGTCTTAAAATTATTTCTTCTAATTTTTTTTCACCTAGTTCTTCCTTACTCCTCTTTTCTGTCTTCTGTGTCTCCAGACCACTGGCTATAAATTGAAGAGGGTTTCCAGGTAAGGTCATATAAGAACAGCTGGTCAATAAAGGTCTCTGTGGTGACTGGGAAAGTCCTATAATTAGTGGTAGGCAAGCTTATTTGTGCATCTGAGATGTCCAGCACACCAGCTGGACAAAGTGCTTCATCATCTCTCCTCCTCCTCCTGTGACAAGCTGCAGGAGTGCACTGCCTTGCTAGGAATGATCAAACTGGACATTGCAAGACACTGTGTGAGAAACAATAGACCAGTTCAAAGAGTTCGCTCTGGATGGGCTGCTCGCAGCAGGAGGTGTGCCTAGCATGCATAAATGAACTACAGTCTGTGAGGGTTGGCTAATTGCACTGTATATATTTTTATAGTTGAAGGAAATCCAGCTAGAGACCGAGCTGTAAGAAAGGAGGTTAGTGGAAATTCCTTTAGACCTTGAGAGGAAGAGTTTGATCACTGAAGCAGAATGCATGTCTGCGTGAATTCCCTCATTGGGAAAGATTGGCACTTTTTCACAAGGACAGCCATTCCCTCTGGGTAGAGATTTTCTCATGTCTTTGGCAGGTACTAAGAGCTGAATTTACAGCGGGGAGTTCCATTTCAACTTTGTTTCATGTAGTCTTTATTTTCTTGGGAGACATTGCTCACAGTGAAATTTTCCCATGCTGAGAGCTTAGTATCACTTCCTCCCTGTGCCCAGTTCATGTTCCATAAAAAAAAGTCTGCATCTAAGCAAATATTTTTTCTCCAGAACCCTGGATTGTGACAGAATGGGCAGGAACAGATTTTCTACTGTGCACAAAGTGACATTATTGCTCTTGTTACTAATGCTTAGTATTAGAGAAAAAATCTCAGATTCCTACACCATCCTTTTCACCGAGAAATCTCAGAGATCTCCCATTTTACGGGTGACAAGGAGTGAGGGGGAGTCCTGCTGAAAGTAGTTTGGTGAGTCAGTGGTAACCCTGTCTGTAGAACTGAGCTCTTGGAGCCCTTGTCCTGTGTCCACTGAGGTATCCACCACAAGGCCTGATTGGAAAGTGCTGTACCATTTAGCAAGGAGCTGTCAAGATGGAGAATGCTCTGTCCTGAGACTCAGATAATTTATAGCTAATTCTCTCTTTTTACTAGTGCTGTGTTAAGCCTCCAGGGTTTGAATGAGGTTCCGCACTGGCATAAGGTGAACCTCTCTGGAATATATTGCAGTTTTTCAGTCTGAGAAATACGTGACATAAAAGGGTGCAGGGTGAGGTTAAATCAACACAGTATTTACAACATGTTTTGTGATGACTTAATTCAGTAAGTGTCCCCATAGGCTTTTCTCATAGCTGATTACCTGGTTTCATGTAACTGCACCAAGAGAGAGAAAATCCAAATGGTGATGGACTTAGGGACTTCTGGATCTCTTCAAGGAAATTTTTCTTACAGTAAGAAAGAAATTGGTATTGGAAGGCAGCACATGTATTGATAATCCTGGATATAATTATCAGGACAGAATTGCTTGCTAAGGGACAGGCTCCACCACAATTAAAAGTTGCGCTGTGTTATGCTTGTTATGAAGTTACAATGCAGAAGCCATTTGGTGAAATTCTGTGGCTCTGTGCCAAGCATAGTGAATGGTTTTTGCTACTGGTGCCAAACAAACTTAAAAAGAAACCATCATAGCTTGTTATTGCTGGTGCCAGACCAAATATCTGTTGGCATCAAACTTGGTATTGATGCCAGAGGCTTGCTATCACTGGCCCGTGATATGAGGAAACACCAGCTGAGCTGCTACAATTGCCTCTCACTGCCTTCAAGTCCATGCATTGATGGAGTAGAGTGAACAACTTTGGAGGAGAACTACAGCAAAATTAACCAAGGGATGAAGGCATTTGAATGTGATGGAGACTCACTGAACTTTGCTAGCCCTTGCTGGAGTACACCTAAGCCAACTCAAAACCACATATATTTTACATGGGTAAACAGTGACTAGAGATATGTTTCAATTCAACAAAGCTGAAGTACTATTTATAGCACTGTGGATCAACAAATTAATCACCTTGCCAATAATATTCCAGTTGAATAGCAATAAGTATTTAACATTCTTACTTCTGGGTTGGATTTCTTTTGTTGTTTCTTTGTTTTCAAAAAGCTATTTCTGAGTGGCATCCCATGATTTATATAAGCATTAGCCAAATTTATAAATAAATGTGTGTGAAAACCTTCTTGATTTTTATTTTTTCCAAGACCAAGTGAAATGCGTTATAATGGAGCTATTCAGGAGTGCCTGCTAGCAGTAGACTCTCCTGTGGTAGGCAGGATTTGGCAGTATTACCTCTACATTGTATCTCTCTTGTGCATTTTCTGTTCTTCATTTGCTGTGTTCCATTTTCCTTCTCTGCAACCCCCTGGACAGCTCCAGAACCATTGGTATCTTTGAAAATCTGGTCCATGCTGCTGCTGGCTTACTCCTGGAACAGGGAGCACAGTTACACTGAGGGATCATCCACTGCAGTACCTCAGGTGGTGGAGGATGGGGATTTATGTTCTGCAAACTGGTTCCAGAAATCGGGTATATTTTCACCACTTTTCAGATGACAGAGAAATGCAGTAAAAGCTTGGGGAACTGGTCCTTCTGTTGCTGCAAATGTAATAAAATCATTAATTTGTTGAGTTACATGCGCTGTGTATTTGATTTCCAGTTCCTAGGTGAGTTCTTAAGGGATTAGTTGAGTTTCAGGCTCTTTAAGGTGTGAATAAACATCCTGTTGCCTCACCCCCATGAAATTTCTTCCCTACAGATGTCAAAGTGCTATGTGCAGTATGTTGCTATTTTGGTTCTCAAAGTAAAGGTTCACAGGTTTTGAATGTCTTGGCCAAACTTACACGATCTAAGATGGGAATAGGACATGGGTTTCCTAATTCATCTACTACTCACCCTGTTGTTTCCCTGAACCTTTACATATACCTTAGTACGTTAATAATTAACCTCCAAGTGGGGCACTTCGAAGCAAATGTAAAGTGAAACCAAACACTTGTCATGGTTTTCAGTCATACCAGATTTGCAAGTAGGGTGTGTTTAAATGATGCTGGTAGATAAAGTCTTGTTAATTTAGATTAGAGTAAAAGTCAGTGCCTTATCAAAGCAAGTGACTAATTAGGAAAACTATTACCTTTTGGAAAAGAAACAGTTGAACTATCACTCAAAATTATTTTAACTAATTGAACTGTACTAGTATTTAGAATAAAGGCTCGTGCAACTGCTGGGAAAGGAGAAAGACAGAGAGCTTTTCCCAGGAATTGCCAGTGTTCTGGCGGGGTTTCTTGATAATTTTGCTTTTAGAAAGTTAACAGTACTTGTCATCACTGTGTAAACATGTAGAAGGGAGGAGAGTCCCATGAGTCATCAGGGAGCCAAACATACAGAATTTAAGTGAAGAGCTGGGGCATTTGGATTAAATATGCTGCCTTCATTCTCTTCACCTTACCAAGCCAACCGGACAGCAAAGTGTTCCTGAATGGTTTGAGATAATGAAGTGAATTTCAGATCTGCAATAACAGACAGTGGGCATTTGGGAACCTGCAAGTGTGGAAACACTAGGGCAAATTCATGGTGTGAAAAGAAAGATTACGATCAGACTGTATTTATGTTCAGACAGATACATGCAATTGTGAAGAATCATTAAATAACTGTTAATCACACCTGCACAGAGCCTCTGGCAATGCTGGCTTATACAGAATCTCAAGAACTGCCATGTGCCTGACATCATACCTTTGCAAGGAGAGAAAAGTCCTGGGTGTTAGCCCAAGACTGGTAAGTAAAACATAGTCCAGAGACTTGCGCCAGTTTAATGTCTGCAAGTGATTTTCTGGTGCGTCACACCCAGTATCTTCTGCCCTGTAAACCTGTCAGTAGTCCTGATTTGTTTGCTTATGACCAGGTCTTACTAAACATCTCCAAATCTGCTTTAATGGAGCAATGGCTCCTTCCCTCTAAGTCAGTCAGGACCGTGAGGAGGGAGTGAGTATGTGTGCACAGAGGGAGTTTAGCACAAACAGGACCTTAACTTCTCTGGGACTGTAACTGCTGCTGTGACACACAGCTGCTTCTTTGGGTTTCTTTTTGCATGGATCATTTTCCCTTTTAAAAATATTGGGAGGTTTTGACATTTTTTCATTATGTATTTTTACTGTACATAAATAAATGGAAGTGTATTGGGAAGGGAATCAAGGAGGGTAAAGTTAGCAGAGAAAAGAGAAAAGGCAGCAAAGCTGAGAAGAAGATGTGGAGAAAGTTGGAGTAGAGAGCTCCAACTGAGAACACATTACAGAGCAGTTCCACTTAAGACTGTAGAAAATTTTCAGGATGCCCAACAATCTCCAATTTGACTACTTCTGCTGGTGGAATTTTTTTGACTGTTCACCTCTACAACTTTCCTCAGGCTAGGGAGTTCTCTGGCTTTACATTTCCCATGGTGCTTTTGGAAGCAATTGTCTTTCATCTGCATTTTCTCTCTTAAAGTATATTTTCCAGTCTTTCATGGCTACAGGTGATTGAAGAGTGAAGGGGTTTTTTTTTTTTGTGATTGATTTTGGTTTTGTTTTAAACTGAATATTATTAAAAAAAATGCAAAAGTGAAGGTTGAACATCAGTGTATAATTCCTAAAGGGACTGGGATGCATCAGTTTGCAATTTCAGTACAAAATACCTCCTCCTTTTATTTTTTTTCCTAAAAAAAATTTCTAGCAACTGTGAAGAATAGGAGATTATGAAAGAGAAACAGAGTATGACTGATACACAGAGGGACTCAAAGATTTGCAGACTTCAGTATTCATATATGAGAAGTGTAAGCTCTGGCACCTGACATTGATGAATCAGGCAATGGAGATATTTACTCATCACTTACAAGAGTCCATATTCATAGCTTGATTCATTTATGCCATAAGGGTTTGGAAGACAATCCATTTTTGCGTTCTCCATCTGACATGCAGTCAGTGACAAGAAACTCAGCAAGGTCCAACACAAAGGTTTTTTTAAGAGTTATCAAAGTATTGTAGGAAAAATGGCCTCCTCCAGTGATCCTTTAAAAAATGGTCACCTCTGTGAGTAAATCTTGGTGACTTGAACAGAGTTTATTTTGAAGGCAGGATGTGATACCCGGTACCCTCTTACCCCTACTTTGGCCTTTAAATGTACTATCATTAAAGATTGGCCCGTTGATGAAAATAGGTGTAGTCAGGTGCAGAGGCAAACCAGAGAGGTGGGGCTTTCACTCCAGTGGGCCTGCATTCAAACCTTCAAAACTTTGGCCAGACTCACGACTATTCCCAGTTGAAGCTTTAATTAAATGGTGTTGGATATGAGAGTTAAATGTGGAAACTGTATTCTATTATACTGGCTTGTGTTGCTGAAAGAAATAGAGCCATGCTTCTTGATTGAAGAGACAGAAGTCAAGTGAATAATTCGCAACAAATAATTAGTCTAAATGTTTCTAAGTGATTCTTACAGAATCTGAGTAGGGTTGAGAAAGATTCCTATTTATTAATGCCATAGGACTCCCTTTCACAAGGGGAAAGTTTATTTATATAAGATGAATGAGTTAAAGTACAGACTTGCAAGTCTTCTTGAGTCATCAGACCCAGAAAACATGTATTTTATATTAAGGTTAGTACAATCTTTCAAACAAAAACATTTATGAGTGTGCTTTAACTGATGGGTATATGATGACTGACATTCCAGAACCTCTTCTGTGCACACCTACGCTGGCATACTTTTATACATAGGAGTAATCCTAATTAATTTGGGAAAATTACTCTTGTGCATGAATGCATTCATTAGTATTTGAAACACCACGGTATGGTGAGTCTCCTAGATACAATCTTGATCTTACACCTAAAGATGCCCACAACGTCCCATCCAGTCTTTAGGGCTACCTTAGCACTAGTGAAAACAGGCCAGCACCCCATCCTTCCCCTGAGGGCTTTAGCACGGCTAAATTCTCTTCCTAACAAAGAACTGGGCTCATCTGTGCTGTCCAGAGGGAACTGTCCTTTGTCTGTGTTATCTCCTGAACAGAGGCCTCTGTGTGGCATGAGAAAGTGCTGGGTTACAGGGGACAGCCCATGTCAGGAAGCTCGTTGCTAGTTAAATAGTGTGGACAATCACACACCAGCTCTTTAGTGCATGTCCTGGCTCTTTTTAGTTTGCAAGTGCAAATTGTAACTTAAATGAATACTTGTCTTCATTTTACATCTTGAAGCTTTGATAAGGTATTAGTGTTGTCATCTGCTCTTTACAGGAAAGAGCAGCGCTGTTGTTCCCTACAGCAGTGTGTGTTTGGGGATGTATTTTCTGTCTTTCTGTCCCAGTGATGCTGAAGAGTTTTGCCCAGGAACATTGCAGGGATACAGTCTTTCTTAGTGTGTTGTGAATCTTCCCTTTCAGAAGTAAGATTTGATGCAGCCTAAATAATTTTTTTTTTTATGAAGACCATTTCAGTTTCTGACAAGGAAGCTATTGGCTAGGGTATTATTAAGGAGTTGGAAAGTTATAGCACTAAGAAGAGTGGTTTTATTTTAAGCAGTGGAGAACATTGATTATTTCACAGGCAACAAGAAAATAAAACCAAAGAACCAAAGTGAGTTTGAACTGAAAATCTGTACTTTTAAGGATTTCTAAATATGTAGATTCTGCTTTGTAGATAGTGGGTTCTCAGTGCTGCTGCCTGAAATTTTAAATGCCTGCACATGTTGTCACACCAGGGAATTGTTATAATCTCATCTCAAAACAGGTGACTGCAGTACATGAAGTGATTTTCACCCTGTATTACCTGTTTCTGTTAGCTGAAAAGAAGCCTAAGTCTTCCCAGTTGGCCACCTGGAATGTATTACAGAGCTCTGAAAAGTATTTAAGGTGAATTTCAGTCTGTCTTCTCTTAGAAAGCACCTAAAATGGAGGTGCTCCAGTGTTTAATGCTTGTGATACTCTGCTCATTTATTAAGGTTATTTATGAAGCGTTTATTTACGTAAGGTAATTGATTGTGAAAAGAAAAGCTACTTTCGTCATTAAATCAAACTTCATCCTGACATTAAGATAGGATTTGACATATTAAGCTAGACAAAAACATTGTGTAAGGTGAAAGGGATTGCCCCTCAAAATTTATTTGCAGCTTAAAAACTGCACATTGTGTTCCACCTCAAGCATTGCAAGTATTTTCTTCCTTTACCTGGCTGCTGCTCGCTTATCGTCCTTTCTGGTATGACCTGTGCAGAAGGATGTTTCCCATTAGAATATTTTGTAACATCTTTCTGTGAAGTGCTTGAACATTAGTGCTTGCTCCAGGAAAAGGTGAGTTAAGATGTGGTTTTATGTGTCCTGAGAGCTGCCTTGCTTCATCAATATTAAAAATGGTGTTTTTATTGACAATGAGTGCTTTCCAAAAGTGTTCTTTTCACCATTACTGATGTGTTGCTCAACAGAGCCAGCTTAAGCTTGCCACACTGAGTTTTGTGTTGTTTGTGTTGCAGTGGTTGGTTACCTCTTTCTGTTAACTTTCCATGCACAGTTTAATTAAGCTGTGAATAATGGGACGTGTTATCAGATGGTATGGCGTTATTAACTTCAGTGAAGTGTTGTGTGATGAACCAGCTAAAGATCTGGACAATAATTTATACATTCTTCACATTTAACTGTCAGTGCATTTTGGATGAAGATAGCTACCAGGGTGTGATTGCAACCCTGCTGCTGAAAGAGGTGTGTCTGTTTATGCCAGTGAGGTGCTTGACTGCTGGTATAAATACAATAGCATGGTAATTACTAGTTATAGATACAATGAAGATCAAAGTTTTTTTTTTTTCATCCAGAATGCTTTTATTATCCTGGAAGCACTCTTCCTGTCTTTCCATATAAATAACCAAGAGTATGACATTTCAGAGTTAGAAAATTGAGTGAAACAAGTCATAATGATTAATTTCTGCAAATATTTTTCTAGGTATTAATTGCCCATGTGCTGTGAACAGTATTCTCCAGTGCCCTTCTATACAAATTATTAATTACTTATTTTAGCTAAAAAACAACAGCAACTAAAAGAACCCCTTTATAATGTCTGTAAAGTGCATGCTTGCTATTTATATAAGCAAAATGATATGGTTTCTTTTCTCTGATTAGATAACTTGTGGAACAAATTAATCTGATGCATATGTGAATAACAGGAAAATTAGGATTATGCCAACAATATGTAGTTTTAAAGTTGTTTTTCTTATGTATCTGAAAATTTAAATAAACCTAGTCTGATTTCTTAGTAAAGCAAATAAAATGTACATATCAATAGAATTCAAACTGCTCACAAATGTTTTCAGATGGAAGTTGGCTTTCAACAGCAAATGGTAATGCAAAGTTTTCCTGCTCTTTTCAGTTCATACTTCTGGGCGGAAAGGTGCATACAGTGTGACACAACATGTTGTGACTCCTCAGCAAAATGTTGCAATTCATATTGGTCAAAGTATGTAATGTTTCAGAGCAGTGCATAATTTGGATTGCAACAATCTCAAATAGAATACAAGCAATGGGAGCACATAAAATGTGTTCAGTGTTTCCATCTCATTCATAATTTTGACTCAGCAGTTCCAGCTGATTATTAGTAGCTTCTCCAGCCAACTTGGATTGGCTAAGTGAATTCACTTTAACATACTGAAGTGTTTTCATTAAACCTGGCCTGTGCAAAAGTGGCTTTCAAAATTGAATTTACTGAACTAATCTTGGTGTCTTTGCTATTGTGTATTGCATCAAGCAACAAAATAAGCAAGAAACAAAGTAGTAAAAAATATTATTTAAACTGGAAGTGAGGCAGAATTCATTAAAAGGAGAATATGGACCATGCTCATTATAGGATTTGCTAATGCTCATAAGTTCTTCCAGCTAAATTTAATGTATGCAAATCATTATTTACAAGCAATTATTATCAACAATACTAATAACTTCAATAGTACTAATAATAGCTATCTGGACTAATTAACTGTTTTAAATTGAATTTTGTAATATTTGCAAGTTTTCTTACTTTTATGGGAACTGACTAAATCAGCCCCATTGCTTAACACAAAATCTCCATTTCAAACAGGACAATTCTGGTTTTGGAGACATGATTTGAAGCAGAATAAAGTGGTGGTTAAAAAAGCTCCTGCTCATATCAGCAAAATAGATAGAGGAATAAATTCAACATACATTCATTGAGCATGTTTTCTCTGTTAATATGAAACCAATTCATTCTGGTGAAGTGCAAAAGGTTCACTTGAGAGTTTTGTCCTGGAAACACTGTGGTTAGATCGTTCCAAATGGTGCGGGGGAACGCTGTTCTTGTGTTGGTTCTTTTCTGTTTTTCTGGTTAGAAAGAAAATGATTTTACGATCTATAGGCAGTTGTTTGTTTGGGTTTTTAAAATATGCTTTCCTGTTTGTGAGGAAAAAAGAAAAAAGAGAAGTAAAATCTTGACCTAACTATAAAGAGAAAGTAGAAGGCAAGTCGATGGGAGCACAGAAAAGGGGATCTCCTACCTTTTACAATGACCTATTCAAAATGGTTTAAGGAAGGCAATATTGTGCATTAGTCTGCAGTTTCCATGGGACCTCGTTCTGTTTGGGCAGCGAGGTGCTATACATATGAACCCCATGTAAGGCATAAAAATAAGTGCGAATGATAGCAATGCAGATAATATTGCTTCTTATAAATAGTAATTAATGCTAATTAGTGTTGACTCTATATGTTGTGGCTTGGATGAAACTCTGGCAGGAATTGGCAGACATGCCGATATGAAATCTCCACCCACAAAGATCTGCTGAAAGAGCAGTATCTGGTGTAAGGGGATCTGCCCTTTTAAGTGCAAAGAATACAAAGGTTTTCTAATTGTTTTTTCCCTTTTGCAGAGAAAACAAGCATGAAGCTTTAGAGTCGGTCTGCATGCACGTGTCTCTGGAGCTAGAGATGTGGAACAAATACAAGATCAGATCATGTTCCTTATGTAAGCTTATAAGCAGTGTTGTGTGTTCACTGGAAATAGCACATGTTCTCCAACAGTACTGGCCCCTTCACATGTGAAGATGTAGATGCCGACACATTTATTGAGGACAGGCAATGCCCTTTCCCGAATTGGGTGGGAGGCTGCTGAGCCATGCTGCTGTGTGGCTGTTCCACAAGATGCAGGAAGGCAGGCTACACAAACTGGTGCTGATGGGGAGGCTGACGCCTTCTCACTAGGCTTTGGTAAATCAGTATCTGCATGTGTGTCCACACATATGCATACTATTTTCCGTCCGCCACTTTCCTCCCACTCTGAGCTGCCTTCCTCCCCACACTGCCCTTGAGTCAAGAGGTCAGTGCTTTTTTTTCACCAGTCATGCTTTTCCTTCTGTGTTTTATCCTCAGGTTGTTACTTTCCTTCTTTCCAGTGGAAGGGCAGCAAGAGCCATTTGGCTAATTTAATGTTTTCCTGGGAAGGAAAGGATAAGACTTGAAAAAGGATGCCTTCAGGCAAAATGTGATTTTCAATCAAAATTGTTTTTCTTAAGGGAGTGGATTTTTCTTGCAAGGGGGAGAATTTGCCCCAACAGAGCAGTTTTACCCGCATTCCTCTGAGGTACAGGAGTCTGTGCTGTTGATATCAGGGAGGCTCAGGGGCTGAGTGACCAGTCGCCATCATAAAATAATCCAGCTTCCCAGAGGCAGAGGAAGAGGAAAAGGGGTTGTATGTGGCCTTGAAAACAAGACGGAAAAGGAGAGGAGGAAGTGCCTGGTTGTTCCTGTTTTGGTGGGGAGCATTGCAGGGTCCCTGGTGCCTGTCTGATCAGCAAAAGCCCTTGCTGAGAGCTGTAGACCAGGCCATTTGCTAGAGCAGCTCTGTGTTTGCATCAGCTGCCTCTTGGGAGGAATGTGCTAGAGAAGAACTGGGCCTGTGGAGCTGTATTGGCTGGCATTTCAAAGGTGAGGTATTCTGTTTTCTTGTTTGTTTATTTGCTTCCCACTGGGGGATCAGTTATATGCTGAGATGACTTGATACACACCTCCTTAGCAAATACGTTGATTCAACGTTTAGAGGATCATGTTTCTTTGTGGTGCAAAGTTATTTAGTACAATATTTGTGGTAGGCTGATGACACTTGTGATGATCAAAAAGAATAAGTTGTGTATTTTTTTAAGAATGTGTTAAACCAGTTCTGTCAAAATAGAGATAATAAATATCAGTAATTGTTTAGTCAGTTCAAAATGAATAATTCCTCACATTTTTTGAAACATAGTAGGTAATGTTTTGGCTGAATGTTTATGAAGAACCTATACTTACCTCTACATTTCTGAAGCTGAACATAGAGTACTGTACTTATTTTGTATGATTCTGGAATCTGAAAAACTAGACTATTTCCCTGATCACGACAAAGAATGTCTGCATAAAGTAGACTATCTTAATGTTCAGATTTCCTCTGCTAAACTGCTCTGGCAGGAGAGAAATGCTGGGATAGCAAAGGTAGACTATACCTTCCTTCTTAAGCTGAGGAAGCTGGTAGGAAGGTGGGCAGGGACCAGGGAGATGGCACAGGTTCTGCCAGTTTGGTGGAAGCTTCTTAGTGGAAATCCTAACAGACCAGCTTGGGACTGATCTTTCTTAACATTTTAATGCCTTGGGTGTAGAAAGTTGGAGCTGACTGATGAAATTCTCTGCTGGCACAAGACAAGGAGGCATTGCCAAGGTGGAGGTAATGTCCAGTTCTTCCCATACAGGGAGTGTGAGGGTAGGAACAATAAAAATACAAGAAATGTTTAATAGCTGAGGGCTTCTGCCTTTAGTGGAAATGGTTGTTCCCTAGAAGACAATGCAGCACAGGGTGGGAAAGAAAGTGGCAGAGAAAGATTTGAATATACTAATTGACCGCAGAATAACCGTGAGCTTCTGGTGCAATCTAAGAAGAGCCAAATGGAAACAAAGTGGTCATTAATGGATTAGGTTTGCAATTAGGAGGTTACTAAAAATGAGATTCTGTTATAATCTTATAGCTGGAGTTGGAAGAGCAGCAAACTTAACTGGACCTTCATGAACTGATGAACAGGGCTCTTGATTCAGAAGTTAACAGTATCAGGTTAATAGAATGACAAGGCTAACACAGACCTTATTTTCAATCAAAAAGGCATGTGTGCTTTATTAGGCTGTATAGTGCATATAGAAAGGGAAATTACTGTAGACACTGCTGATTAAAAGTCTGAAATCCAATAAATTTTAATATTGAATTATGATGATGTACCATTTTATTCATCTTAATTTTCATTAATTTCTCCATGTATGACATATTTTAGACTTTATGGAACTCATTATTTATAATTGGTCTTGTGTCAACAAGCAGTGAAGATTGGGCTGTCTGCCTTTACTGACAGTTGGCTTAATTTAGTAATAGTACTTAGCAGTTATGTAGTACTTTAAATTTTCAAATATTAGCTAATTAGTCATCACACCAATTGCTTTAAATATTATTAGCCTTCTATAAAGATGAGTAAATAGCTGTTGTTATCCATGTTTCTGAGATGAGGAAAGAGACACAGATGGGCTAGTTATGTCCCTGTGCATATTTATATGTAGGTATTTCAAAGGCACATATCGTTTCAAGGTCCAACAAGTCTATCTACTTGTTAGACCTGATTTGGTGTCCACTGGAGGCAATGAAAATCATTCTAGCAGCTTCAAAGAGTCCCCTTGCTGCCTAATTGAATTACCCTGCAAAATCCAGCTTCCAAATATTGCCCGGCTAGTATGGTACACTTTGAGATGGGTTGTGATGAAAAGCACATCTACCCTGGCAGTCAGAACTAGACTTAGTGTGGCTGTAGGGGACAAATAAGCACCAAAAACAATGAGGTTTGCTCAGAACCCAGTGAGTGAGTCCTACAAGTGAGACTCTTTGAAGGCTCTGTTTTCTAGGAAAATAATTTAAGAGCTTGAAAAATTGATTATAAAATAATGATATTCTTCATGCTTTCCTAAGCAAGCATCACCTGTTGATTTTTGGAAGAAGTAGCCAGATATTTTTACAGTCCCAACATATATTTCTCAGTCTATTCAGACATCCAGATGACTTTAAAAACCTATCCTTACACTTCAATGCTATGTGGGAGTTAAAACTTAGATAGATATGTCTGTTGACCTTTTCCTGAAAACTCTAAAACTCAGAAACATGTTTTTTATATTGCTTTTCAAAACCTGAAGTTCTATGGAGAAGAAAAAAGGAAAAAGAAGGGAAAAAAAATCTTAACCTTGAGTGCAATGCTGAAAGATCATAGAAATCCTTAATGGTGTGGAGAGCAGCTCTGTAGTGTCACCTAAATGTGACATACCTAGTCAAAGTTTGACCAGTGTGCAATCTTATGGTGCAGTTGTGTTCCTTGAAAGATGGAAATAACCTTCCACAAATTCAGGATTGTATTGTCATGTGTATTAATTCAGAGTTCGCATTTATGATGCTTTACATAAGAATTATTTGTTTCTGCAAATGTTCCTGCTCGTAAGTTTGTTAGGATTTGTGGCAGCATAAAACAAGAGAAAACTATATGGAAAATGTGCTTTTATAAAAAAATATTGAATTTCTTTTGATGTTTACCTTTACTTGATCCTAGTAGTCAATAGTGCAGTATAGCCCAAGCTTTGAAAGATGAGTTTAGAGTGGGAAAGCAGCACAGACAGCATTTTCTTCACTGTCACTGTCCTGCCACATGCTGCTAAATATATGCTTCTTTTGCCTGCCTTCCCAGCCAGGAATGTCTCTCTATGTGGGAAATATCACAGTAATGAGAACATACAGAACAATCCTCTCTCTGGGTGCAAGCCCTATGCTGTGCTCCCAAACAAAGCTTTTCATGTTTGTTAACTTGCTACTCAGCAGCAATCAGGAAATGACAGATGCTGTAAGGAGGACCCCTCCTTAGGCTTATTTCTGTACAGAAAAAATGACGAGAAAGAGAGTTGTGTTCCTCCACGTGCCTCAAGGTGTCAGATATTATTGGGGCTTTGCAGTCAAACTGGTGTGTTTACAGCAGATCAAAGAGGTGGAATGAGCCAGAGACGAAGGCTGCTGAACCAAACCCCCACCTGCTGCTGGCATGTTGGCTGCACGTGTTGTCAGGCTTTACACTCAGCTATGTGGGATCAATACTAATGCAGCAACATGGTAGCTGTTGTGCTCGGTTTCTGTTTTCAGGTAACCTTCAGCGTGTGAGGGGTTGTTTCTTTCTGACCTTGTGAATCCTAGAATAGAATAATAGAGTATAATAGAATCATAGAATGGCTTGGGTTGAAAGGGACCTTAAAGATTATCTCGTTTCAATCCTGCTGCCATGGGCAGGGACACCTTCCAGTAAACCAGATAGCTCAAACTCCATCTGACTTGGCCTTGAACACTGCCAGGAATGGGACATCCAGAGCTCCTCTGGACGGACGATCTGTTCCAGTGCCTCACCGCCCTCTCAGTAAAGAGTTTTTCCCTAGCATCTAATCTAAACCTGCTCTCTTTCAGTTTGAACCCATTCCTCCTTGTCCTGTCACTACATGCTCTTGTAAGAAGTGCCTCTCCATCTGTCTTGTAGCTCCCTTCAGGTACTGGAAGGTTGCAATTAGGTCACCTGAAAGCCTTCTCTAGGCTGAACAATCCCAATTCTCTTAGGCTTTACTCATAGGAGCGGTGCTCCGTCCCTGTGGTCATCTTTGTGGCTCTTCTCTGGACTCGCTCCAACTGGTCTGTGCCCTTCCTGTGCTGGGACCCCAGAGCTGGATGCACTCAGTACTCCAGGTGGGGTCTCAGCAGAGCAGAGCAGCAGGGCAAAATCCCCTCCCTTGCCCTGGTGGCTGTGTTGATTTTGGATGCAGCCCAGGACACGTTTGGCTTTCTGGGCTGGAAGTGCACGTGGCCGGGTCATGTTCAGCCTCTCATCCACCGGCACCCCCAAGTCCTTCTTGGCAGGGCTGCTCTCAATCAGTTAATCCCCCAACCTGTGTCACTACCAGGGTTACCCTGACCCAGGTGCAGCACCTTGCACCTGGTCTTTTTAAACCATAAGGTTCCCATGGGCTCAATTGTTGAGCTTGTCCAAGTCCCTCTAGGTTGGCATCCTGTCCTTCAGGTGTGTCAACCACCAAGCTTGGTGTCATCTGCAAACTTGCTGAGGGTGCACTTGATCCTACTGACTGTGTCATTAATGAAGATATTAAACAGTAGTGGTTCCAGTATGGACCCCTAAGGGACACTACTTGTTACTGATGTCCTTTGGGACTCTGAGCCATTGACCAAAATTGTCTGGATGTGACTGAGCAACTAATTCCTTATCCACCTAACAGTTCACCTGTTGAATCCATCTCTCTCCAATTTAGAGATGAATTCTACACTTATAGCTACACTGAAATCTGAATTGGATCCAGGATCTGTATGGCCACTGGCACCAGCCTCCAGCATGGGAGCAGAGGAGGGCCTGGCTCTCCTCACCAGGACGGCTGCTTGCTCTCCAGAGTAGCTGCTTTCCCTGTTTCCTTTTACTTCTGGCTATGATGTTCCTGTTTCTCGGTTGGTGTTCCAGAGGTGACTATGCAGTGGAAATTCAGGATGGAAGATGTTTTACTTCGTGTCTGATAGAAGAGTGGCAGCTATGGTCTGCCACTATGCTGGTGGTTTTATTGGCTATTTTGTCACTTCTACCCCTGTTCTACTTGTTCTCAGCCCTGGAGGGGAGATGCCCGTTAATCCTTTTAGGTTCACTCAATTCCCAGATTTCTCCAGATACCTTTACATTCTTTCCTTATAGCTTATTTCAGTTTAAGTATTTTTTTCTGATTGGCTCGGGAAGAAATTAGATCAATTAGATCAAGGTTTCATTTCCTCAGTCCTCTATTCTGCCTTTTTTTCCAGGTGTGTGGAATTTGTTCCTCCTCCTTATGTGTTTTCTCCATTAGCAGTTTCATTGCTTTTTGTCTAAAGGGTATTTAGGAGGACAATCTCACTCCTGTCACCCAAATACAACGTGTGTTTCAGACACCAGAACCTTCTTCCACAATTCCCCTCTCCTCTTGTGTCCCTGCCCCTGTGATAAAAGGATTTTTTCAGACAGAACATCAGAGTTGTAGTGGGGAGACAATTTTTAGTTTGGCAATGTGATGGTGTACGGATGGTCTAGGGGAAAAGCATGGCTTTGGAACGTGACTAAGGCACAAGAATCTGTTTATCAAACCTGACTTTGCGTTTCTTCCATTCCTTGAGGAGAACACAGAGCTTAACTTGGTGCCCCACTTTCCCAACATGCAGCCTCATATGGTAAGGATTCATGGTAAGGATTCACATGCTTCATGACACTTAGAATGAAGGTGCAATATAAATGGCTCTTTTTTCAAATGAAAAGGAAGTCCCAATCATCTGATCCTTCTATGGCAAATTTTAGATCCTTCTGTGGCCAATTTTATGCCATTAAAAAACATTGAAATTAGGTTTATTTTTATTATGAGATCACAGTCACATCATGAATTGTAGGGAGATACATGAAAAGTCAGGTGCAGTTCTTGCCCTGGAATACTGTGAAGTTAGCAATATTGGTTTTTGAAAAAATTGGCCATTATTCCAAATTGTGCAAAAACTGTTAATGGTAACAATTTCTAGGTTTCTTTGGAATGAAGCTTGCTGAGGGCAGTCTCAGGCTGTCTTCTGTAGTAAAGCAAATTTCTTATTAAGACAATGGATAGGAGTCTATTGAAATTATTAGATTGGAGTCATCAGTTCTTTCTTTTCTGGTAGTCCTTCAATTCCTGTCCCCACAGTGCCTGAAGCCATACTTAAGTTTCATGAATCTACATATGCAGAGAGAGAAATGAGATTATTGTGCTAAAGATCACTGTCTCTGTAGAATACAAAGAAATCTTACACACATACTCTGAGATGAATATGCATAAAGAAAGAAGAGATGATGGCTTTCTGTAAATTAGTGTAGCTTAATTGAAGTCAATCAAACTGCTAATTTGATTTAGACAAACAGTACTAATTTACACCAGCAGCTGAGATTTTGGCCCTTACTGGTTTAATTTCATACTAATCTGTTTATAGCTTTCAAATATATGGAGCCAGTTGATTGCTAAACTATTTATTGGGTGTGGTTCCAGGATTACAACAGTAATTATTTTACTGAAGCCCTTTATTTTCAAAAATGCATGTTTCAGATTTACATAATAGGACTAGACAATGACTAAGGGGCAAATTATACCAAGATTATTGCATGCACTTACGCATGTGTTATGTTTTCATGACTCAGAATGGAGCTTGTTTGTGTTCCACCTTTGGACAGAGGTCTCTTTGTGGGGGGGAACAACATTTTAGAGTACTGAATTACAAAAGAGTCTCAGCCTGTGGAATTCTGTGCCAAGACACGATGCTAGACGATAAAATATTACTTAAGTGTGAAGGTGGGGGACTTGGTTATGAAATGCCAAACGGTTTTCCACAGCTCTGCTCCCTCCGTGTGGTATTTATTGCATCCCTAGAGCTGAGGCCTTCAGTGCTAATCCTCACCGCAAAACACTTCTCTTTGCTACCTGATATCAAGTGGTGGCACAGGGGCATTCAGAATGGTATTTTGGGTGATGTTTGCCTGGACCTATCCACTCTGAGTGCCTTTCCCCATGCCAGAGGATGGTGTTGATAAGGACAGTGGCATGGCGCTTTAAACAAGCTCTGAAATGTTGTTTTCCTTGTTTTCATTTGGTGTGCTCCACACAGTAGTTTGCATCCATTTGATACTGAGGAAAACTGCCAGCAATCTTGTCTGGAGAACCATCGCAGCAAGAAGAGTTTCAGTTCAGCACAGTTCCCTGTGCCTGCACTGGGATTGATGGGTCCCACTGCTCCACCCTGTGTGGTCCTCCACTTCCCTGTGGAGCCTTGTCAGTCAGTGAGCCAGTTGCTACCGGGTTTGATGGGTGCTGGTGGTGGGAGGACACTTCAGTGTACGTTTGATACTTGAATGAACCTGTTCAGCCTGGTTGTTGGTAGAATCTGCAGTCTGAAGGTGAAAGGCTTTAGACTCTTATCTTTTGAGCTGTGCAGCTCCTCTTTTGGCTTCTTGGTGTTTACAATAATTACCTTAATGAAAGAGACCATCATCTTGCTTGCTGTCATCAAGTGTGCAAAGTGTTTGTTGGAGAGTTCAGGACGGCAAGATTTGCCTTCTTGCAGCCAGAAAAGAAACTAATGAAAACATTGCTCTAATAATCCCCATCCCTGACCTCTTTAATGCATCCTCAAAACTAAATGCATATAAATAATTACCTGGGTTTTGTAAACAGAGCTAAGTAGAAAGATACAACCCATTTTGGGTTCACCAACTCTGACAGCACTTCTTAAAAAAAGAAGCGTCTGTGAAACAACTTACTGTAACTCTTACAAGTTTGCAAAATGACCTCAATCTTCCCAAATGCTTGTTAAAGGATTTTCTAAAAAGAGCAACAACACCTGGAGACTCATTTATCACTGTCTCTGCCTACTGGCAATCCCACCTACACGCTGAAGAATGACGGCTAACATAATATTTATGCAATAAACCAGCTGAAATATGTGAAAAGTCTTCTGTAGGGATGGTAGAGATTAAAGAAGCATTTGAAGTCATTGGTTACTTTTTGCTGCTTGATAAACAGGGACGATTCTTTTGGTTTCATGACACAGTTCTCTTGAAAAGAAAAAACTTCTTGGTATTCATTCTGACACAGGAAGGCCACCTAAGACCAAACACATCTTCCTTTTATGAAAAAGGTTATTTCTCCCCCTCATTTTCATGATTATAAACTATATTTTCATCTTCCATAACTCAAATACAGAGCAGGGCCACTGAAAAATTCTTGAAGCCATTTGCTGTCTCTCAGGCTATTTCAATAATATCCAAAGGTGTCCACCATGCAAATACGAGCCTCAGAAATCCTAGAGAACTTAAAGTTCTCTAACTGAAAAATGGTGTGAAGACTCCACCTAAGACCCAGGTGTTTAAAGTGTCCAGTAACAGAGGTGCGAGGCTTATAGAGGAATCAAAGCCACAGGCAGAACTGAAGCCCTGGAGGTGCATTTAGTAAGCACAGGCTCAGCCTGAAACCTACACAACTGAGTGAAACGATCTTGTGTTAATTTCAGTCAGTCCAGTAGCTTTGATTATGAGTAACAATTGGGTCTGTGGAATACTTCTTTCTGCTTGCAAGCATAAGGCCTTTCTCCCTAGGCTTCTGTCTCTCCTGTTCAGTGGCCCTGTACATTGAAATTCAGGAATGTTCATGGAACCCAAATTTTATCTTAAATCTGTGGGTCATCAGCCCATGGAGTTCTTAAACAATGAGCCTGTTAGTACGAATATGCAGTAGCTGTGCTGGTCAGTATAAGTGAAGAGGACTATCGTCTAAGATCACGTTGGTCAGTCTAGGAAAAAAAAGGACTTTCTCTTCAGATCTAGGAAGCTGGTCACCACAGGACTATCACTTTAAAATCATGTATGATAGCTGTTGGGTCACACATTCATGCCCAGTGCAAGTACATGGATTGTACAGAGAAGGAGCAATTTGTATGCAAATAGTCACCAAAAAATGGCTCTGTCAGAGCAGAGGGAGCAGCCACTCAAGATGAGCTGAGGGACAGAGTCCTCATGGCCTCATGAAAGCATTTGTGATTGAGCACACAGACAGCAGCTATGCAAGTGTGTTGTAGTCAGCAAGCACACTTACTGAATGGCATGATCCTTCTTCGGTATGTATCTTCTCCCTGCCCACCAGCTTTGTTCAAAACAAACAAAAAGACCCCAATAAAATTAAACCAAAGCACAATAACAAAGCAAGCAAAGAAATCTCCTAGGACATGGAGAAGTAACATGTGAGATCTCTGTATCAAGGTTTTGACGAGGGGTAGTTTGCCCTTTAGTTGTGTCACTTTAGCATTTCTTGTTAATGAAGAACACCACCAAGTCATCAGCTGATGTAAGTAAGTGTCTGGGAAATTCTTCTTCAGAATAACATCTTGAAGCTTGTAGTGGATCACATGTGTGAACATGAGTTGGGAATGCTGTTTAAAAAGGAAAAATAAAAATACTTGCCAACCTGGGACATATAAACAGGAATACAGCTGACAAGATACATGAAGTAATCCTGCTTCACTCAATGCTGATAAGGCATCAGCTGGAGCACTGGAACTGATTTTGGGCTGTGCTTTCCTAATAGGATGTGAACTCATTGGAGAGAATCCAAAGTGAACAAGCGAATGATCAAAAATCTGCAAAACCTAATGGTAAGAAGAGATTGAATGTATTGGGGGTTTTGACCCAAAGAATGGAGGATTTCAAAGGGAGGGAGAGTTTAATAAGGGTCCTCAAATATATTAAATTCTTTGGCAGAGAGAAAATTAGTCAGAATATAATTTTATCTACTATAAATCTGTGCTGTTATTGTTCATGTCAGGCTAACCGGCTCTAATTGCATTTTGTTAAACAGGAGAATAGATATTTAGGAATACTTTGTAGCAATTAGGATAGTGATTGCCTGGAGTAGTAGCAGAGTTTCTATAAGTGGAATGAAATAGTTTAGAACAGGTGGGTAAATATCTTTGAAGAAGGATGTAGGAGCAGATGCTTTTGCCTTGGAGCACTGAAATGAAGAAGTTTATTAGATTTGTTTTAGTGCTGTTTTTGGTATTATTTTATGGGAAAGCAAAACAACAGAGAAGATAAATAGACTGCCAAAGGCTTGTGATGATTTGTGCGAATTTTAAGATGCATTTCTAACACAGTGCCATGTTTGTAGACAGCTTCATCATCATGTTACAGGATGGCAATCCACACAGACCTGTCTGTCTGATACACCCAGCTGTCTTGTAGGGGCTGGTAAATGAGGAGTATCGCAGGGTGGTGCCTGGCACAGCACAGAAGATGTGGTTTGGGTTAGTCTCAGTATGTTGTAGCTCAGCCAGTTTTGTCTAGATCATCTCCATGTGGTGTAACTCAAGGGATTTTCTTTTTCCTTGTAAGAAAATAGATAAGGATTCGATTGAAACTGGTGGAGAAGAGATTGGCTAGATACTGGCCATATGTTGTGCATAAAATGCTACTTGCAAGTGCTACTAGGAGCTTGTGTTAAATGCATAGAACCCTCAATTTATTGCTCAGTGTCAGCAAATAAGGGAAAGACAGAACCTGAAACTAAGCAGCCTTAGAAACTTACCTTCACTTCTTTTTTAGGAGTAAGGAGAGGAAGAAAAAGGTGATAAAATTTAGGTTTTGATTAAAACAGAGAGAATTGAAAATTTACAGGAAAAAAAGATTTCATAGAAATCTATTAGAGTTTTCATTTTCAGATAATAACAGCAAATTGACTGAACATGCAAAATGTTGTGTCATAGTCTCAGGAATTGTAGGGGCAGGTGCTTCAGTATCCTTTATTATACACTGGAGTTCAAGTTTCTGGGCAAATGTTTCTGCCCTATGATGAACTACTTTGTGCCAACAGAAAGTGAGACCATCAAGTGTTACCAGAGAGGAAGCCTGGCCAGCTGGTCTCATTGATAAAGGAGAATGAATACGAGTACCAGGAAATATAACCATAAAGCTCTATGTCAATAAGTAAAAAATCTTCAGTATTTAGATAGAATTTGGGAGGTTTTTTGAAAGATGTTATTTCCTGTAAGGAAAACAATTCTCTGGTCAGCCTAACGGATAAGAAAAAGTGAAGATAATGTGGCTGGTTTGTGGGGCAAAAGGCTTCTCCTGCATGTGTGACCAACTGTTTTTCTTTGGGAGACAGTAAAATGGGTACAGTGCTGCACAACAGTTGTCAACTGTTCTGTTTATCTTAAAAAACATACAGAGATGAGGATGAGCTGTTCAATTTTTTCAAATTTTGAAATCACTTTGTATCATGCACTGCTGGTAGTGGAAATAACTACATATCGCCTATACACTTCTACTTCACTGTGCTAAAGAGATGCATTTGCCTGGCCTAACAGAAAATGCCAGATGGGTCACATCCATTACATGGGATCTTGTGGAAGGTTAAGCCTGGCCAGCAGCCAAACATTCGCCCTGCCTCTTGCTCATTCCTCTCGTCTGTATGATAGGAATAAAAAAGAAAAAAGGTGAAAAGATTTGTAGATTGAGATAATGATAGCTTAATACGAAAAGCAAAAGCCAAGTGTGCGATCAAAGGTGAAAGAGGAATTCATTCATTACTTCCCATCCAGTCTCCTCCTGGGAAGCAGGGTCTCAGCACTAGGAACAGTTGCTTGAGAGGGTAAATGCTGTAATAGCCTATGTTCCCCTTCCTCTTCCTTTTCCCTGAACTTTTACCTGCTGGCTCCACAGTGACGTACGTAGGGAATATCCCTTTGTTCAGTTGGTGTCCTATCTACATCCCCTCCTAACCTTCTGCTCACTCTCAGCCTACTTGCTTTGTGGGGAAGAGAGAGAAAGCTTTGATGCTGTAAGCACAGCCAACACACTGGTGTGGATGCAAAAGCATGGCACCACAACGGCAGCTGTGAAGGAAGTTACCTCCATCCCAGCCAGAACTAGAACGGATCCTAAGAATAATACTGGTCCTATGGCTACATAAGTCCTTGCAGTGTTTGCATCAATGTTTCAATTGTTTGGTATCATACTTATATCTTTTATTTTTTTTTCCTTTTTTTGATGAGATGTGGGTGGAGAGGTCTTGAATGTGTGCTAAAGATCTATTCACTAAGAGTTGTGTGCACAAAAGAGCTGTGTCTACAGGAAGCTCCAAATGTGATGAAATGGCAGAGACAAAAGAAAACCTGCTGCAGAACTTGTCCTTTAAATAAACAATTGGGAAATGCCAGATATTGAAACACTCTTGGTTTCTTCAGAGATTAGAATAACTTTTTAAAATTAAGAGATTTGTTTTGTTTTTTTAAAGAATGAAACAGTTTGTCTTGCAATCCTCTGCGTGTGAAAGGAGAAGGGAGCTTAGTTTTAACCTCAGTTTCTGTAGCAACACTGCTAGCTTTTCAAATTGCGTGAACTCTGAACATGATGAAATACAATTATCCAAAGGAAAGCAAAAGCATTCCAGGAAAGGTGATGTGTATATGTTTCCACTCCTATGGCAGAATGGAGTTGAACTCAGCATTAAACACCAGCAATGTCATCATGTTATCCTCTATAATTAAGTGGTTATGGTGCTAAATGTAAGGATTTACTGTTTTGTTACTGTTTTAGCCTCTCTAAAACAACTTCACTATGGGGCTTAGATGAACCAGTTTACCATATTGTGCCAAAAATCAGCAGAAACAGCCATATTTTCCCCAAAAGGCAGGTTTTGATAAAATATCAGAGCTTTTCAAATATGTTTCTCTTCTGTTTTCCCCCTAACCTTTCTGTGAAGGTATAGCATGTATTTTAGCTCTCGTGTAGAGTTTTTGAAAATCAACTATTAAATAAGAAATTTTTCAATAAAATCTGAGACACATAGAGGGGGAAGAAAAGGCTGGTGGATACTTAAGGAGCTAATGTAGGACTTCGGAGTCTCTGCTGTGCCACAGGCTTCACCTGTGAGCTTTGTCAGGGAATTTGCTTTTCCTCTGCCTCTGTGCTCAATCTGTAGATGGAATAAGAGCTTTGTTACCTCACAGTCATCATTACCTGAGTGTTTCATGGGGTGATGACTAGCAAATCTCACTTGTCCCCCTGAAACTGCTACATTGCATGTAGATACGTAAACAGTGGAAATATTTTAAGATGGTACTCACCTATGTGACAGAATGGGATCCTTCTTTTAGAGCAATTTCAGTTTGATAATTGGTCTTCTTTTTTTTTTTTCATTGCATGATTTACAATTTGCAGCAATAACAATGGGTATTCTCAGGCCATTATTTCTGATGGATGTATAAATGAGGATATAATTTTAATCTCATAATGAAATGATGACAGATAGACATAAACATATAGTAACACATTAAAAATTCCCACAGAATTGTAAGTCAAGTGTCATCTAGAAGAGGCCAGGAGGCTGAGCTACCATGTTATTACAGGCAGACCTGGTAATGACACAGATAATTAAGACTGACTAACTTTTTTCATTATATGGTCTTTGTTGCAGTTGCTGATAAGATTGCCTATGTTTAAAATCACTGGGACTGAGATTTTCTGTGCCAGCTCTTTAACTAAGATAGATTTTTGTTGTAATTTTTGTAACACTTAGTACAAAATGATTCAACCACTTCAGAGAATGAAGTAAGGAGGAAAATACACTCTTTTTGAGTAAAGACTTGAATCTTAACTTGGAAAGCTGGCCTGGTCTGAGATATATACATTTAATTGACCTTGTAAGAAGACCAGATAGAAGAATAGGGATGAAGACAATGTGCAGTTGGACATGAAGGTTAGAGAGCCTGAAGACAAAAAAAGGCAAAGAAAAGTTCTTAAAAATTTGACTGAACCAAAGTTGTTCTAGTCCTCTGTTATCCTTCAGTAGCTGTATAATGTGCCTGCAGAGAGATGCCTTGATCAGCTCATACTGAGGACAGCAACCAGCTACCAGTTATCCATAACTCCCTGCTAAAACTGTAAAGGTTTGAGCTGCAGGCTGTAGAAACAGAACAGATCTGGGGGGTGAAAGTGTAGAAGTTTATGTTGTCTCCAGAAGCGCTGCCTGTACAAAGAAAGGAATGTACCAAAAAAAAAAAAAAAAGGTTGCATTAAAAGGATGGCGGGTTGCAAAGTTAAGTGTTGAGGAGTTAGGGCATGCTTGAGTAAGGGTTATCAGTGCAGTGCTACAGCAGTACCATGGCATGTGTGTGTTCTGAATTTCTAATCACATGACTGCATGCTATTCTCTTCTAGTGAGTGTCCATCACATGAGACAAAGTGTGTAAAGGTCCATGGAATTGATTGGTGCCCTGGAGTAATCCATATGGCAATAGCAGATAAGCTTTAAACATAGGAAACCTTGCAAAAACATGGAAAAAATGTTTATGGGCAGGCAATGCAACATTAGGGGGCAATTTTCAGATACATCAGTATTTCAGCTCTGATCTATATGATGGGTATAGGACAACTCTTCCTTTCTCAAAGGAAAGGTGTTTTGTGATTATAAATCCATCAGCATTTGGTTGCTGCTTTTTCTCTTTTCTCCTCTGAAAGCCCTTAGATGCCCTAATGAAAAATATGATGGAGAAGCCTATGAATCCATTCATGAATGCTGGTTTAGTGTTGTTCTAAGAGGTTGTGCTGGCAATCCTGGGTGCTGAATGAGGCAGAGGTCCTTGGAAAAATCAGCTATGATGTCACTGCAGAATGCAGACATGCAAGGAAGGCTGATATGAATTTGCACGACCAACCATTAAGGCTAATGCTCTCAATTCTATTCATTTTTGCACCTTCATCTTTTCTATAATACATTTTATCATTCCTGGTAGGGAGATTATGAGACATTTTCAACAGTACACTTGAATAAAACCCTAAAAAGTTCTCTTCACTTTTATGATTAATAGAATACTAATAATACAGCCTCAAGTGTGGCTTTTCAACCTGCAAGGGATCCAGCTCTGCCTAAACTCCAGTTTCAATTGCATGCGATGGGGAGGTGAGGAGTGGACTTTTGGAGTGCCTCTGCTGATCCCACCTGTTTCATGCAGTGGTTTTGTGTTACATTATGCCACATATTAGGTGCCTATTTGATTGTAATGGACCCACAGGTGGATTCCCGTCTGTGTATGTGAGATCAGAATAAACCCTCAGAGAAAGCTTAGGAAAGCCACCCAAAGGCTTGTCTCTTTACTCATTGCCTTTATTACTGCAGTTTGTTCTGATGGCTTGTGCTATGCACAGTAGCAAAATTGAAAATCAGTCCTGCTCTGAAAGATTTTACAATAGAAGCAAAAGACAAAGGACAACAGGTGGACACAGATCAGCAAGTGAAGAGCAGAGGACAGCTGTGGAGAAAAGACAATGAAGCAGCCATTGCAAACATTAGAGAGATCCTCTTAGAAAAATGCAACAATGTGAGAAAGCAGTGAATTACAGGTTTGAAAACTTACCAAGTACAATGATGGAGTCTGGTCTCGTGGGCTAATGGCAGGCAGAGTCCTTCTGCATGAGAGTGATGAGAAATCTCTGGTGAAGGTTTCACAGCCTCCTTGTAGCTTGCTCCATGAAAAAGAATAAGTCTTTGAGAAAAACAGCTTCTTTTCCATTTCATTTTGGAATTATTTGATCTTGCTGCAGCAGGCTAAATCCTTCTGCTGGTATGAAACATGTAATAGTGGCACTGTTTTTCAGGAGCAATGATATGACAGACATTGAACACTATTGGTTTTGAGGCAGTGCACCACTGAATTGTGTTCCAAAAGGAATGAAGAAGTGTTTGCAAAAAGGTGGCATGAAGGGAAAAGAAAAAAGAAAATATATGAAAAAGGAACAACATAGATAATGGGGAAGGTGCTATGAGAAAAAGGAGTGTGTCAGATCTTCAAAGAGTACCACGCTTTGTGGAAGATTAGCTTCTGGAGGTAACAGAGGTAGATCATTTCATTTTATTTACTTTGATGTCTTTCATTCATGTAGAAAAATGTTGATTCTTCCCATTTTAATTGAATCGCCTTTGCAAAAAATACAGGATTAAGTTACAAAAATAAGATCTATTGTAGTCAAACAAGTTTTGCAGACACAAACATTACTCAGAGGCTTGCAAAACCTGGAGCTGTGAACAATTCATACATTCTAACTGAAGACCTTTTCAGTATCTCTTTTGCCTTCTGAGTACAGTTTCAACTCCTCTGCACAGTTTTAATGTGATTATCCTGCAGACAGAAAAATCTCTTTGGTCATTGTCTCAAGTGATGAATTTAGTTTTTTGGCCAATCATCTGCTCTGTCTCCTCTGAAATTGCTGTAAGTATTATAAATAATTTTAATAAGCATTAGCTTTAGCAGTCAGCCCCGAGCTTCATGGTTTGCTTGGAGTCTCAGGCCTTTTTCTGTAGCCCCAACTATTCCTTTACTGTTCTGTTCTTTTGAATAGCATGAGTGAATCAGTCAGTTGTTAGGCACACAGCACTTATCAATGTCAAGGTGATTTAGTTTCCATGTACTTCTGAGATCAGCATCTTTTTCTGCACCAAGAAGGACTGGCAGGTATTTGTAAATATATTGAGTTGGCCCTGCTTCTGTTCCACAGTGGCCAGTCTCGTGACTTTCACACACTCAGATGCTCCTATGGAAAAGTTTGTGTTTTATTTGCTTCTGTGTTCCATACACTGTCTCAGGCAAAGAACACATTAGAGCTGCTACAAGTGACTTGTAACACTCATCTGCCTGTGGAGTTATCAGAACTACCAGAGCTGCCAAAAGTCATGACTCTCAATCCAGTGTGTGTGGGCTTGGGGATTCAAAGGGTGAAACTGAGGACATGTATTAAGCAGTCTCAAAAATTTCATGTAAAAGATGGCCAGACTTCCCTTCCTTCTTTCTCAGTGCTTGCTATCACTGACCTGGGTTCTGTTGTGCAAGTATTCATTTGTTCCTTTAGCACATTCTTTCATCAACTTGACATACACCCTAACTTCTGGAGCACTGCAAAAATTACCTGTTAAAGTGGCTGTGGGAAGAGAGCTGAAGCAAATAGGTTAGTGCTCCTGTTTGAGGCTGAAACAGAAGTGGGTAAAGGAGGGAAGGAGATTTAATTAAAATTAGGCCTGATATTTATAAAATTTTAAAGTGTAATTTAATTAATTATAATGTGAGAAAATGGGAAGTGAGAAAGCATAATTTCTTTGTTTAACTTCTCATGCTTTTAAATTGGTACATTGAATTCTGTATGTACAATCTTTAGTATCACTTAAAAAAAATGTATCAAACTGGATAAATATGTCACATTGCCATGACAGGTGTAACCAGGATATTATTTTGAATAAGAATTCACTGGAGTAGTCATATGTAAGAAGAAAGTTCAAGAGCTGGGAGTAGAGCTAAATAGAAGGATGGAAGGAAGCACCTCATGAAGATGCAAGAGAGAAGAAGCAGGGGAATTACGAATTTGTCCATCCACAATGATGATCTCACACTTTCCCTAATAATACATGTAATGTGTCTTTGTTTTACTTTTCAAATATGTCTTTGCCAACAACAGGATGAACGTGGTATCACTCAGCAGGGTTGGAAGGTTTTTTTTGCTCACCATTCTTTCCACCAACGCTTCTTTGTATATGGCTTATTTTGTAGGAACATGGGGAATGAAATATTCTGGATCCAATTCACCCCAACTATAAATCTGGTTGACATTAAGTGATTTACAGCATGGGTGTTCTTGATTCAGTATAGCTACTGAAAGGAAATTATTTGTTTATTTTAGACTTATTTTTCTAAAAAATCCAACAACCTGATCCTGACGGGGGAGGAAAAGCACGATTCTCTACCCACATAAGTCAAATGCCTGGTTTGGTTTTAGTGAGTACTAACTTGGATTTAATTTCTTAGAGGAAGAAATTTCTTAGTAACCTAGGTTTGTTCATTGGTTTGCTGAGAGGAAAGTTTTTTTCAAAAAGAAGTGCTGTCTGCTTTCCTTCTCTAATGTGCTCTGCTACATCTCTAAGCAGCTCTTTAATTTCAACCATCTGTTCTTCTGCCACTACATCAACAGACAAGGGGAGGAAATTACTTCAGATTTTCAGCTATATGTATTTTTTGATTAGTATGTCTGTGTAAGCAGCTATTAAAAGCAAGAAAGAGTATAGAAATGCAGCAAGATACTAATACAATTTAACTAGGTCATCAAAAGAGATGAGTTTTCCCTTAGCCACAAATCTACCTAGAAGTCCTATTTCATTTTAGAAGGAAAGAAAAGAAATGCAAGTTGTTTCATGAGACATTAATAGCCCATATATGAAGAATGAGTCTAAAGATATTTATTTATACCTAGTAAGATGGTAGGTACTTGCACAACAGAAACTTCAACTGATGTTAGAATATTTCATACATGCTTCTTAGCTTATGAGAGATTATTTGATTAATATTACCACATTAGATATTCCCCTTTTATTATTTCTGTGTACATGTAAAGTGCAAGTGTAGAATCCCATGCAGCCCAGAAGGGGAAAATAAGTGGAATCAAATGAGTGTGTGAGCTCTATGAACTGTCAAGATGTGCAGCGATGCTTGTTGCTTCCTTGGGCAGTAAGCTCTCCTAGCACTTGTGCAGTGCATAGGTCAAGCAGTCAAGACTTTTATCTCACTCTTTGAGTCTCTTCTGAAGTCACTAGCTTATAATTTGTATCTAACTTTGGAAAATTCATTAATTCATCTAGGTAGTTCACTGGAGAAATGCATTCATTGGCTATTCTCCTTTATGTACAGCAGGGGTGAATGTTTGCAAAATCAGTGTTAGACAAAGACTCCTTTAGCTCAGCCAGATTTCTACTTGGAAATGCAGCAACCCTTCCTGGTGCTGCATGCCCACTATAATGGAGGTTGCAGGTAGTTAGTTTGGGGGACTGTATTAGGAAGCAAATTTAGGGGTTTGAATTGATGTGTAAAGACTAAATTTTATTTGGGTTTATTTGAGAAGGTCAACATATTTTCTTACCTGACCCTTAGACCAGTCAACTCTTTGTCATCTATTTCTTCTGAGGAAAATGCAAGTTAAACAACTTCAGCTGTGATTACTGTTAGTGGTCCCTATTAGGCTAGTGAATTCACTGGCTTTCCTCATAGATCTATAAGAGAAACAAGAAGGCAGAAGACTGTACTATTTCTGGGTACCTTACAAAAATCTTTGCAGTTCACTATGCAGTATTACCTCACTAAGTCTTTGGAGGTGAAGTAAGGTGAACCTCACAGACCAGTGACTTGCATACACAATTAAGGTAAAATGTTTGCAGCCAAAAATAAAGGGTGTCATCTGTGGTGACTAGCACAATATACCAATATACATGCAGAGTCAGTTTTGGAGGTGAGCAACCAGAACAGTTGCTGAAGGCCCTGAAACCTGAGAACATCCCTTCAGGTTGAGTTAAGAAATTATAAGTCATCTAATGTGGGAATGAAAAGAAGGGTAGCCTAGCCTATGCCTAGAGCCCCGACAGGTAAATGGCTCTGCATAAATGTCTGGATCAATTAAATTGCTTAACAATAACTGTTGTGGCATTGCTGCTTTTGTTAGGCTAGAGTCAGTTGTTACAGTAATGAGCATCACATACGGTTTTAAATCCTGACATTATAAATTACCTCTGGTAGCAGCCTCAGGCTCGATCCAAAGTGGGACTTTGATGCTGCAACACTGAGTGTTATATTGCCGAGCTTTTATGTGGCTGGCCCAAGGTAAGCAGACACCTCTCTTAAGTGCCTTGGCCCCATGCAAGTATGTGGGAAGAGCGAGGTGCATCAGGATCAAGTACTCAGCTTTCTATTAGGAAATGCTGAGGATACTGTGGGATCTTCACCAGCACGTAGCTACCTGTTACACCCTTTATTCCAAAAACAGAGCTTGTCTCTCTTTTCTTCTAAAACATGGCAGAAGTGTAGGTGGGGGTGGCCTTTTGAACAGCAGCCTAGTGATTAAAGCACTCCCCCAGGTTGTGGGAAATCTCTCTCAGTTATTGCTTTTGCCTGAGGGAACTCAAACTCACCTCCCAGAGAGTTTCCTAAATAGTGTGCCTATCTGCTCTCTGCAGTACAGATACTGACCCTGCTGTGGGATTAAAGAGAACTGGAAGTGAAGTAGGCTAGAAACCAAAAATAAGATAGTACTTCCAAGGAGTGCAGTGACTTCTCTCTCCAAGGGCCATTTCAATCAAAATGCCTTTGCCATACATAAAGTAGGATCTCAACTTCAACATTTTCTTCTCCCTTTTAAGAGAAAAGCAAGGGCTTCCTCTTCCAAGTAAAACAACTCCAGTGAGAAAAAAAGGAGAATAGCATATACTTCAGAGGCTGGGGGGGCTTTCAAAGGAGATGCTTAATGTGCATTTGAACTCTCTAGGGCATGGTGGTGGCAGGAAAGTTTCTTGCATGCTAGCAGGGTGATCTGACAATTGAACTAAGAATGATATGGTGGCTGTATCTAGAAAGAAAACAGTAGCTGCTACTGCGTGTTATGTGGTGCCTGGTGCCCTGCAGACTCTTGATGGATCAAAGCAGTGAGGAAAGAGAAACAGAAGAATTACAAATTTTTGGATTTTGCTTGGTTTAGGTGGGAGATACTTGGTGCTGTTGAGCCTGGGGTGCTTCATGGCACATGGAAAAGCAGAACTTTAGGTGTCCTGATGACTGAAAGTTCCTATATGAAGGCAACTGGGCAGTAGAGGTAACAGCTGAGTTGGGGGCTATGCATCCACTTGAATGTGGGTGGAATATAGGCATTTTGGTCCTTTCTGGCTCTATATTCTTTTTCTATATCTGGTAATCTTAGTTGCCTTTCCTCCTGTGTAAACAAAACCATTACGTCACGAGTGAATTTGTACCATAATATCTGGGGCATGTAAAGCAGTGTAAGCTACCATTTCCTCATGATGCATTTCTACACACACTCTGGAGTCCTCAGAGCAGCCAGTGTTGACAGTGGTAAATGTGAACACAACAAGTGTTACTAGATGGACAGGTCTTTGGGCAGTTTTACGATGATTGCATTTGTCTGTAATTCAGTCGGTTCAGTAACTTTCAGCTCTAAGTCCACTGAAAGTTGTTCCAAGATGGTGCTGTGAATTTGATGTTCTGTCTTCATTACCTGGCTATGTTACAGCATTGCCACTTCTTTCAATCCAGTGTCTGAATGCAACCCAAGTGAAGGCAGTGACATCTCCAAAGAGAATGGGCTGGTCACTGTATTTAATATTGAATAGTGTTATAGACAGGACCAAATAGCAAAGCTAGATCCACACCTTTGGCCCTGTCCATATGTCGTTATGTGATAACCTGTCATCAGGTGTTTTACTTCCTACTACAGCGGGATTTTGGGAAGTAGAGAAATTTAGATCATGTTCCAAGTGTCAGTGCTAGGTGAAGAAATGTTTCGTAATTTGTAGCAATTTGTACTGATTCAATAAGATGGAGCCTTTAAACAACCTTTCAAGTATAGCTAGCAAACAATCCTTTACAAGTAGGGCTAAGCAGAAATACGAATCATTTTTCCTTGTGAAAATTTACATTTAGTCAGAGCTGAGGCAAAATAAGTATTCAGTTCTCAAGGAACAAAAAGATCCAGGAAATGACAGTTTAAGATGTTATGTTTCTGGTAAAGAAATTACAATTTCTCAGGTTCTGAAATGACCCAAGGAAGTTGTGGCACATTTATCTGTGTGGAATCCAACTGACTAAATGTCTGATCTCATGATGTAGGCAACCTCACCTGAATATATGTCCTGGTTCTGGCCAGGACAGGGTAAATTTTTGCAGTAGCCAGGAGGGGCATGACTAGGACCCAGAGGTTGTTCTGTACCACCTCACATCATTTTCCAGGGATAGGGCAAGGCGTCCTTTCTGGGTCAGCATAGTGTGCTGGAGGGAGCGGTTGTGTATTGTCTAAGTTTTGGGAAGTTTCTATGTGAATTGTTCATTTCTTGTACTTGCTGTCATTAATACTGTTGCTGTTACTATTCATTTTCCTGTTTCATTGCTGTCTCTAGCAAATTGTTCTTATCTCAACACATGATCTTTACCTTTTGTGCCTCCAATTCTTGTCTCCATCCCAACCTAGCAGGAGGCAGAGGGGGAAGGGGGAGCGTGTCAGTGGCGCATGCTATGGAGAGTCTCAGTGGGAGCACTAAATTGGGGAGTATCGTTCCTAAACCACAACAATATGTCACTCTGGCATCCCTTTTAGTCACTATAAAGAAAGACTAATTTGTACAATGACATTCATTTCATGTTAAGCAAACTTTTAAGTAGGTCGGATGAATCACACTCTAGAAGTGCAGTTGTCCAAAGTGGTCTGAGATGGATCCTACCTCATACATATTCGCTGTTATCCCATAGCCAAGGAGAAGTACCTCTCCTGTGGTGTAGGTGCTGTTAGGGCTCCAATAGCTCAGTCAGAGGGAGGGACTGTGTTTCCTAATTGGAAGTGTTTGCTGACCAAAATTACAGATAACTGCAGTTACAGATGAGATAGTAACTACAAAGTCATATTCTCTTGGCAAGACACTCCTAAAATCACCACGATCCTGCCCACCTCATCAACTCATCATACTAATTGTCAGACCATAGGCCACTAATGAAGATTCTGTTCGAGCTATTGCTCTTTGCATTCCCTACTGGGTCACACTACTTTTTTTTTAAATTTTCTACTTTTTAAAGGTTAACAGCAAATAGCAAACAAGGCAGTTTTGATGGAAATTTTCTGAGAAACTGTCATTCATATTTATTCATAAAATTTATGAAACTTTTATAAAAATACTTGGCAGTTGTCCAAATACTCTTAGGAAGAGAAGGAAAAAAAAGGGTAATGTGATCTCACAAATCATTGTTCAGCTGAAGCCAGCATTCTGGACTTGATTTGAAATTTTTTGTTTCCCACCAAAATTATTAGACATACATTACCTTGTATCCTCATGGTAAAGGCTCCAACTCACTTCTTTCTAGTTATTATTGTATTTCCAAGTTAGTGAACAGCTTCTAGGCTTGTGCTTGTGTTTGCATGAGTCTGTGATAACTATAATTAACAAATATATTTGAAATATAGGGTAACTTCATCAACAAATATCGTACTAGTTCTGTTAGTTCCTTTTAACTCAAGAATTGCTTTCGATGATTGGATCTTCTTTAGTATAATTTTGTTTGTGAGCTTATAAGTATTTAAGTGTGAATGCATGTTGAGCAACTTTATGTTCACCTCAATTGAGACCTTGGACTAGAATTAAGTATTTTAATGGTCTACACACTGATAATATACAGACAATTGCAGTGATGTTTCTCACCCAGAGTACATAGTCAGGAATATTCAGGTACAAATTTGGCAGTGGAGAGACTACCACCTCCTGACACTGTAAACAAACAGGCAAAAACCATCCAGACTGGGTAGTTCAAGTTAGCTGGGGCCATATGTAGACTACTCTTGATCAAGTGCATCGTTATTAAAAATAGTAAAACACAAATGCATTTTTACAGGATTCTTGTATGGGAAAGCCTTTGGGCATTTCACAAAATACAACCAAACCCAAGAATTTTGTTTTCCATGAAAAACTGCAAAATATCCTATTGAAATTGGAAATGGGCAAGAGAAAAAAATGCCTACTAGACAGCTAACAAAGCACAAAAGATAGAGCAATCACCCACAATTCATTAGATTTTGCTGCATGCCAACCCCTCCTGATGTGAGAGTGAGATTTTTCACAACATCAATGGGAGAAAGATCAAACTTAAAATGAACTGTAGGAAAGGTCTCAGTGAGGGAATAAGGGCAGCAGTGCTCTCAGCTGTGCTTGCACAGATTGAACTAAAAAATGCCTTTCTCTGAGCCAACAGTAACTGGAATAATGATATTGCCACTTTTTAGAATTTAAACTTCCTTTTGGTGGAGGGGGATGATGAGATGGGAGCCCTCTGTGTTGATGTTTAGACCTAGGCTGAAGACAGATCTGTATTTGAAATATCTTGTGGTGTAAAAGAATTCTGTACCATCTCTTTATGGTTTTCCTTGATGTTCTCTGCTTTGTACATATTCTGGCAAACTCTTCTTATCTCAGCCAAAAGGTGATCAAAATAAGCTTTGATTTTTTTAAGGGAGTTCTTTTCAAATCTGCAGAGTTGATAAAAATGCTGGGTTTTCAAAAGGGTTGGCACAGTGGAGATGTAAGTACATTTTGGGGTGGATTGAAAGGGAGCTAAACTGCTCAAAAAATGTTGTTACTTTTAAAATGTTTGCAATTCTTCCTCAGGCTTGTAAATCCTCATTTATGTAAACCACAGTCTTTTGTGGTGAAACTGTTCTCTAACAGAGTTTTTCAGCTTTGTAATATGCTGTTTCTTTCTCAGTTGTTTTGGGTAAGGATATGGTCTGAATTACCATGTTATCAAAAAACACCCCCACAAATAGCTTTCACTTCCAGCAATCATAAACTGCATAGTTTTTCCTATTTTGGCAGACAGTACCTTCACAACATTGCATACTAGATCAGATCAAAGCTAAAAAACCCCATTGCTGCCATGAAATGAAAAGGAACAGATATCACAAAGCTTGCATTTGTTCAATTCAGGAAGGGAGAATAAAGATTCAAAATGAATTGGAGAATAAAAGCGCAATCATTAAGAAGGGTGGCCTTTGGTGTGGTCACCTCTGTTAAGATTCAGTCTAACAGAACGTTGTTGTTGCCTCTACTTGTTCTGTAATGGCCCCACCCTATTCATTTCTGTAGAAGAATGGATCAAAGTGTGCTTGAAGATAGACAAAGTTTATAAAAACAGAAAACTCATTTTCTCATACGTTCTTCGGTGCCTGAGGCAAAGGTATTGATTGTAAGGCAACCGAAACAAGCTAAGCTATTCTTGCCTCCTGTATGCTTGAATACTTATAATTGTGCAATATGCAGTGAAACAACCCAGAATGACGCACAAAGTGCAGTACAAATGAGAGACAAAAGGAGATGAATTGTTTAAATAAGGCAAGGCTGTGAAACCAAGATTCAGATGGGATTTCATCTTGTAGACGCTTCAGAGAAAGGATAAAAAAAATCATTAACTTGCTCAGGGGTTTTGTCTTAGCTGTCAGTTCATATGGCAACTCTATACTGTATAAATAGAAGTATGTTTGGTTTGTGTTTTTTTTTTTTAATGTGAAAAGTCGGTGCACTTTGTACAGGCCCATTAACTTGTTTATTACAAAACTGGCTTGTGCTAGATCCAGGTGTAGAATGTTAAGGAGAAAATGAAAAGGATCTTTCGTAATAGAGTGTGACTCTTTTGCTCTGCTTGGGACCAGTGTGAATCTCTTAGGCATGACTAACAGCTCAAAAAGGAACTCTAGTGATTTTGGGGACTCTAAATAAATAGGTTCTCTGCATTGGGTAATGGTATTTCCCATGAGGAGGTGTTGCTCAAGGTTGTTTGCAAATCAGTTGCACTTAAAATGAATAGGGCTGATCCATGATATATGTATTGCCTAGTCCTAATTGATTTTTGCAGTTTTGTCTCTGTTTGGCTGCACACCACCTTAACCGTAGCAGCACGTGTCTCCTGCTCATCTCGTGTCCACAGGACTGGTTTGTGGGCAGCCTGTCAGACACGTTTGGTGGTCCGCTAACCTCCTCCATGTGTCCAGGCACGCTCAGGTCTGTGTGTTTCAGCTGTGTCAGCACCTCTGGCTGCTGGTTTGCTGCTTGTATGGTCATGAAGCTGGTTTTGAAGAGGGCTTTGAGGTCACCCTCTGTGGCGTGAATTGTGTACACTTGGTGGACAGATCTGTCCAGAGATGAAAGTGCTTCTCCAGGGATATCTTGTTCTGTTTGAGGGAGTGGAATTAAGTTCTGTGTGCATGAGATGCCCTGACACTGGTGTAACTGTACCCTTGCTGGGATTGGTGTGCTTCTGCTGCTGGTTTTCTGGTACTGACCAGCAGTAAAGAGACTTGCACTGCTGTGGCAGCATAGAAGAACCGCAGTAAGGGCATGAATGCGGTTTACACTCCACTGAAGGCTTCTCTTTAATCCTAATGCAGCAGAGAGCAGTCAGAGAGGTAGGAGGAACAAAGTTCCCAACTTGTGCAAAGATGTGTTCATTACCAAGCCTCTCCAGCTCATTATCAAGTCTCTCCAGCCCCTCCCTTGGATTCACCTGGACATGTACTTCTTCAGCAAGATAAATTATGTTCACTTTCCAATGTGCTGACTTTGGAGTAAGAGGGGAAAAAAATCAGATATCTTCTCTTTTTTTTAATTAAGTCATCCGTATTTGAAGGTGGTGACAACTCAGCTTCAGGCTCCTCTTGTTCATCCCGTCCTCTGGGAAAAGTTCCAGTCTGATTTTAGCTTTGCTCATAACAGAAAGTTTGCATTGGTTTCCTGGCTCTATAATAAATTGTGAATTCTGTCATCAGCTCCAATGCTATAATGAAATTTCAACAGTTACACAATGTGCAATGTTCTTGTCTCCTAAGGTCCCCAGCTGAATGGCCAGCTACTTCTGGGGAAGGTGAGAGCTCCATACAACACAGAAATGTTCCTTTGAATGAGAGTGAATCTGCTGTTATTGAGAATTCCCATTATGCCTCAAGGGTCCCTGCCCTGCTGTTTGTTTTCCCTAGCAATGTGAATCCTGCCACGTCAGTGCAGATCATTATGATTTCAGTCCTGGTATCCTGCCTGTAGATAAATTTAAGGCACTGTGGTTCAGAGACAGCTGAAGTCCCACTGGTTCTTGCTTCCACACCTCTACCTCTGCTGTAGTTAACTTTGCCAATGCTACGGCCTATGTCCTCTACTCTGCCCTGGTCGCTGAATGTGCAGGGAATGCTGACTCAAGTGTTGATAGGTATAAGAGGAACAATATGCAACTTAATTGTTCATGACCATTGGACATGAGGAACAGCCCTTTCCATTTTTTTGGGGGGTGGATTGCTTTACACCCTTGAATAACAAGCCTAAATTTTCCCTGCAGATCCCTTGCATAGAATAATTCCTCCCTTCTTTAAATCCATCAGTAACACTTATCTTCACATACGTGATTTTATTAAGCACCCTGACAAACTCTGGGATAAACAATCTATTGTATTTTACTGTCTTGTGTTTCCCAGCCATGTTACTGAATTAATCTTATCATTGAGTTGCTTAATCTAAAAGACTGATCAGAGTTTGCACCTTGATGCTTTTACTATTAACAGTATTAGGCTATTATTAACTGTCCTCTCTTCCAGTTTTGTCACCTCATGGCCCTGTTAAAGACAATCTAAAGTTGACTAATGAATAGTTATTCCTACATAGATAGATGTGGCTATATGTTTCACTTCTCTGGAGCATCTAAAGAGATACAGAGAAGATAGACATAGCCTTACAATCCAATGGTGTTCAGATGCTGGAGTAGCAGTAACTTTACCATCTGTTCAAGTGACCTAATCCTCCATTGTAAATCAAGCCACAAAATTCAATAGCTGCAATGAAAAGATAAAGACCTTTCTCTCCTCTTACGCATCTTCTGCACCTAAGAATCAAAACCATCCTTGTGTTGACATTTCTTAAGGTTGCCTCTGCATTTCATTGCTGACATTTAATGAAATCTGTTTAGATTTGTGGAAATCAATCTAATCAACACTGCATTACTGCTTATTAGGACAAGCAGCAGGTAACATGGACAGATAAAGCATTCAAACTGTTGAGGACTAGGTACTTGAAAACTGGCTAAGCATGTTTTAGCCTTCAGAGCTTCTACCTCATCTTATGGGCACCAAGGACAGGATTAAGTCAAGATTTGCCATTGTAACAACATTGCCAGGAAACGTTTATTGCCACAAAGAATAAAGAGTGTAACACAAATGTCCTTCATCTGACAAACTGAAGAGCCTCTTCTTCTGAAGGAGATGGCTGTAAACTTTGATGATCTTAGTTTGCAGCCATTCTGTGCCCTTTTCTGATGATGCATATGTTGTATGTAATATAGTAGTACCTAGAAACACTGAATAGCATTCTGGATCTCTTTGTGCTGGATACTGTATAGAAAGCAAAAGAAAAACCAAAACCCAAACCAACACCAGAAGGTAATTAATTGAAACCTTAAAGTATCTTTCAGCTGCTGATTGATAGACTGCTGGCATTCTGGTTTGTCACCTTCCATTTTTATACTTTCTATAGGAGACATTCTAGCAAGAAATTCACAGTTTTCTTTTAAAGAAACTTGATCTGTGGAGTTTCTGATGGGTGGTGCAGTTCCTGTTGGATCCTGTCAAATTTGTGGGTGCAAAACACCTTCCTCAGTTAAATCCTTGCTGACTTGGTCTTCTCCATTTTTTCCCTTGCCATCTGGAAAGTGCTGTGCATGATACTCAGTCAGAAGAAAAAGCACTTCTTTCTCTAACACTTGGCAGGGAGCTGGCAACAAGAAACTGTTGTTGCCAGAATCTGTGTTCTTTGTGGGGGTGGCTCAGATGGCACTGAATTAACTCAGAGACTTAAAAATGAAAATTATTTATGATAATTTTTATTGATGGTAAGAAACTAACCCTGCCTCTAGGTTAACTAAAATTAGCTTTCAGAACAGGAAAATGGGTTTCTCTGAATGGCCCTTAGACTTTGTTTTTATGATGAGATTAATTTGTGCATTCCACAGTAGTTCTTCTCCAGTTTACATAATGCCTGGTTCCTAGGAATCAAGATTTTATGACAAAAAGCATATCTCTATTCCTTCTATACAATTTTTTAATTCCTTAGTCTAATTAGGTAGGGGATAAAATCTTGGGGCAATAGACAAAGAGATTGTTGGTGTCTATAGTTTTAATCAATTTCAATAGACAGTTGGAAAAGAGGGTCTCCTATTAATGCCTGTTCTTAGTAGAAGGTTCTAGTCCTCCCTGTAAAAATGAAGGACTAGCATTAATGACCAATCTCTCACTTAGCCTGAGACCACAGCCCACTGAGCAGTCAACTTGTGTAGCTCCAAATCAGAGGGAACATGCACTGCTGCTTGTGCAGGCTAACAGATGAGCACTGGGAAGGGAAGAGAAGGGTTCTGGCATAGCAAAGGAAAGCTGTATTAAGTGGGGGGTGTGGGGCACACATCTGCAGGAGACTCAGCTACATCAGTTGTGTTGCTCATAGAACAGCTCACTGACCTTATGCCTATTAGTTCCCTAATTCTCCACCCGCTTCTGTGAGGTTTCAAGGAACAATAGGGAGAATATCAACCTAGTGAATCACTGTTGACTGTGTCCTCCACATTTCCCTTATTTGGACAGCTATTTTTGCTCAGGTATGCTGAATATCCACAAAGTGGCCAGGTACTAAGCCCTCAGACACTCAGACAGGTGTCTCAAAAGATGTTCAGGAGAATTACTTCAAGGTTCATGAACTAGATTTTTGAATAAGTCTAAAGAATTTGGATGTGGGGTTTGGGACCAAACTTCCTTAGGCTTCTTTACTTTCTAAAGGCAAGATATTCAAATAAACTTGACCAAATTAGGATAATTAGAGTCATTCATCTCACCCCTGCAGCATATCTATTATACTTGTCTAGTGAGCGTACTATTCAACCACGTCAGGGATCTTTGTTAATTTAGTGGGAATAAAGAATATCATCAGTATCTATGCTAAGCAGCTTGTGTTTACCATCAACATGCCCAATAGATGTGCAGAGGTTAGCCTGATGTGAAATTATAGTTAGACTTCGTCTTCCACTTGGCCAGTTCATTAACCCATGTCTTACAGGCCTTTGTGACTGCATTTGGCACGGGGTTAGAGATTTCAAGATGTGCTGGTGTTTGTTTACTGTGTTTGGGATAACATACCAAAGACAGAGAAGCATAATTTGTGCTTTACTTATAGACTTGTAGCTTTTACATGCCCTTTAGGTACAACTGCTCTCTTGGGTTCCATGAAAGCTTCACCTTTCACTGATATATTTGGAACAAAATCCTGTGTCAGGTGATGCAGCATTGCCAGACAGCTGTCACAGCTGAAGAACTGGGTAAACCTGTATTTCTTTGAATTTTTGTTGTTACCTAATAGCCATAAGAACCTTAGAGCCTGCAGTTCACTGGAGCATCATTTTTGCAATCTCTTTCTGCAGCAAGATTTGCAGGAGTAAGAGGACTGCTTGTTTTCTTCATTTGTCATAGTTATTCCCACATCCAACTCACAGAGAAGGAATACATAGTCAAATGCCGAACTGGACAAAACACAGCAGCCAAACCAACCCCCTCCCCCCCAAACCCCTTCAGTTTTATTCTCCATGTTTGTCATTGGAGAAGTGTATGAATGAACTACATTGTTGACTTTCCACTCAGCTCTTTTTTGGTGGATTATATTTGAAAAGCTTTTTGGAAGAGATACTTCTATTTTGTTTAATTGTTTCTGTCATTCTTATTTTGTTCGTCCAGTGCCAACACCTTATCTAGATCCAACAAGAGGCTAATAAGCAAATCCTGACTATTCTGTGGCAAGAGTTCCAAGATGAGCAAAAGTCAGGGAAGTCTTGAAACTATTCGCAGTATTTAACTGTGCTTTTGACACCTTTTTCAATAGGGGAAATTGACTGAGAAGATTTATATGATGGTTTGTGAGAAATTACGATATTAACAGTTTGCAACTGAATATATAGCTTTGTTTGAGGAGGAAAAGACACAGAACACCCCACCTAACTGCCCATCTCTGGATATTTGCCCAGGGGGTTATTATATGAAACAGAGGTATTATATGTATTCTTTTTTTTTTTTTTCCCAAGAAGGTGTTTTTTCATCAGTTGCATGGTTACTCACAGATATTGAAGCAGTATTTTGGAACATCACCTAAAGATAGATAATCCATCAGGGTAATACCTCTCTGCTACTGTAAAACCTCTCTGCTACTTTGAAATGCCATCTTACAAGAGACCGGCAGCTATGTCCTTCATACTATTTGGGCTTAGACTGACTCCTTTATGTTGCTTTACGTTTGCAAAGATTTGGTCACAAGAAGCACACTTGAGTTTCAGGAGCAAACTGTTCTGTCCCCATCTCTGTGTTGTTACTGCCCCATGGAGTGTTTCTTCATGAGAGATCGTTAGGTTTGTACGCCAGATTCCTTCTGGTGTAATGATGCAGTTACACTGGGAAGAGATTTGGGACATTTTAACTGTGCTCGGTCACATGAGCCATGCAGAGACAGCCTTCCCACGCACAGCCTTTGCACAATGCTTTCCTGGAATCTGAGGATGAAACACATCTTGCCTGTTGCGCTTCAGGCATTTCACCCAATGAGACAGAGCCCTGCCTGCTCGATCACATTAGCTGGATTAGATCAGCAGTGACAGTCCTTCAACTGTATTACTGGGGCTTTTTCTTCACCTTGTACTTGCTGACTATCATCCCAGACAAGTTATTGGTCTGGGTGTGCTTTTGCTTGGCCCAGATAAAATACTTTTAGATTTTTTGATCAACTGGTATGCTTTTAAATAGGCCATTTGAGGATATGCCAGGAAAATCGATTTGGAGGTTTCTGAAAAGGATTGTGAAGAAAATTCCTGAAATGCAATGGCTGCTGATAACTTGTGATGGCAATTATCACTGTCTAAGAAATGTTGCTGTGATCAGTTTTTACATGATCCATTAGGCTGAATGGATCTAATCAGTTTTTCCCCTAGGTATGTCTCCCAGGATTCCCTTTACTGAGCCTTATTTGCCCTGAGTTGAACTATGTTGCTGAAGGACTGCTGTGTCCCCTTGCTTTTTTCCCTAATACATGCAATGCTAGAGAAGTTTGAATATACGTGTGTGTGTGTGGACTCATCCCCTTCTCTCCTTGGTGTGGAACTCAGCTTGGAAGCTCCCTAGAGGTTTTGCCTGTTTGTTGTTGAGGTCACAGGGAAACAAAACAGTTGCTAGTTATCAGCTGCTTCAATCAGGACCAATCTGCAACATAAATGAGGATGAAGGCTCTTCATCTTTCCAAGAAGTGGAGCACTTCTGGGGTTTTTTTAAAATAGATTTCATCTATAGTTTGAAAGCTGTCACTGATTTATCACTTTTTTTTTTCATTGCACCTGTTCTGAGCTCTGGGAAACCACGCCCTGGGGGATTTCTTTCCCACTGTGTTCTCTCTGTGAGTATTTTAAATGCATGCCTCCATTCCAAATAATCTAATAAAAGGAATTTCATCTTCCTGGTTCCTCCTGAAGTCAAGTTCCATCTTTGCCCTTTTGTAGTCAGATGCTAAAACAAAATCTATTCAGAGGCTGCCAGGGAACTGTTCCATTTGAGGCATACTTGTGGGAAATTAGTGCCCAAAAAAGAAATGAATGTGTCATGGGTCTAGGACATGTTCAACCCTCTTAATATGTTTCAGTTATCTGAGTTATGTGAATGCATGTGAGAGAATCACAATGCAATCTGCTGACAAATAGAGATGATAAATGATGAGGTGTTTATTTATCCAAGACCTGATTTATTTATTTATTTACTTGCTTAATCCCTGTAGAAGATACATTTTGGTGATAAGTTCAGCTTAAACCTTCCCAGGTATCTCCCTTGGTCAGTATCCATTGGATTTCTGGTGGTCACTGTTATTTTTTACTCCCTTGCTAAAATCAGTGGGTGTCACAGGTCCCAAGGGACTGTTTTGTTTGGGGTTTTTTATTTCTTTGTTTGGGTTTGGTTTTTTCCTCCACTAGGCTGTGGCAATGAAAATAGTATAGATTACCAGATCTCAGTGTTTTTAGTTGTTCAGGCCCATGGATCCTACTTGTCTGCATAGCCCTCTTGCTAATCTGTGTAGCTGGTTTGGTCAGAGAGAATCCCTGTCCTTTATATAAACTATACTTTCACTCTAATAGAGTATTATTTTTGCTTTAAAAATGCATGCAGTCACAAAATTTATACTGGGCTTCGTGCTTCACTTCCTAGCATTCTCATCTCTTTCTTCCCAGTGAAGCCATGAATTTGTTTGCTTTTTGGTTAGTTATACTTAAAACTGCAAAACTCATAAGATTCTCTGTTTATACAGGCATATCTTTGGTTTTGCTTGTAGTTTTAGGAAAAAAATACAGCTGCAAGTACCCATTGCAAACTGCAAAAAGCATAGGAATAGCTCTGTTATCCTGGAAAGAAGATGTACTCTTTCTTGAAGTGTTTTGACGTGCCCAGCTAGATCATTAAATATATCATTCAATATGATGAGGTTTAAGTGGATTTGTGTCTTGTGATATTTGGTCAATAGTCTCCCTTTAAAGAGACAGAATTCCATCAAAAAAGATTCTGTACAAAACTGAAGTTAGCAGGTGTACCATATGAGTCTGAGCTGCGGTCTAGAGCTCTGAAAAACATTGGTCTGAATATTAACAACTTAATTTGAAAAAAATACATTTAATTGCAGTCATAATCAGCGGGGGAACAAAGAGCCTACCTAATATTTATGAATTAAAGACACGTGCTGGAACGATTCATACCCCAGTAATGAAAGAAAACACACAAGAAAAATACATAGAGGGAAAAAACAGCAAGTAATCATCTTAATACACACTGCATTAGAATGCTGGTGTACAAGAGGTACACATTAACGTTGCACAGCTATTTTTTTAAGACCCTAAGTCTTGACTTTACCAGCTGAAAATACTTAGTTGTTTTTAACATCAAGAATTACAATAAAAAGTTGGCTTGTATTTTGAGGTTAAATAGAGAAACAAAAATGCTGTAATGTGGCACTAGAATGATACTCCCATGCAGCTAATCCAGGGTAACTGCATATCCTGGCCTTTGCCATCACATGCATCTCATCTCTCAGTAGTGCTAGACTGGTGTTCCACATCTGCACCTTTTGTCCACCACTGCCTGGCTCCTCATCCTGGCCTCTGATCAGCTGGCTGTGATCTTTCTTCCTCCCTTGTGTTCAGTGTAGTGTATTCCTTCTACCAGCTAACCTGATTCTGGTCAGGCCTTTTTCTTTACTGCATTCCAGCTCCAGTCTCTTTGCCCAAAAGCTCTAAATTTCCCTTTCTCTCACTCTTCTGCTGTTTGTTTACCTCCCCTATAGTTTGTTTTATTTGGGTGCTTCCTGCCCTCCCCTTGTTCTTGTCCAAAAGGTGCTCCTTGCAAAAGCTGCCTGGCAAGGAGCAACGGCTGACATGGATGATGGAGGATGCTGGGTCTGATGCAATGCCTATCCATGTTCCAAAGTAACCAGGACCTTCAGCTGCAGAGGAAAAGAAAAAGAAAATCATCTGTATTTTACAATGAAGGGTTCTCAGTTGTTCTTTGTGACAGGGTCATGAACAGTCTGAACACAATAGGGCTGTGTTAGGTTGGAAGATGCTTGATGAAACTGCACCAGAGGGATATAATTATTCAGTGTGTTCAGCTAGCAGCTTTGCTAAAAATACAGGAAAGATAGAAGGCAAAATTAATTATGTAGAGCACAGTAAATCTTCTCTTACTCAACACCTCCGTAGCCTATATATGGCTCCCTTTTTAGGATTCAGCGTGGGCTTATTGTAGAGCTTAATGACTGAGTTACCCAATCATAATGAGCCACTGTGTGCAAGAGTTGAGCATGATAAAGCACTCCTAATGCGTCTACAATGCAAGGCATTTTAATTCCTACATGAGTGCCGCAGGAAGACACGACACTCTTCCACACAAACACATGGACAGACTTAGGTGGGTGGTAGTGCTGCTGGTGGAATAAAACTCCTCCCAAGTGGCGAAGTTTTTCTCACTGGTCCTAAATATAATATCTGAAAAATCTAATTTATATTTGTCTGACTTTATAAAAGTGCCGGTCCTTATTTATATTAGAAAATATAATCACAGAATAATCTGAGTTGGAAGGGACCCAGAAGGATTATCGAGTCCAACTCTTAACTGAATGGCCCATTCAGGGACTGAGCCCACATCCTCAGCATCATTAGCACCATGCTCCAACCAACTGAGCTAATCTCAGGGTCATGTTAAATACATTTTTATGCCCTTAGCAAAATACATAATTCTTTGCTCCTTTTTAGGGTCTTTCAGTGAATAAAGTGTTTCTGTTCCACTTACAAGCTAAGAACTGCAACCTTAAAACATGAGTCAATTCTCCAGAGTAAGTACTAAGGCACCTGTTTAATTTTTGTCATGCAGAGCGGCTTCTCAGATTTCAGTGTTGTGAGATCACTCTTGACTCCAGAACTATTCAGCTCTTTTACATCACTTTGGCCCGTTTATGTTTGTGAGGATCCTACTTTTACCAGGTGCTTTCCAGTTCCCTCTTCCCAGGAGGAGCATACAACTGTAGCACAGGTCTACCTTCTCTCCATATCTCTGGGCCACATCTCTTCTGGCATTCCTTTTGTGTCTTCTTTTCCTACCTGATTGTTATCCTTCTGACTCTTAGGCATTGGAGACAGCCAATGTAATACCAGGAAAAATTATTAGGGAAGTGTGATTAGGACCTCATTCCCCCAGGTGTACAAGCCTAGAATAAAACCTGTTGCTGTTCAGCAGGGCTGGTCCAGAGGTATTTCTTCTGTACTCACCGCTTCAATATCCGTGTGTTAGCAATCTGGATAGAGATGAGACATGGAGGAAGCTCAGGAGCAAAGAACTGATGTAGTTTCCCAAATCAGGTGGTTGTGACAAACCTGTAGGGTTGTTTAGACTGAGGCTTGGGGAAGTGAGAATTGAGAGGGTGCTGGGAAGAACAGAAACAGATCATTGTCTGTCTGGGTGCAGTTGTTGGCACCATCCTTGGCTCTAGGAGTGACTTTTCCATCTCCTTGCTTTTTGTGTACCTGTTTGCCTTCTTTCATAATTTTCTTCTGCCCAGCTATAAATTTAGTGATTGTTCTAGGGAAGGAGAGATACATGTTCTTTGACTTCTGAGCCTCTTGGGTTAGATCAGGCCTCTGTCTATCACTTCTGGTGCTCCTTTGCCCTGTTGTAGAACATGTGAATACCTATACATTTGTTAAGGTCCTGTTTCCCTGCCTCATAGGTTATAGTGTAAAATGGGAGTGCAAGGGGATCCAAAGGGGATGGTGGTTATCACCCATCACGGTGAGCTTGCTAGAGGGAGGGTCTGTGACCCAGGCCACGCAGAATGAAAGGTGTGCCTCCTTGTATGAGGGAACCCTCCTGGGCGGCATGAGGCTGATGTGACTACAGGTGTATCCCTCAGTAAATTTAATTCTGCTTTTATTATAATCATTTATTATTATTTATTAAATTCTAAATTTAATAGTTTCGTGCTATTTACATGCATGGCTAATATGTTCCTTCAGGAGGTGGGGGGAAAAAATCCATGTTTACTGATAAAGAAGCACAGGACATTGTTGGCACAATAATTTCTGAATCTATTTAGCAGTCCTATCATGCACTGTTGTAACAAGATAGTGGAAAGATAGTAATTTTGCACTTGGTGGAAAAACATATTGTAGAACTTAATGAAATTTCATTGTGCACTCTTAATTGATTTCAGCAAGGAAGACCTTTACAAAGCAAATATAGCTATTAATCTAATTAGTGTTTCAGCTAGTATATTGAAATTATATTTGTATATCAATATATCAGACAAATATTTGTACGAGATAGGCATTTCAATGACTATGTAGCTGAAATGAACAAATTAATTTCTTTGATTACAAGGGCCTTATTTCCTACAGGTGTACTTTGCAGTTCATTTTCCAGTGTGAATGCTTAAATTAGGCTGTTAAGTCTACAGTTAATCTGAAATAATTGGCTTTTCATTTTTTCCCCAAGTAATCTGTGCAGTGGGAGAACTGAGCAGTGCTGCTTATTGAAAACTGCCTAGTTTTTCTGAGGGCTGAGTTAAAGGGTCTGTGCAGAGTATGGTGAGAGACTTTTTGAGTGGTGTGTTGACTGATATAATATTATCCTTTCTGGAAAAGATGAAGCTGAGTGCACAGAATGACATGCTCTCTTACCCTGTTCTTCTGATCGTCCGGCTTGTGAAATAAATTTTTTCTTCTTTGAAGCAATCATGATGCTGTTAGGTGTTCATGTAGTTCCCAGATGGGGCCAGGATAAGGCTGAGACCTAAATGCTCAGAAGCATTCCAGGATTTGCTTTGACTCTGGTGTCTCTTTTCATCCATCTCAGCTACTACACTCTCCTGGGCTAGGGCACGAGGCATAACGCTCCAATTAAACATGGCTCCATGCACCCACGTGATATCCTGAAGAAATAGGTTTGGAGACCTGAAGTCTCTCCTGCTCATGGGTATTCACAGTTTTGGTCTGAAATTGCTGAACAAGACTCATTCCTCTCTCTTACACAGCTCTTTCAGTTAAATTTTTCTCATGTTTTATATAACACTTTAGAGGCTAGAACCTAAATTTTTCTACCCAAACTCAAACTTAATTTTGAATCTTCCTTTGAGTTCTTTGTGAAGTCATTCACCTCAGAAAGTATTAACTGCTATGTTGAACTTTAGTGTAGTTATGGCAGTTCTCATGGATCCTCTGTCATTACTCATAGTATCAAGTTCTTTCTTTTGTGCCTGGCAAGGAGTTGGCAAATTCTGCCCAGCTATGGCATAAAAAAATCTTAAATGCTCTGCTTAAGCTGGGCAGAATTTAGGATCCACAGCTGCTTGTGATTGAAGGTACTGCCAACACAGAATACACTGGATAGGACTGTGTAAAGGGGAGTACCTGATGAAAATCTTGGGTAGAAATTGGGATAAAAGTAAATGAAGGGAAAGGATGAAAAGATGAATGTGAATGAAGATATCTGTACAGGAACCTGAAAGAAACTAGTCATGCTGAGACTTCCATTCCTTTTGCATTGTGACAGCTTAGTTTTTATGTCTGCTGTGAAAGGTTAGAGATGCAATGTTCAGGAATGATGAAAATCCAGGAATTTCTCTATGTGACGAGACTCTTGCAATGGTGTTACAGGTAGCAGTTCTTTGAGTTATCATTATAATAACTCTTTGCTCTGGTGTACATTATAGAAAACAGAGATGGCAACAAAGAAAATGTACTTTAGCCATCTGATTTTGTGATGAGTTCTAACACCCTAGACTGCTCAAAATAAAATGCATTGTCAAATTACATTTATCTATCGCTTTTCTTATTACCCTCATTTCAGCATGTGAAACAAAAGGTAATATCGGCAGAAACTTAGAGTCACAGTTGTGGTAGGGTTACAATTCTGCAGTCACAGATACTTTGAAGGCTCTTCATTTTGTGCCTTAAGAAAAAAAATTGCTGCTGTTGGAAAAGAGGGATGGAAATATTTTTCTAGTCTTATATTCTGTTGCTTTCATAAAAATCTACATATTGACTTGAGAATATGGACCTTTAAATGGAGTAAACTACTGCCATTATTAAAAACACCTTCCTGGAAAGAATTCAGATGTGTTCAAGCCTATTCTTTCTTTTTTTTTTTTCCCTGGCACAGTATTCTAATTAACTCTTAACCATTTCTTGAGTAATGTTTTTAAGGTCACTGGCTTGGCTGGGAATTTGGTAATGAAAATTACACCCCATGTCTGCAATAGGACCACTAATTTAAAATAGCCATTTGATTCAAACTGACCTGTTTGCCAGCATAACTAATGAAGTGTCACTTTAATATTTAAAGTACTGTTCTTTCAAGGTAATTGCTATTTACTGGTAATTCTTCTTCATTTGATGGTTTATTAGGTACCTATAGGAATTTAAATTGGGCAACTGAAAAACTGTAATTGTCTAACTAGCGTAATTCTTTGCTATAAATAAGCCTGGACACCTGCTTAAGGAAGGTTTTCAGTTTCTGCTTTTAAGGAAGTTTTTTATTTCTGTTTTTTATACCATAAAAGAACGGAGAAGGTTGATTTGAAAAAGAGATTTTACCTATTAATAGGATATTAGGAAAGAGCCAGCAGAAGGTGCTGACATCCAAAGGAATGCAGGGACTTGTTTTGGCTAATTCTGCACCCACCCGCATGGGCGTCAACATTCCACTCAAACGAGGCAGGACTTTGCCTCTCCTTGTGGCAGGGGTGATAGATCTGGGGACGGAGACAGAAGGAAAATAGCCAGGAAAGAATTGATCTTAAAAGTAATTGCAGAAAAATCATAAAACCAGTGTTCTCTTAGGAAAAAAAATTTGTAGTTGGAAAAAAGGTAGCTGGTAGAATAAATACGTCATTTGCTTGTTCATTTGCTGTTCTGGCTTGTTACTGAATATCTTCTTTTGTCCTCTATGCATCACAAGGCTTTATTTTGTCCACAGAATATAGCTATATAAATTAACCTTCTTGCTAAAAAGATGTGGAGTTTAGTCCTCCACAATCTGATAAATGCATTAGAAAAGAGACAGGAAACACCTCTTTCTGAGAAACTCCTGCTTACTTTTGTTGATACTTGCCTCTTAACAAAAGCACTTTCTGAGTGGGCATTGCAGGTTACAGTCTTATTAACCTTTTCTTTCTTCCTTCTTGCAATTGGTTCTTTTTTTGTTAAAGCTCAAGTCCCCAGCTCAGTGTTCTTTAATAACTTTTAGGATTGTTTCTGTGACACATCTGTTTTGTTGTTAGCCTTTACTGGTAATAGCTGTTGAACAATGTTTAGATTACATGACCCTAAAAGCAAGAGTTCTTGTATCTGCTTTCCTGTTTTCTTGGTATAATGTGAGTTCTTCAATTATTAGTGAATTTATCATTTTCATATCTGTAGACTGGGAGCTAAGAGCCAAAGCAGCCCATGTTTCATTAGCTCACACAGATTTTTTTCATAAAGTGGGTATCTCCATTTTCCAAGATTAGGAGATGATTTTTTTTTACCATCCTAATTTCAAAAGAAAAAAAAATGTAGTTGGAAGCAGATCCTGCCATTGAAATTTCACACCTGATAGCTTATGTTTAGTCAATATATAGTCAACCAAAAAGGAAGTACTTAGACTGGGAGATGCTGGGTAACGCTATCTTTGGGTAGCTTTACCAGTGCGATTTTTCTGCTAGAATTTAAAGTTAAGAAAGATAGCAATAGTGTTCCCTCCTCCACAGATACAGCGCGTTAGGTTTGTGGCTTGTCCATGCTTGGGCAATGGCCATCATTGAAATGTCTGTCTGCACCTGAATTCCAGTCCAGTGGTGTATCCAGTGGGTGGTGTGAAGATGCTATGTCATTGCTCCTAGATGCATCGCCCTATGGAGATTTGCCAGATGACTTCATCATCCCACTCAGTCTTGCGACTGCATTCTATACTTTTGCATCATGGAGACAGCACAATATCCTGGCAATCTGTGTGTGCATTAATGAAGAGTCTGTCCACAGTTCTTAATGCAGGGTTAGTAACAATGATTGCTAGCATAATGCACTATTTAAATGGCCTGTGCGGTCTAATGCAGCTATATACCTGCATAAACCACAAATTATTTTGTCATGGTTGCTATACTTTGTGCAAGCATTTAATGAAAAGCACTGTTGCAATACATCAAATACTCACTTGTATTTTTTGTGACTGAAGAACTCAGTTCTTCATAGCTGTGTTACTGTTCTGGTCCACAAGCTCCATGAGTTAATATTGACATGATTTGATCTACAACAGATCCAAGAAAAGCTCAGACACAGTACCTTCTGTGGTTAGGCCCCAGAGAGGATTGAACCAGAATTCAGATTTGTTGCTGAGGTCTGTTATTATTTCAGATCCAGTACGTGAAAACTGATTCAAAAGTGAATGTTCCTACTGAAGAGTGCTGTGCTCAAAAGCACAGATGAAGCTCCCGTAGAAAGAGTGGTAGTCACTGCCTCTGGGCGTGTGCATACGTGAACGAGTGTGTGTGTTTGTGTACATGTTCATGCATGTATGTGAACACACATTGCTTTTGTGTGGTGGGTCTTGTGTCGATTCTCAGCAAAGGCTGTGAACTTTTGAGTTTTCTAAATGTAGAAGCTTTTCTGTATGCTAATAGAAAACTCAACATGAAGAATTAAAAGAGAGTTTCTTTGCGTTATCAAACTGTTTTCCCCCTTCTTCCCCATTCTTCTCCCTCAAGGAAACCCTCTTTCAGAGTAAGCGGGAAACAGCGATGTAAAGTGAACTGGTGTGAAAGAAGCCGATGGTAGTATCCAAAACTGTTGTGGTGTTTGTTTTTTCTCCTGTCATGGCATGAGCTCACAAATACCATTCTGAGCTCTTGAGGCTCTCTTTCTTCGTTGACTTATCTTCTTTTATGTGCAGAGTCAATAGGAAACCTTGTGAAGGCTTAAATAAATACATACATTCAAATTGAAACCAAGCTGGCTTCCAACAGTCAGGGTTCCCATTATCTCATCTTGTTTCAGTCAAAGTGCTGGTGTGAAGCAATGCAATGGTATCAGAGTAAACATTGTTGCATACAAATTTATAAATGCTCTGCCTTGCCCACAACAGTTCTGTGCTTGAATAAGGAGCTTCCCTGCCTTGAATGGATACTGTGTCTTGGAGTACTGAGGGGGTGCCATTGCTCTGAGGTAGGTAGTTTTATCAGCTGTGGAAGCTACAGCAGAAAGGTGCTGAGCGATACCACTTAGGTCCATCCTTGGCTGATATTATGTCTGTGTTCAGAAAAAGAAAAGTTGAAGGATATTCACTAGGGTGACAAATCCTAGCATGGGGAGCTACTGGAAGATGGTTCACAGGAGCATATTTGTCTCATGATGAACAGTGCAAGTGGCAGAGTTTCTCTCTCTTGGTAGGGAGGGAGTTCATGAAGGAAATCTGTCTTTATCCTTCCTTTTTCTCTTATAGACACCTGGGGTTTTCTACCATTTCCTAATGGCTTCCCTTTGTGTAATCTCGTGTGTCAGAGGTCTGTGCAATCTTCTCTCACAACATGGAAGACTGGCACAGCTACGTTCCTGCACCATTTAGTTTCTGGTAAGTGGAAAGCTGAGATGTGGAAGGCCTAGTCAACAGGAGGCTACATGAGGGACCTGCAGAGCATGGAGGCTGGTGTTAATGGATTTTTTGACAGTAGATCCTAAGGAAAGTTTGTGCTCTGGGACTCATCCACTGGAGTCTCAATAGATGCTGAAAGAAGAGAGGATATGCTTGGTGCTTGCTGTGTGTTTGGTGTTGGAAATTCTCCTGTGAAGCAGCGGTTGCCTTCTGCTTTCTAACTGCTGTCTGGTTCTGAGCTTCCCTACTCTGTTGCAGAGGGAATGAAAGGTTCTATATGTATTGGTAAGTCCTTGCTTAATTGTAGTTTTCCCTACACCTAAACACCCAAACCCTTTTTCACAGGATTTCCATGCTTTGATTTCTCACCATTCCTCACACATAAAGGAGTCAGCTGTGTGTCTCAGATGTTCAGCTGGTCTTTGGCTCCTACCACCTGCCTCTAATCCTGCTCAGAAAACAGTGTTTTTAAATGTTAGCTCCAGTTACCCCTACTCAATATCAAATTAACTTGAAAGATTTTGAGGTTTTTTGGCTTGTACACATAGCACCATCTCCCAAACCTGTGACACAGGCAAGTTTTCATTGCAGTGTTTGCTCACAGCAGGAGCATGTGAAAGGAGCGCATTTTGAGAGTGACTCAACATCAAAGTGGTTGTACATGATCTGTCCTGAGAAGCGTAATGCTTATGCTGGAAGATGGAAGAAGTGTTTATGTTATGCTAATGGCCAGAGGTCTCAGTTCACATTTAGTTTCCTTCCTACCACAGTTAATAGAAATAGAGAGGACAAACCTATCTTATGCAGATACAGATTTGCTGATCTCTCTCTGCTTAATTACAGTAAAGAGAAGTCAGGAGTACCTGTGATTGTCGTTCCTGCCTGGTTGCCACTATCATCTCTCAGAGAACTGCATTTTTGCAACTCTAGAGAGAAAAGGTTTTTTTTTTTTCCTTTACCCCTATGGGCTTGCCTAGCAAGATATCCATCTTTAATATGAAGCTTTGAAGCATTATTATGGTAATGTCAGGTAACTGCTCTTCAATGTAGATTGACAGCTAGCTATTAAATAAGGGTAGGGAAGAATGTGGCATCTGTGTAGTGAATGATGCATGTGGTTATTTTAAAATGTTTTTTTATAAGCAGAGACACGGCAATTGCAGGTTTTCTTTGCCCTTTTGATTTAACAGCATTTCAGAGTCTTTTGCCAAACCACAAGTAAAAGCAGCATTCAGATCAAACTGCAGTCTCAAAATATTTTCCCCACCCTGATTCCAGCACAAAGGATTTAATTTCTAATCAATTGCAAAATGGGCTTCTGGAAGACAGTATCTTTTCCATGTGCCCATTTGAGCCTCTGAAAAATGCAAAAATGTATTAGTTTCTAAAGTCACTCAATTTCTGAGCAGTTTTCACCAGGGTTTAAATTGACTGGTACCTGACAACTGTAATGGATTCATTTTCAATAACAAGTTGAGCCATGAATTGCTACTAGTTGGCACCAGCAAGGATACCATGATGAGCTCACAGAGCTCGTACATGTGCTCCTTTTCACAGTCAAAATGACATGTTCTGCCAACCCAAAGAAAATTGCCAGCAGCAAAAAATAACATTTTTCTCCATGCCATGGGTTTTGGAGCTAGCATCTTTTTCCCATGCCTGGTTAATATACTTTAATATACTTATTTTTTCTTTTTTCTTTTTTTTTTCATGTAGCAAAAGGTATGGCAAGGAACAGGACTGGACCATGGAAATAGTGGCCACCTGCAGACAGAATATTAAAACACAAGATAATGAGAGTTGTTAGTGACATGCTTTTCTCCACACAGGATTCCAGAAGAGTCCTGTGAAGAGCCAGCTACTGCTCACATATCACTTGCAGAGTCTTGTGTAAGTCTTCTAAGCAGAGGAATGTAAATCCTGTACTCATTATTTGGCTAAGAAAATTGTGAACCCCTGAACCTTTTCCCCTTACAGTTTTAACAGAACTTGACCTAAATATAGAGGTTGAAAGCTGCATTAACTTTTTCTTTTCTCTAGTTGAGGTCACGAAAGGCAAGGCAAAAATATCAGACTGATTGCTTGTTCTTGCAGCCTGTCCAGCCTGACAGGCTGGTGGGAATGCCCGTCGGTCTCCCACCCAGCTTGCTGGTTCCTTGGGGCAAAATATGAAGCGGGTCTAACGTGGTGTAACTTGCATTCCAACCAGCGAGCAATTGCTTACTAAAGTACTCCTGAAGTTGTTTGTTGAGTTTTCCTTGTTTGCAGCAACTTTAACAAAGCTTGCAAAGTCTCCTTTCAACTCTGTAAGTCATACCATTTCAAGTTCCACTGCAGAACTAAGTAGGTATAAAAGCAACTTCAAGGGAGTCTCCCTTGATTTTTAGAGTGGGATTAGTTAGAGCATGGGAGCATAATGAAATATCAATGCATATGTTCACTGCTGAGTCTGGTTCAAGAGAATGATTCCTGAGATATCTCAGGCCCATTGCAGACAAGACTTCTCTCCACAGGTTTCTTTGATTTTTTTGGCATTGCCCATGGATGCGGCACATTCAAACACAGATCCAAAGACAAGGAGTGTGTTAAGAGGTTTAAAAAAAGATCAGAGAATTTGTTTTAGGGTTTTTTTCCCCTTAGGAAGAAAAGATAAATATGACCATGATTTAAAAGTCATTTATGAAGAAGACAGTGATCAGTCTTTAGCTGTGTTCACCGAGAAGAGGAGAGATTGACTTTGTTAGCAACAAATTTAATTGACATTGGCTGTTAGGAGAAATAGTCATCTACTGAGAGACGTCTAAGCGTTGCAACAGGCTACTTGCACAAGCAGTTGGCACTCTCCCTTATGAGAGAATTTAAGGTGCAAGTTAGATAAACCTTTGCTTTGAATGGTCTAGGAGTGATTGTTTCTTTTTCCTGAAACTGCCTCAGTTTTGTTTTGGTCTGGTATTCCTGTGAGCTTCAGCTTTAGCCCTGTAACTTGTGAAAAGGAATCATCAATATATGTCAATAGAAAATTGCCCATATAAATGCCATTAACACAATAGGGCATTTAAAAGACCTCCCATGAATCCTCATCCTTGTATGGTGAAAAGCATATCCATGTGTACCCACAATGCTTAGAATGCCTTTAAAGTTTACTGGAAGATAAAGCAACGATGGTATCTAATCTCTTAACCCTAACAGAGAATCTGTTCCTCTGCTTCAGATTGCAGGCATACCATGAAGCGCTGAGATTGGCATGAGCAGCGTACATTTTTATTTGAGGGGAACATAAATCCTAAGTATCTTGTTTGTGTATAATTATTCTTGCCCTGAGGTTGCAGCATCTTGTGCGCACAGCTGCATTGTGAACATTTTTCCAAGTTTATTTAGCACTGAGTGCAAGTACTTTACATGTCAGAGCTGGGAAGGCTCCTGTTTCAGCTGACTCCACTCCTTTGGGGTGTTGTAGAGCGCTTAGGTGACTAAGCGAGAGGCGGTTGCACAAGCCTGAAGAGACAGAGAGCTTATTTAATCACATTAGAGAAAGAGAGAGTAGGCGCCTGGGAGCAGACAGAACTAATCTGTGAGGAGAAGCGAGAGTGAGCAAGTATGTCTTATGGAAAGGCTCAGGAGGTCAGTGGATTGGCAAAGTCAGTGCACCTTTAACAGAGGATTTCTACATACTTTCTCAATTCACGTATGTCTGTGCCTAAGAACCTAGCTAAGGGTCTCAACTCCTCTCAACACACAGCAGCTAATGAGCTAAAACAGTGTTCCAGTTCCTGTCCTAAAACAGGACAGTTTATTCCTTGTTTTCTTTTGCTCCTCACCCACCTCAATTTTAAAGAGATCAGCAAATGTATTGGTGGCAGTGTACTGTGATTTGATTTACCAAGTATTTTGGTGGTTTCCTGTCCTCTTTAAATTGCTTTGCTCTTGTTAAATGATGCAGAGGGCAAAGTGAACCTACTGTGTGGCAGGGTTGCCACCTGGAAACAGAGATCTCAGCAGTAGCAAAGGGATTTTTGAGGCTCTCTAGCATCAGTTTTACTGAGGATACAATGGGCAGGTTGAGGGGCTGGGATGTTACTTTATAGAATCAACCCACATTGTCTGTGCTTTGTGGGAACAGATGCAAGGTAAAGACGTAATCTCTGTGATTCTGACTAAATGCCTGAAACAGAGCATGTCTGAAATGCATATATGTGTATTGTAGAATCATCTAGGTGGTCACACATGATGGCTTTTTCAGCTTCTTTTTTTTTTTTTTTTTTTTTAATATTTCCAGGAGTGATATTTTTGTACTAAGTGATTAATTAATTATATTCTTCATTCAGCCTTTTTATAATTTGTTATAGAAGTACATAATATGGCCAGTCCAGGTGTACCCCTAGACCAGGTCACTTTGTAGTGGTGTACATCCACTGCAGACAAAGATGGCCAGTACAGAACACAGGAAGGTGAGGACAAGGAAGAAATTCCAATTGTATGTATGCATCCTTAGCAACACTTCTGGTTATGGTTTGTACTCCTCTTTGTTTTCAGTCAGATGTAGAACGTAACCTATAAATGAAGTCCATGTTTCACTCTCTTTTCAGTGTAGAGCTTTGAGGGAATCTTTTTTTCACTTTTTGACCTCCAACCTGCAGGCAGTCCAGGAATAGTGTAATTAATTTAGATTTGTTTGGGAAAAAGTTTGATCATCGTTTGATTTTATGAGGTGACTGATCTGTTGGATGATGTCAGCATGCCATGAGGCCAGCTACACGAGCAATACACCATGTTCTAACAGGGCTTTGGAAGTAGAGGGAGCGGTCAGACCTGTGTTGGAAACACTGTTGTTTCCAGGTATGAAACAATGTTGTTGGAGCAGGTATGAAACTGAGAGGAATTCAAAGAGCTAAAATTCAGAATCCGACTTGTGGCTCATTTCGAACAGCAACAGTTCCTTGTAAAAAAGAAATAGGGATGGCTACGACAGCAACAGGTGTGTAACATGTAGGTAGCTCTTTAAAATTCCCAACACAGTTTTCTGCAGATGACATTATTGGAAAATCCATTCTTGTTGCTTTTCTTCAGGGTGTCAGAAGGACCAAGAAGGTCATTGTATAAAGCAATTGTCATAAACATTCAAAGTAGATGAATCTCCATGTCAGCTTTTATTGCAGCCTTGCAATTTGGGCTAGGTTCTCTGAACTCTGCTAACCTTGGCAGATCTACAGGGAAAGCCTGCAAGATCCTTGAGTTCAAAGCAGGCAAAATATATGACACCTTTTGAAAGTTTGGCTTTGAGTGTTGAGTTTATTTGAACTTACGTTAACCAAAGCCAATAAAAAATGGCTTGCATGAGCTCCCGCAAGGTGAAATTCCAGCAGAGAGAATGAGAATAGACAACCTGTTTGCCAAACACAGTTATTTTTATTTGTGCTAAAGGAAGAAAGTTGATAGAGTTTGAGTACTTTTATATTTGATTTAAAGTAGGAATAAGGAAGATTGTATCTTAAGGATATTACGTAAAAATTATAATCCCTCTAGGAAGATATCCCAGTCAGCCTGGACTGTATCTATTAGGTCATAACACAAAAGAATCATCTTTCTGGGTAGTTTGTATTTCATTTTGCTAAAACCTGGGAATGCTGAGGAAGACAATAAAGCACCGAGACAGATCAAAATATGAATAGCTAGTAACTAAATTTTTTTAAAAAATAAGTAGATTAAATAGAAGCAAAATCTGGCCAAAATACATTGATTTTGCCACAGCAAACTGCAATCTGTGGACAACATCACGCTTAAATGAGGGGCTAAGGTTTTACTAGGTAAGAAATGAGCTTGAATAGCCAAGAGCCAGGTGTAGAAAGAGATTCTATGGGTCTAGAAATAAAGGTTGGCTACCTGTGTGGTGAGAAGGATTCCTTTAAAAAATTATTTACAATAAAAAATCTGTCAAGGAGCAATAGATGAGGGTAACTACTGAGGTGCAACAGAAATGGCAAAACAGTTGTGGAGATAGCTAAGATGGTTGCTGGTTGCTTCACGTAAACTTTCCGTGTATGACATATCACTGAGCCTATGTGCTGTAAATCACTGGACTGCAGTTTCACCTGGAAATGGCGGGAGGGTTTTAAGCAAGTATTTAAGGACATGACAAAGGAGGTTGAGCAGGGGGCTATGTGTGTATTTGTATATCTGGAAACAGTTACTGAAGGAGAAGGTGAGGAAGGGGAGGAATAGCTGGAGTGCAGGTACTGGAGCATACCTGACTTATGAAAGACAGAAGTAAACAGTGTGATGATACTGTAAGCTTTTAATGAGATAAATAAGGAGAGATAATGAGTTAAATAACCAGCCTAATAGAGCCAAAGATATTCTGGGGAAGTCTGATTGCTGAGGAAGTGTGGTATATCTGCCAATGACCTCAAGAACTGGATTTGGTAGATACCGATCTTGCTTGTTAAAGGTCTGTCATTATGGGAGGCTTTGACTTCCTGGATTATGTAGGGGAACAAATAGCTAAATTCAGACATTTCTGAATGCAATAACCAGCAGGGTTCCTTACCAGTCACTGAAACAGCAAAAAGCAATACTATTTTAGATCTGATGCTAAGTTGTAGAATGAAGTAGAAAATAACTTTGCTTTGAGGGATTTCAGTTTTAATTAAAATGAAGGGTAAACAAGTGCAGATCTATAGTTTAGCTTTTCAGCTCCAGATGGATGGAATTTGATACATTTAAGAAACTAGCTAAAGCCTGAAGAGCACAAGAGGACTGGATTGTAAAGCCAAGCTGGTCCTTCTTTGAATTGAAGGTGCAAAAATTGTCTGGAACAGGCATATCTTGTGAAGTGAAAAATGTGGAAGAAAAGTTATCAGATACGACTGAATATGGAGTAGAGAAAAGAACACATCAGCAAAGAAAGCCATGTGTAAGAGGTCAAGAAATATATGGGCAAAACGAGAATTGGCACGAGACAAACTGAGTTTGACTCTGCAAAAGAAATTAAAACAGCCAAAGGTCCTTCAGCCACATAAATAAAAAGGAAAAAATAAAGTAGTTTGTCATGGCCCGATAATTTATCAGATACTTTGTTTCTGTTTCAGTTAGGATGCTGATTCTGAATATTCAGGCATAGCAGGTTCTTAGTGGCTACAAAAACCTGGAAATTAAAATGGCTTCAGCCAAAGTGGGAGAAAAAACTCAAGTCAAATTCTGGAGAATGCCTGGATCATTGTCATCTTGGTCTCTGGAATGAACTGACCCATATAATTGCAGTCTCAAGAACATTTTCAAGCCTCAAGAATATTTTCAAAAGGACTTAACAGAGGAAAAAAGACCCTGTTCAGCTGCAGAATGTGAGTCTGTCTTTGACAAACAGGCAAGGATGGCCCTGTTGGAGTGCAGGCTATTCGTAGCAACTGTTCTACCCTTTTAAAAGTAAGAATAGAACAGACATATGGTAGCAGAAAAAGGAAAGAAAACACAGGAGGCCAGATCAAGCATGATCTAGGTAAACCTAGTCACTCTGATAAAAGTACTGATGTTTCTAGTCATGGAAGTGCAGTCCTCCTTGCTTAGCTCCCAGTGTGGTGTAGTATGTGAAACTGACAGACACGGTGATTAATGGCAGTAAAATTGTGACTAATAGGTAAGCTAAAGGGCAGATTTAAGTGAAAAGAGACCTTTCTGACTGGAGGAAAGTTGTTATTGAAAACTCTTCTTAATGATTGATTTTGGGACTAGTCTCCTGTGCTGGTTTTACTAGAGACTCTTGCCTAGGAAATGGAAGTTTGCTAGTAAAACTATCTGCAACAGAGCTGGGAGGCAATAGTAGAAGGACTAAATACCTGGAGAACACAAGGCATAAAATGAGAGACACAGAGAGAAATATGTTTGAGATTAGTTATAATAAGTAAAAATAGTACAAGGCCCTTGCTAAAAGAATTTTGTCTGTAACTGTGGGGTTCACCAGTTTGGAGTAGCTGAAGAGGAGGAAAACGCTGCTACAAGTCAATGTCTCCAGTGCTGTATGTGTGTCAGTGAAACAGCCATCCGGGTCCTGGGGTGTGGCAAGCAGATTATTTTCAATATGCACAGGTATAAATCCTACTATGCTTTGTTATACTGTGTTATCCAGTCTGGATCCTAGGGTGGGATACAGGCTGAGGGATTTCTTTAATGACAGGCATTTCTGATTTGTGTTCAAATATGAATGCAGCCATTTGCATGCATTACTCACCCTGCTCCTTTTTCTTTGTTGCTGATCCCGGGACTTAGAAGAGCACAGACCTGTCCAATGTTTCTTAATCCAAAATTTGGTATAGACTGTCATTGGCAGGCTGTATTTTTAAGAAGTCTGCTTTGAGATGTTGGATCTTATCCTAATTGAAATCCTCTTACCTGTTACGGGATTTGTCAGACCAATTCACTCAGGATGTCTTGGCATGAGAAGATGTACCATGTTGCCAGTGGAGAGGAGTTCCTTGGGCTCCAGCTAGAGGTAGATAAAGATAAGTCAGCTTTAGTGCTGTAGCCATTCCTCTTCTCTGCTGTCCTCTCTTCTTCATAGGACATGGGCTTTTTTCCTTTCCAATAGTAGCTGTCAAGATAATATGTGAGACTGATAATATCTAGAGTTTATCTTTTCAGTGTTTCATCACATTTTGAGATACTGGAATAGAAACTTTTTATACCTCTATCTCTCTAACTGCTGGCAGCATAGTCCCTCCCTATGGGCTACAACAGTGCTTTATACTTGGAGGTTTACAACATCAGTTGCAAAATCAGATTCTGCCACATGCTGGGAATTAGCTTCCACTTGCACACCTTTTCCCTTGAACCTAGATGATGTGCAGCTTGGTAAATCTGGTCAAGGCTCTCCAAAGATCTACCTCACTGCTGGTTTTCATTTTTCTCAAAACATTCTGTGTTTGAGCAAGAGTGGTTTCTTCAACAGGAATATGAAAGGGATCAAGCCTGGCTTGTGGTGCTGTTTAACTTACTGCCACAATAGGCCTATGATGGAAGGGGAGAATTCTGAGTTAATTTCTGATCCTCTTGTGCTTTGGGAGAGAAGGGACATTTTCTGCTTTGAGAGATGGCTGAGATGGCACCTGAAAATGTCTGTCACTTCCTCAGTGTTCAGCGGCAGGCCTGTTTGTTCCCAGTCTGATCAGCTGCCATTGCATGCTGAGCAGGTACAGCTGAGAGGAATGCAGAGGATTTCAGTTGTTGGAGAAGGGGTGGGTGGGGACCTTCAGAGTCCGTGAATTCATTAAAATTCCACGTTGAGTTGCAGTGTAAATGCGTGGGCCTTAATATGCAGGGCTCCAACAGGTAAATACTCGAATCTTGGATACAAGACGTAGCAAGTTTTTACCTGCCCTTCATCCAAAAAGCTCACCAAGTACTCTATACCCACCCAAAAGGCAGTGCTCACCGCTACCTGAATATAATGCAAACTGATAGACACAAGCGCAAATTAGGGGCAGCAATTCACCTTTAGATGGGTATCTACCACAAGAGTGTGCATTGTTTACACTTAAGACAACTCAGAAGAAATCAGACACTCTTTATGTTGCTGTTCTCTTTGAACACGCGCAGCTTTGCTGGCAGCATCCATTTGTGCTGTGCACTGTATAAACGGCTGTCAGTAACCCCCAAAGTCACAAAGCCTCCACTGGGCAAGTAATCTCATGGATCAGAAGCACACAGAATGGGGCCAAAAGCTGCCTGCAGGCGCCCTGCCTTTGCACACTCCATTTGAACCCTGTGAGGTAATTTGGCCCTTCTCAGGAGCAGTCTGCTCCATGTGCTGCGATCCTCTCATACCGGACCTGGACACTTTGCTCAGAGCAATTTCCCCATAGACTTGACCCTGCAGCCACCAAGCCCAGGGCAGTGCTTCGTGCAGAAGGTGTGGGATAAGGGAGCCATGGTGCTCTCTGTCCTTTCTCATCATCCAGATGCAGCACAATAATTTGGAACTGAATTTTCTCTTATCGCCTGCAAAAATGTGAATGTGCAAAGGTGGCTCCTGAACCCCCCACAAAAAAGGGACGAGGCACCTTCAGGAGCTGTGGCTCTCACCTGCTCATCTGCAGCTCCAGTTCTCTGCAACTTGTGGGGTATCTGGAGGGCTTGTTCTTCAGTCAGCGTTCCTCTTTTCCAGTTATTTGCTCCTTTCAGTGGACAAATCAACTGGGAGATGTGAAACCACACAGCTTTAGATCTCTTTCATTTATTTCTCTTTTTAAAAATAAAATGTTAAAAGAGAGCTGTGGTCACAGAAAAAAAAAATTTCTCTACTGTAACAAGGGAATGAAAACATCTGCATGAAGAAAAAACATTGAAAGTAGAGAACTGTGTTTTTCTTTGGAGAGAATGTTGGGATTAAGGTTTAAAAAAACTTTTTTCTTTTTAAGGCATCCAGTTTTTACAGGTCTCAGTTACTTCAGGGATCAGACATTTAAAAGATATTTTCTTGATCTGACTCTTTTGCAGGACCTGAGTATTTTGAAAGACTTCCTGCACATACATGCCAGTTATTTGATCTGATCATTGTTTTAATAAAACTATTATTTAACTAACCACGAGTTAATTTCTTTGGCCCTTTGGGAGCCAGCCACAAATAGTAGCAAGTTATTGTGTAACCTGGCTAAAGCTGAGTTCCTTGTCTTCCTTGCCAACTCCCACCATTGACAAAACCACTTACAAATGGATTTTTTTTTTTTCTTAATGGAGTTAGACTATTATGAAAAAAAACCTTGTGAGATCTTTAAAGTTGTCTTCATGTAACCTTTTTCTAATCCCTTTTAATCTGATTTTTTTCTGCCTAAGGATGTAAGGAGATGCTCTGTAAGGACAGAAGGGATTGTCTAATATCTTTTGTATGGAACAACTGACACAGAGAAACACTAATCATAACTGGAGTGTGCCTGGCCTCTACTTCACTGAGATGATATTAGAAAGCTCAGTGAACTTTTTCCTTACAGTAACCTCCAAATTGGAATAACTTTCAAGGAATTTTCCAAGAGGGGAAAAAAATTACTCAAAATGAAAGAGTGCTTTATTTAAACTACTCTTGAAAATTTCAGAATTTTGATTCAGGAGCGGGTAATTTTATTTTCACTGTGACATGAAGTGTTCCAAAACTTCCTTCTCTGTTACTAATGAAACTTTGAAACAAAAAAGATGACTATGCAGATAAGCCAGTGAGAGAAGAGCAGTGTTTACTGGGAATGACTGTGTGAGACTATTAAGTTCCACAGTGATGTGTTAGTAAAATATGCCTGACGTACAAAAGAGGCTGTATTTGTAGCAAACACATTCCCCTGCACACAAGCAGTAGCTCCAGTGTTTACTGCTCACTGAGTCAGAATGACTGTAGACTACAGCTTGATTTCATTGGGACATCATAGCTGTTGCTCCAGTGACCTAATCTGGCTTAGATGCTTAGTCTAAATTCAAAATAAACTAATCGTTTCCAAAAAGATGAGACAGCTGTTGTGTGGTCTGCGAGTGTGTAGTGTAACACAGGAAACTGTGGCTTTATTTTAAGGAGGCCGGGGTGTGTAGAGTCACCACGACCCCTCATGAAACAGCCTTGCACTTGAGTACAAGCAAGTGGAAATGGATGCACCTGGGAAAGAGAAGTGCTGCTCCAGGACTATGAAAGGGGGCTTGGGATGGGAGAGGGAGTCTGGAAAACAAGGATTTCAGATCAGCAGGCAACTGATTTCAGAGGCCTTCCTAGGGTGGTGTCGTGGCCAAAAGGATTAAGGCAGCCTTTGAATATAAAAAACAGGTAGGAGCAGTAAACAGAGGCCTAAGTTTTGTTTATACCTGGGTGAAGAGTGTCTTACTGGTGCAGATCACATAGAATGGGATGTCTTCTGCTTCAACTCACATCCAAAGAAAGCTGAAAAACAGGATGGGGCAGAGAAGACCAAGAAAAGACCTGTTCGGATGGCGAAGTGGGAAATACTTGGGAAAGATTTTTTCATTTTCTCTGTGGTTGAGATCACCTGGTAATCAAAAATTTTCAGAACAGTGCTGAACTTTTCATCCCCAGAGATGGCCAAATGAAGACCAGGAGATCATCAGTTTCCCAGAGATATTTTGTAGTTGAACACAGCATTTAAGCTTAGTCCAGTGACACCAGAGAAAAACTTCTCAATCTTTTCTACAAAATGCCATTTACAATAAATATTTTTGGCTCAAAAATACATCATCTCTATAGATGAAGCGAGTAAATTTATTTAGGCTAAGCATTTTCAGGATGCATCTTTTGCGAAAGCGGCCTGGAAGTATTTTCAAATAAGTGCATGATAAGGCACTTACTGGCCTTGTAGCTGTTTCAGTCAGACACTGGAGAAAAGAGTTTTCTGTTTCCATTGGTCAAAGCTAGGCAGACCTCCCTGGTTCTGTGCAGTAGATGAAGCTGATCAAGGACATGCGAAAGAGCAATTCTATAAAATTTGTCCTAATACTACTGGGCTTTAAGTAAACCATAAACATTCCCTGGAATGGCTTATGAGTAGGCAAATGAAACAAAAACAATTTAAAGGTGATAAAACTCTGTTGACATGGATATTGTTCAGGTAAACCACCCTGGACATATTTACAAACAGAAACCAGCACCTATTCAACTTTATCCCAGGAGAATGAAGCTGTTCACACATGAGTCTTTGCAAGTGTAGAAGGTCTAATTCACCTACAGACTCCTGCCTGACAGCTGTCCTTTACAACAAACCTATGTTTTTTTAAACCAGTTGAGAAAGTTCCGCCTCCACGAAGATTGTTGTTGAGCATCATTTGGAAGGGAGATTTTGAGAGCATCATTGCCTCTGCACACTGTTGTCTGGGGCCAGTGCAGGTGCTGGAAGGATCTGTGCCACTGGACCTCCTCTCATCAGTGACCCTGAAAGCTTTGTTTGGATTGAGAGGCAGAAGTAAGAGGTTTTTGACAGACAGTCTTTGTGAGGAGAAAGGGGCCAACCTTGTTGAAACTCTATTGGAGGGTCTTCCAAGGGCTGCTTGGGGGACCCAAAGCCTTTCCAGGTTTAGGATCACTTTTAGGTACTGCTTCTTTGTTACAGAAGTACTGAGAACAAAGTAGGAATGAAGATGTCCTTTCTGGGTCCTTCAGCTCTAAGGAGAAGGGCCAGCACAGTGACAACGTCTCTGTTTTCTCTCAACTGGGTAGAGCTGCCACTGGAGTTTCCCACTCTGACGGAGCAATGATATTTTGCTTTGCAGCAGATTTCAATGCCCTGTTCTAATCTTCAAGTGAGGCTGCTTCCCCTGGTAGTGCCTAGCTCCAGTTCATGCCACAGACTCCCTACACAGTGAAGCATGGTTCTGTTTTAGCGTTGTTTCTCTTGCAGGTAGCATGATGGATGGGGGTAGAAATTAGACCCCTGTTTTCTGTAAGTGTATGTTGTTTCCCTGGGTGAAGATCTAGAGTAGCTTCACTGCTGCTGGGGAATGAGCCTACAACTCATATTCAGGTAAATGGGTTTGTCTCAGGATACTTTCTTCTGAAAAAATGCTTGTAGTAAAAGGGCAGGATAATGAGTACACAGACAGTGGCCCATATACCTTGCTTTCTGCACCCATTGCTCTTATCTTGCTATTCTGTTTCTGTTCAGATAAACAAACAAGAATTCACCATCATTCTAAGTACCATGAAAAATTACAAAAAAAAAAGCATGGTCTCCTTGATATACAGAAATTCCCAGGCTAATTTTTCCTCAGGGACAGGAATGACTGATGGGTGAATTTTAAGATTAAAAGGCAATCACATTTTGGGCAACGAAGACATCAATTTATGTAGTTCAAGAGAGCTGGATTGTTTTCTTCTTTTTAGTTCTCCTTACCTCTGCTCCTCGGTTCATTATTTTTCATGTTCTGAAGGGATACAAAACCAACCCCTGAGAGGAGATACACCTTTGGAAAAAAAGCTAGAAATGAGGTGGATGCAGAATTTACAAGTGCACCTACAATAAAGAATGAACTGATGCACTGGAACAGGTTTGGCTATGGGAGATATTCAGAGGCCTTTAGGAACAGGTGTAGAGAAATATACCCATTAAATTACCTCACCATGGGATACTGAACTGACATGTATGATTTCTAGGGGTCTTTTGAAGGCCTATTCCTTTTCTGCTAATAGCAGAGTCACCCAGTGATCTTCTCAGTACCTGAAAATCTTGACCTAAGTTAACGAGGTGGCCTTTTTCTTTTAACCTTTATATCTCCTGTCCTCATGGTAAAGCATTTTGTTCTTGCAGACTTTATTTCCTCATCTATACAATGGGGATGTTTACAGCACTTCCCCAAATAGCCTGGACTAGTGTCCTAGAATAGTGCCAATGTCCCATTTGCGCAGGGATTAGAGTCCTGCTCACTGGCTGTGATTGCTGCTGACCAAAACAGGGTCAGGGAGGGAGCTCTGGGCTGCTGATCTCTCATGCTGCTCCCCTCTTCACCTCCTCCTGGGCTTCACTTGGTCTCACACCACTCATCTAAGACCCTCTGGGACAAGTGCCTAACTACAGCCCTGACTTCATTGCCTCTGCTTATCACTCTCTCACTGAACTCATCTTGGGCTTGACTCACAGCTATGTTAATACAGTCCAGCTTTGGTGCAGGCCTGCTGAAGTCACTGATTTGGAGAAACACAGTGAACAAAATTTTTAACAGGTTGTCTTATCATGCTGGCCAGTACTTAGCAGGACAAATATTTTAAAGGAATTTTTATCTGCAAATGGCTAGGTACAAATAATTCTGATAGTACTATATTCTGGATTTTTCTTGCTGTCTCTGTAGTGTTGGTGGCATATTCAGTCCAGAAGTTTCTTGTAAGAGCTGGTATACCCTATGCACAATATTAAACTTAGTGGAGAGACTGGAAATTGTTTGGCCTAACATCAGCTTGCAGTGAAAGCAATGCAGCCAGAGCTGTATAGCTGGTGATTTAAATCCCATGGCTTTGTTCATCAGCCCTAGTTGGCTAGTAAAGTTTTGGAGGATTTATGTTAAAACTCTCTTTTTCTGTCATTTTCCCCTTTGATTTGATACATTCTGAAACCTACAAGAGACAGCAGGCAAAATATTTTTAGCATGACACAGTTAGATGTGCCTAAACATAGCAAAACATATATTCTTTTGTGGACAAATATGTAAAAATTTGTCATGTGTATGTTGAAGGCATTTAAAATATATATGCAATCCAAGACAGTAATTACAAATTGCATATAAACAGAGACACACACACTTACTTATTTGCTTACCTCCCTGTATATAAGCATCTGTGCAAATTTACAGGTGAGGAAGAGAATATCAGCATGCATGTGAAGAGAAGATCTAAAGGGTGTCATGCCAAAATGTGTTCCATATTTATTAATTTTTATTTTGTTCTATTTTGAAAATAGTAGCTACAATGCACATATTAGATTGTCTATAGTCCCAATCTGCTGGTCTGACACTGGATCTGGGTTCATAGATGGGTGGCTTGCTCAATTTTGCTACTTTAAAGAGACATGTGTGGGTAATTCTTCATAATTCCTCTTTGGATTTCAAATACAAAAGTATGTGAGTGCTGATATAGTGTGTGTGTGTGTGTGTGTGTGTGTGTGTGTGTTCTGAAGTTTTAGTCTTGCATATAGTATGGGAAGAAGGTGGAATCTGCGAAAAGGGTATGGGTCAGAATGCAGGAAGAAAGTGAGCTACCTGTCTCTCTTCTAACTTAAGCCAGGCTGCTGTGAGCACAAGAGGTTGTATATGCAGACCAAGGTTACCAAGGGCAGTGGAAGAAGTAAGTGATGTAAAATTCTCTAGATCAACGCAAAAGCACTGAAATATCATCTGTGCCCTAGAAAATTAAATTTGCTTTATGGTCAGACAATGCCCAGCAGTGTAATCCTGAGACACAAGAGGATTTGGATTGTAAAGTACTCAAATTAAAGGAGTGCTTATATTCTGGGAGTTTGATTCTTCCTACTACAAGTGGTGTTTGGTTCTGGAATTTTTGTTTGGACCTGCCTGTGCCTCTTACAAAACCAAAATAAGCAAGCTGTCATTTTTACAAAAGCCCAGATGTATTTTTACTTTTTGCAAAGACAGACAAATATCAGTACTAAGGTATTAAAAAACATAGCTACTAAAATGTGTTGCAATTCTTTCTGTTCGTTTCCCCCTTTCTACATTTGCCTACTTTTTTGTGCCGTTCAACTTGTTTGCTTGTAAAACCTTCCTTGGAGCCACATTCGTGCAGACAGACTAAAACATTTTTGACTCTGAATTAATCCCCTGAGGTAAAATTTACTCAGATAATATCTTGGTTACTAGCTAACCTGTTTGGGTTATTTTTGAACACTATAAAGCGGTAGCACCAACAAAGGAAAACTCTGCATGGTACATACCAGTAGCAGCTCACTTCAAGTAACTTAAGATCTCTGCACCAAACACCTACATCTTGTGGCTCTCTGTAGATGTCAGAAGTTAGAAACTGAAATGTTTCAGGCGATCCCCTCAACTCCCCATCCAACATTTTTGTTCCTTTGTGCAAAAGCATAAAAACATTTTGATTTACCTGATCACAGACATAACTGTTAAAGAATGCCAAGTATACATAACAGCCCAGATGTGAATGAACTGGACAAGCAGTGCTGAGTAATCACTCTCTAACCAGCTGTGATTAGGCACAGGTCCCAAAGCAAAAGCCAGGCTCTGAACAGGCCTGACTTTTCTGGTTCAGATCAAAACCTCATGGCTCTTTATTTCTATAAGCATTGAAGCAAGTCCCTGGTTCGTCAATTTGGAAACAAATTCAGATTTGGATTCCAAACCTGTAGCTTAGCTTCATCTCTAATAAAGCTGATGTTCCACAGATTTGGATTTCCAGCCATTTCTCCAGATGCCTGTTGTAAGACGGATGCTGTTCCAGTGAAGGCTGCCAACCTGGCAGCACTGCTCTTTCTGCTGTGTGTCACACGTGGGCTCAGAACAGCAGCTCTGCTGACCAGCTCTGCCAGCACTCCCTGTTGGGGGAAAAGGGGGAAAGAGATAAGTGAGGATTTCTTTGCCTGATAGAGAAAATTTATTTTTTTACTCTCTGCTGCTGCAAACTTAGGAGAGATCATAAATCAAAATTTATCTACTTAGGGAGTGCAAGACTGGTCCTAAAGTGGTGGGGAAGTTTTTAAAGGGAAAGCAGGTTAAAAGAAAAGTTATGGGCATAAGAAAAGACCACGAGGAACAAGTCTGGACACATTAGTCAGAATGAATTGAATTATAGCTATGCAACTCTTAAAGAATCTGTATTAAGCTCTACAGATCTATTCAGTAAGAGGAATTTCTGTTGTGCAGGAGATTTTCGGTTGTGTCAGGAAGACTATAAAGCATGTTCTTGTCAGTCTCCTCTGTGGTGCTGAGGCCTTTACTCATCTGCTGGCAGATGAAGAACTCAAGGCCTGGGGAACTCAAATGACTTGATGATGTTCATCTGCTGAGTCCTGCTGAGGTGGGAGGGGAGAGACAGCTTCCCCTGCAGAATGCCATGAGGGCTCTGCACAGCAACTCTCCTCCTTGGGGTCAGCATGGACACCTTGTCAAACATCAAGCATGTTCTGTTGTGTAAGGATGGTGATAGCAAAGTTTTCAAGGAGAGCTGCTGCCTTGGCTCTGTGCTTGAACAGTGCTGGCAGGTTCAGGAGAAAATGGCTTGCTCCTGGAGCAAGAGAGGTGAGTAACAACTGGGTGAATGAGCAGTAGCATGCAATGATAGGAGCTGGCCTGACCAGCTATGAAGGCTTGTGAGCTGGTAAGAAGTTGGGCTTTCATTTTTTGGCAAGTTTTTTTAAAAATAGGGGATTGATCCTACTCTTGATTCAAGTAGTTTTTAACTTCCATTGATTTAAAGGCTGGAGAGGCAACACAATGTATATAAGGATTTAGAGTCAGCTCCAATTTCCTTTCTTTTTCATAGTATAAGGACTTTCTCAAAATCATGGAACAATTTGCACAGTAAGAAGCTGTTCCTCCAGTAAGTTGCTGGTAAAGATAGGATAAACTTTATAGTTTTGAATATGAAAAGAAATCTCCAAGAATGAAGTCTGCTAACAGAAATTCAGAGAAAATTCTAGCCCAGAGCATTTTTTAAAGCTGCTTTATCTGTGAAAGCCTGTAAGCAGTAATCCTTCCTGGACCAATGCTAGTGCTTGTTTTAAAGTCTTGGCTATATCTGTTCCCTGTCAAATGTACGTAATTCTTTTCTTCTTATATATAAGTTCTTTTACAAAAATTCTGTGCTTGTCTCCCCTACAATTCTAAAGTTTTTTATTTTTCTTCTTAGGAGTCTAGATTGGAAGGACCAGAACCTACTTTTAGGACTGGAATGCTCTTAGGATTATTTCAGGGACTCAGAGAATTGTCAGAGTTCAAACTGTTCCTACTTACTAATCTCTGTGGGAATTTAGGGAATTAAATTTAGGTGCCCATCATAAAATATGGGGGTCAGCACTAGCCAACAGGGTAACAACATCATTTTTTCAGGCAGTCTCAAGCTCTCTGAAGCTGCCCAGAAGGTCTTGTTGAAGGTCTACAATGTGATCCAACGCAGAAAAGTAATTTAAAAACCAAAAGTATTTCAATTGATAAAGTGCTTGGTGTAAACACCAAACTATTGTAATTTGCTGAACAATTAAGCTCTAGTTCTGTAAAGCAAGTAAGTGTGGATGTGTTAGTAGGTGCTTACACGCCTTGCTTGTGTCTGTTACTCAATCAAGGCCTTCTGGTTGTTTTGTGTGCTGAAGTTGTGAATGCCCAATGCAGCAGATACCCCGACAATCTGTGAGTGTTCATGCCTTGCTTACTAATCAAAATGGGTTTACACAGGTTTTGTTTCAAGCTGAATTAAATTGTATCAGTTTTGTTTATGCTTTCAGGAGCAGCCTGAGATATGTGCTGAGAGCATTGCAGACATTGACGCACTCTGTATTTTTCTGTTCTTTTATTATTTCTATCTACCTAGATAAATTCAGGGTAAACTTCTCCTCCCTCTTGAGGAACTTGGGCAGTTCCTCAGATTACTGCACCTTGCTTTAGCTGGGTGTGCCTTTAGTTTTTAATTAACGCTGTTAAATAAACAAAACAACCAACAAACAGTTCCCAAAGGGAAGTAAACCACAAGAACGATGTTGAAATGCTCATAAGAGCTGAACTCCAAGTCTCAGGAGATGCAAAGTTACGGCCACAGCTCTGCCCTTGACTTGTCCTTTGGCTCTAAGTAAGGAGGAGGTGTTTGTTCCTGAGCAAAGGGGAAAAAGTGGTGTTGGTTTCAGCGTAGGAAGCAGCAAGAGCTGCTCGGTGCTGGTTCAGGTACAGACCGTGACTGCCCTCCCAACATCTGCAGGTGGGCATTGGTCTCTTTTTCTCAGTTTCTCATCTGGCAAAAGGAAATAATGCTACAAAATTCCTGTAGGAAATACTTGGAAGCATGGATGCTCTTCATTTCTATGTTTTGGGAGGAACAGAAACGCGTCCTCCCTGCCTTCTCCCCTTGCCCCTCTGCTGTGGTAGGTTAGGAGGCAGCACAGTGAGTAGGTGCCATGTTGAAAACAGCCAAGGAGGAGTGACTCCTCAGGCTCCCACTCCTCTATAGGTGGATCTGTGCCTCCCACCAGTCCCCCGTGTCAAGAAAGAAGTTCTCTAGGCTGAACTTGTGGTGTCTTATGCCCAGAGTGGGAATAAATCCTGTTGATAACCTGGGTTTTGGTTGTTATTAGGCACACCGAAATAATGCACCAGACCTGAGCACTGCTGGGGCTTGGTGGCGAAATCCAGGAATAAAGCGGTAGGCTAAAGTTTCCAACTTAATTGCATTTAATTAGTCTAACTTAAAAACTTAAACACGTTGCTAGGATGGATTTTCCTTTGTTTAGCTTCTTTTGGTGTGGCTTAACAAATTTTAACCATCTAAAACTGACTCTTGGTTGGAGGGACCATAGGTGGTAGAGCACATATCCTTCGGTGGAATAATGAAGTGTTTACATTATGCAGTCCTATTGTGAGATCAATCAGGCTACAAGGCTGGATATATAAACAGAATCTGCAGGTGGTCCCTGCGTCTCCTTGCCCAGAAGACATGCTTTAATCCTCAGGAAGTAGGCAGGGTAGAGGTTCCAGGAGGCAGCCAGCCCAAGCAAAATAAAAGAACAAAACCAGCCTGAACAATGCAACGCATGTCAAGCTTATAGCGCAATCACTGCAAATAGCAGCTGACGGGAAACTTCACGACAGTTCACACATCAGCTAAAATTGCCAGACTCAGGATCCTGGGATTAATGAGCATCTTAGTCAGACAGTATGAGCATGAAATGTCAGGCAGAAAGGGTGGGTAATGCATGTCACGTGGCCTCCAACTGGTTTGCTCCCTTTCCAGCTGTTTGTTACTGGGCAAATTCTCTTGTGGGAAATGTCTTGCTCTGTGTTTTTGCATGTGCTCTGTTTTTCTCTGATACTATAGCTCCATTGTATTTCTGCTCCTTGATGATGTGAGCAGAATGCTAATTTTTGATTTACTTGGGCCGCAAGGTGGGAGGCAAATGGGAGAATTGAGCATCCATGCATGTTAGTACCTTTGGTTTAGGGATTGTGCTATTATCTCTGGCACACAAGGGGTGTGAGCAAAAAAAGTATAGCTCAAGTTTGTTAAAAAAGAGATATAAATGAATGACCTCTGAAAAAGTTTCTTACAATGCTCTTCCAAGGCACTGGGTAATGGAGGAAAGTTTTGCTGGAGTAAGGGCAGAAGAGCCTGACTCAGTAAAAAGAGGGAGAAGAAGATTTTGAGAGCATGGAATAATGAAAGAAGTAAATGTCAGTTCAGAGGAAAAATAATAATATTAAAAAAACCCTAAACCCACATAGTTGAGTTGGCTTAAACGTAGTTTGCTATAGGGATGTTTTAATTAGATTTGTGAAGCAGGGAAATGCCAACTGGGATGTTCTGCAGCAAAAAATAAATAGTTTTCAAGCTGAAACATGGCACATAATGGAACAGAGTTCTCCACATGGGTGCATTCTCTTCCTCTTTTTGAAGAGAGCACCTAAATCAGTTGAGTCAGAAACTAGTGAAGGGTAAAGCTCAAGATGTCTGGAACTCTCCTGTCTCTTTAGATTCTTATCTGAAGTGTATTTAAGCCTTTGGAAAAGGCTTGCAACCTCATGAGATCTTGTTTTTTCCCCACCTCCCAAGTGTTCACACATTTCCTGATTATGAAATAGCCAGTCATTCCTCAGGAATAGGTGGGTGGTGGGAGATGGGGGCAGCTTTATTTAGTTATTTATTTATTTTAGCAACTTTGCATTTCATTCTGTCCAAAAGCGGGAGTCAGGCGTTTGCAGTGTGTGAAAAAGGGCAAACACCTAAGTCAGCTCCTTTGCTGCTAAACTGCTCCAGGTGAAGTTACCTGGGAAGATGTGGGCAGTTTTTCTGTTTGTGAGACAAGTCCACCTCAGCTGTGTGCAGGTGACCTTCTTTATAGACACAAAGAAGAGACATTGCCCATACACCCAGCAAGATCTAACTTGCCTGATTCCCGAGGCAGGATATTTGTTGACAAAATTAAGAACACCAAACTCAACATCAAGACTTGTTTCCACTTTCAGCTACTCTTGGATCCCTGTGTCTAGCTCCTGTTTATCTATGTCTCCCTCCCTGCCTCAGTTTTATTGTATGCAGGACAAGAAGTATGACTGGAAGGTAATTTCAAGGCAAAGTCTGCCCCCTCTTTTGGGGCAGCCTTACATTTCTTCTCCTATCCTAACCTATTATCACATTTAGCTATCACATAAAATTTGTTCTTTTCAAGGCACTTCAGAGGTTTGAAACCAGTGATCTCATTAATTTCTAGATCATATATATCTGGATTTACTTCAAAGCCTGGGGGATGTTTAGATCTGAAGTTCTCTAAAATGTTGTCTTTCTTTAAAAAAAGCCATATTAGGAATTCTTCATTCACATAGAACTTAGGAAAACTTTGCATGGATTAATCTGCAAATAATAGACATGATTGTGGTGGTGGGATTTGAGGTTTTTGGAGGGTTTCTTTGTTTTGTTTCTTGGGGTTTTTTTCTGTGTAAATTCTTGTCCCTGCTCTTTATTTACTTATAGGAGCAGTTATAGCATCTAGCCCAAAATATCTCTAGGACAAATCTTGAAGATGTTTTCTCTAGTGTTGTGGCCTTCTCCTCTAACCCTACAGGAGTGTGTGTGAAATTTCTTCTTTTTGAGCCATTTTGAAGAGAGTAAAACTAAGAGTTCGTAAAGTTAAGTTCATGCCCTTTCTTTACGAAGATTTTCTTTTTTTAATTCTGCTGATCATGGAGACTCTATGTCACTGGTGTAAAAACTGGTATTAGTGTCATAGCCTATACTGAGCTTGGTTTCAGTTAATTTAAACATTTTTGTTAGCCATTCTGACCAAAAAGGGAACTGTGTCAGATGAACAGGGTCTCTCAAAATGGTGGCTTTTGGGGCATATCTAAAAATGATAAGGCTGAAGAAACTGTCTAATTGTAGCTAGAGGACTGTCCCTCTCGTGCACACTCCTCTCAAGAGAATTTGTATACAGCTCTTGCATAGTTTTCACTTGGCCTTTCATTCCTGGTTGTCCCAGAGCAGCTCAGTTGTTGTTGTTCTGATACAGAAAGTCTTTGATCTGTTTGGAATTAATCCATCAATGGTGACATGAGAATATATTCTCCTGAGCTAGTGATGTGAACATCATGTACGTGCAGACACTTACAAAAATGACAGCAGATTATTAACTGAGATCCTATCTTACTGTCTGCCTTTCCTATTCGTTGTGGAGTAAGCTCTGAAGGAAGAGGAAGTGGTAGATTTAGGGATTTTCTAGAATGAGTTGCACAGAGACATTGTGCATATCAGTGCTTGGAGGAAAGTGACAAGGTGGAGGCAGGGGAAGTGTACAAAGAGGTTTTCACGGAACAGACAGCATAAATTTGTCATGGACTTTTCAAGTTAAGGGTGAAGGCAAGCAGGTTGTGTGTGCCAGATGAGCAGTGTTAGGTGAGCATGGCATGGGTAAAGCTGAGAAAGTGACTGAAGCAACTGTTCTGACAGATGTCGAGTGCAGACTGGGATAGGAGCAAAGCTAGGCTGGATCACTCAGAACATGGAGTACAAACCAAAACATAGAGTTACGAAGTTTGGGCTTGGGAGGCTGCGGGGGTACAGACAAAACAGAATGAGGTGTCCTGTGGCCATGATGTGATTGGACTGTGAAGCACAGAAGTTTCAGCAGGGGAATCTGAATAAAAGGAGTAAGGCCATCAGAAAGTTACACTGGATACATGGGGCAGTGCTGGCACTGGTTTGCTTTTTGCAAGAGTTCAGAAATGATGATTTAGCCTTAGAAAAATAAAACCAGAGAAAATGTACAATGAGCCACTTTTCTGAACCACTGAATTAAGTCTGATATTTAAATAGCTTGACTTAGGAACTTCAGTGTAATTTGGAAAATTTTATTTTGCTTACCTATTTTCTATTTCTTAACCATTGAATTCTGAAGATGCTTGGCTTGTCTTAGATTAACTCATCTGAAAACAGAGACATCACTCATCCCTTTCTCTTCTTCACGCCCTCCTTCTTTCATCTTAAATAAGACACAGAGCAGATAGGCATTATTTCACACTGTCTTCCACAGCAAACAACCATTATACCAAAGCTATGCTAGCGTGAAGAGGGTATATTTGTTGTAGCAACATTTTCATGCTTATGTATTTCTGTCATTCACTTAAAAAAGATTGAGAGATCTCAGATCATGATGAGCTACTTAACCCAAAAGACTACGTGCAGCGCCTGGGTTTGCAGAGTCTCTAAACCACAGATTTCCAAAATCCAGAAGGATAACAAGTAGGGTGTATGTTGCTGTGTGTTTGCCTTGTTCTTACATTCTTTCACAAATAACTGCCACTGGCTATGAGATGCAGTGCTCTGATATCCTATGCTATCAGATAGAAGATAGCTGCTAAATGTCATACAGCTTTTTTTTTTTTCCATCTGTGCACAGCTAATCCAAACACACCTGACCACGGAAGCACGTTAAGTAACATAACGTGTTTTTTTTGCAGAACAGTGCACTGAGGAAATCCTCAAATTCTTCTCAACTCCTGTGTATCACAGAGAAAAAGATTAGAGCAGTAGCAAATGTGGGTAACTTTGGTCCTAGAAGTTAGCCCCCTTCTCCTCCCAGGCAACAAAATGCTTCTCTCTAAGGCAGGATCATTCAGCAAGGCTTACAGGTGCCATTTAGCTGCCCACACAGAGGAGGGAAAGAAGCCAGTGTTTCTTGGAGTGGTGATCCATGTGAGGAAGGGCATATCTAATTGTAGCAGGCTGGTCCTGCAGCTTGGAAGTGCCACCATGCAATGGAAAGTCCCCTACCTAGTTTTTCATGGAGAAATCTGTTTGGGCTAAAGCCTTCTATGGGACATATAAATGGAGGTTGATCAGCAATTGGTAATAGGTCTGTTACATATATAAACAATTAGTGAGGAAAAATGGTAAGGATTTGCCACCACATCCTACAGGTGTGGAAACACAGACACATGGAACTGAAATGGCTAACACAAGAGCACAGAACATATGAATGATGGAGCTCAGCTTCTCCTCTAGAGCAGCTGGCAAACCCCAAGTAAGAGAACTTTCAGTATACAGAGAGCCGGAAACACTTATTGCTATTTGACCCATAATCAGTTTACTATTTTCTGCTTCTCAGTCAGACTGTTTATTTGTTTCAGCAGCTTTTCAGGATGATGAATTGTCTAAGAATGTGCTGGTGTTTAGCAGGAAGCGGGGTTGTCTTCTAGCATGCCCAGCTACCTGAGAAGTACTAAAAAGTGAACTGCATCACTGAGCTTGAACCTTACCCACGGCCTGATGAGCAAAAAGAATTCAAATGTTGAGTAGTGTCTGACCTTGCATCTGTAGGTGTCACCTGTTGTATGACTGCTTTTAAAGGGACCACTATGAAATTAAATAAAGTCTGATAACAGGGCTGGCTCAAGGAATTATCCTATCTATCCAGGTCCATAATTTTTAGAGTCTTCCTCACACTGATAATTTTAACTCTTGTAATAATTTTGTTACCTAAATGATGATTGCTACTTGGGCAATGAGGTTTATATCCCTCAGGAAACAGAAAGAAAAATTATTACTTGTGTAGAGAGATGTGAGTCAGGCTTTGTAAGTACAGTAAGATCTCTTTATATGTAAGTAGGTATTATGAATTGGAATACAGAAACTAACTCTCGCAACAAAACTCTCTTGCTGAAGAACCAGGAAGAGAAATGTATAAACAAAGGTTTAGGTACAACCATTTAGATTAACGACTTCTGACTTCTCTGCTTTTCAGTCATACTGTGCTAATGCCCTTTTTGAGTAGGTTTAGGGGAAGGTGCTGTGACTTTATTAGGAGTGGAGGCCTGTGATCAGTACAGGAGATGTCACTTAGAGTCACCACAACATAAAAGCACTTCTGCATCTGCTGTGAAAAGAAAATAGACTCTCAGTGGTTTCTGTTCTTGTTGCTTCTGATTACAGCAGCCTTGAAGTCCTTTTCCATTTTACAGGAAAAGGATTCTCCAGTGCAGAAGATTATAATGGCTTCAGGGTATGTTGTATTAATAACTTTCTTCCATCACTCTCCCTGTAAAGAGAGATGCCAAGTCAGCCTTAATCATGAGATGTACGTGGTTTGTCTCCGCCTCCTTCAGCCCCTCCAGAGCACCCACGGAGCATGTAGAAACAGCCCAATGTTCTGTGTTTTCTTTGCTTTTAGATTGTGCCTGGTGTCAGGTCAGAAAACAGGAGGGATGACCCTTGGGAAAGGGTCCTCTGCCCAGACAGCAGCATAGCACTGAATGCCGTCCTCCTGCTTGGGACATGCTGTCCAGGAGGGAGTCCTGCACAAGCCTCTCAGCACAGAATTCCCCTCAGCTGACCTGGAGTCAGTGGCATCCAGAAAGGGTGCAAGATCTGGGTAAAGTTAGCTGTGGAAACTTGGAGACCATTGGTGTTACTTCTGGCTTTGTGACTTTGAAATGCAGGCTGTACATAGGGCAGTGGAGTGGCCAGGAATTTATGGTGATCTCCCCCATTTTCAAAGAAAGTGCCTGTCCAACAGAATAGGGATTTTCTCCAAGATTTCCTCTGAATTAAAAAGAAAGGAGAAAGGAGGCTTTTTCCTACAAGTCTTCTTTCAAATGCTAGACAATAACAGATACATATAACTTAGTTCAAAGAGGAGGCAAAAGATAGCATATTTCAAAAGTAGTTTCAGTTGCCAGTTTGTGGTCACTGCAGATAGGTCAGTGCCACCGGGGGTCCTGCTGTCACTTTAAAGTGTTTTACATCCATGCAATTGAGGTCTTGTGTTGCAGCAAGTGATATGCTGGCCACCTGTGTTGTGTCCTACCACAAGAACAGTTGTTTTCAGAAATATTTGGAACTTTTAGCTTTTAGAATAATTGATAATTGCTGGTTCAAATGTTAGACTCTTATTTCCATTACTTGTAAATGGTAAAATTTTCTTAGAAGATCAGCAGAGTTTGAGAGAAAAGATAAACAGGTTCACCTGAGTCTAAGCAGTCCACAGGTAGATAAAATGTATGATTTTCAGTAACCAAAGGAGCCAAATGAAGTGATATGGGCAGAATCAGCTCTGGCTGCATTTGTTTCTTGAACATCAAAGTGAACTGTTTACAGGAGTAGTGATTTAAGGTAGTCTGATCTGAGCTTAAAACACACTTAAAACACACTGTTTGACTTCCAGTTGCTTAACCATGCTCTACCTTCCTATATGCTTAAATTAATGTGAAAATACAGGTCTGATTGTCATTTTGATGATTTGCAACAACCCTTGAACTATTGAGAACAGAGTATATGGAAAATGTGCAGTTTTTCTCTTGAAACGACTTCATCTTTTTCTGGTGTAACTGTATTTTGTACTGTTTTCATCCTATTTGTACTCTGGCTCGCTCTGGCAATAAGAAACCTTTTAAAAATAATAAATGCATAATAAATTAAAACCAACAATTTTTAAAATGCACAGGTAATATTGTGACTAGAATCATTAGATTATCCTGTTCTTTCAGCCCCATTTGTTCCATTAGCAGTGTATTTTAGTGTACACCACATAATGCATTCTACTGTGTCATAGCCTACATGAGTGGAAAGAAATAAGAAATTCAGAAGATCTACCTCGTGATTTTATAAGCAGGAGCAGGTGGGCAGAAGCCCTTTCACAGTTAGACAGATGTTACGAACTTTGTCAAGCTTCCTTCATGTGTTCCGCCTGGGTTCAGCTTAATGTTCATGGCTGCTACCATTAAAGTACAAAGCAGTTCTTCTCTGTCCAGTGGATCAATCCATTAAATATGAATTACAGAGTGTGCTTCAAGATAAGAGTAATAGAAACATCATGAATTTGTTTCTGACTTGAACTGAATACAAAAGGGGAGGCCTGGTTTTAAAATGGAGTAAATCAAAAGCTAACTATTCACATTAAAATCAAACACCCACCCCTTCAAAATCTAAAAAAACCCCACCTCATGGATGTGTTGTTGTGATTAAAAGAAGGACATTTGTTACTCATCTTAGATCTTAGTCTTGGGGATTAGAAAAAATTTTTAGACTGTGTAAACTCACTGAGATCACTACAAATTTTTAGATAAAGTTCTCAAATCCTTAATACTGAATTAGGGTTGAAAAAAACCCCAGAAAGACCAAGAGACAACCTTTCCTTTTCTCTGTCTACTTCAAGTATCTGCTAATGACAGGAAATAAAATCACCTTTTTTTCTCATAGACAAGCTGGGTGTGGATTTTTTTTTCCAGATCAATCCTTGCTCTCTTGGCCACTAGCCAGGGTGGGGAGCATGCTTAGTGCTGCACAGCACCCCAAGCTTAGAGCTGTGTTAAGAAGTTGTAATAAATGTTTCTGTGTAGCCTCTCCCAGTCTGAAGAGGATTGCTGTTGAGAGAAGTCTCTACATGAGCTGAATGCTCCTTTGCACACGTAAGCGTGAACCATTCACCTACTTTTAATCTATGTAAATGTGAAGTTGGACATGTTATTCTATAAAATTGATTTTGGATTGTCACATGTTGCCTCAGAATGACTAAGTCGCTGAAACAAGTTATGGAAATGTAAATTAATGGAACTCCATTAACAGAACTGCACTCATCTATGCCTGCACTACGATGGCCTTAAAATATTTTTTCCCTTGTCTTTTAAAGATGGTTAAACCTCTAGTCTCCTCTTGAGACAGATTTGCATGAAATTACCTTTAAAACTAGATTATAGGAACTTGAGAAGTCAGTTTAACAGTAGAACAGTGTCAAATTTCCATTACAATGGAGAAAATGTAAACATTTTATAGCTGTTTTCATTACATAGATAGGTGTGGTTCTTGTACTGCTGTTTCCCCGTGGGGGGAGGAAAAAGCTGCATAAGTTTTTTAACTACAGAACTATGAACATGTGCAGTGAAATCAGTTGAGAGATTTGAAATCCATTTTTTCTTTTATCTTTAAACAAAGCAATTAAATTAAACACATGTACATTAATATAAAGCTAAAGTTACAATTATGATCATGAGAGTCTTTGAAATCAGTGGCAGAATTCCCATTCTGTAATGATGAAAGGCAACACTCAGGATAAAAAGTAGCAACAGGCGACTTGGCAAAAATCTCTGTTTTCCTCTTGGGACTCTAAGGGGAAGCAGCCTGAAAGTGTTATCACTCTACAGCAATGATGGATAAAAGGCATGCTTATGCTTGCAATAATACAATGAATGATTTTTCTTTTGGAAGTGTTGTCTTATAGAAAATTGTTGCTTATTACTGCCCCTTCTTCGCCCCATTACTTCCGCCCTGGCTTTTGGGTTGGGTTTGGGGTCTTTCTTTGGTTCCTCCCCCCGCCCCCCATGAAAGATGTTCTGTATTGAATTTTTTTTTTTTTTTAGAACTGTTTTACTTGTTGAGAAGTTGATTGTTCCTTGGGAATTTGTAGCTTGTGAGGTTCACAGGCTTGTTCTCTTGGATGAATTGGGCACTTCTGTCATTGCACAGTGCTATCTCCATATCCAAGACCTAGTCTGATCGGGAAGCTTGATCAGGGCTATAGAAAAGAGATGGGAGCAGTCTTCTGGCTTTCTGAAATACAAGGATTGAATCTGCTCCTAGAGGTAGCTCGTTGCACTGACAAGAAAGGGAACCTGGACAGCTTGTTTAACCCAGACATCTTTAAAATGGCTAAAGCCATGCAAGATGAGTCCCATTATTAACCTCCTGTATCTGTATCTCTCCCTGTATTCCATAGGGAATCCATTTAGTTGAAAAGCAGACAGCTACGGAGTGGGGAATGCGGTGCTCGAGTGATGGGCTATCATCTGATCAGCAGATGTTTCTGTACTGAGATTTCATGTAGGTTTCTTGGGAAGAACCTTCACTAAAATTGTAACCAATTGTATTCAGACTGATGATGCAGAGGGGAATGTGGATAAAAGTGACACAGCACTGGATTTCTTGGCTTACTGCCCAGCGAAGAGCCTCAGTACCAGCCCTTTTTTTGTGGTGTTTGGGTGAGTCAAACGAGACCAGTTTGATTTATTATTTGTTGCAAATTATCGTCTACTCTGTGGTACCACGTTAAGGTCTGACCAGGTCAGGAACTCAGTGTGCTAATCATAAACATAAAGCAAATGACTTTCCTTGGTTCAAAGTCTCATTAGATATTTTCAACAAATTCTTTCTTTGTGTTCCAGCTCTCCAGTGAGTGTTTACTGGCAGGAATGTTTAGGAAAGCTGTGAGTGTTTAGCACAGATGACGAATGCAGAACTATGAGTATTCCCACCAGAAACCAACCTCTAGGAGTTAATTCATCAGGGAAGAGAAGCACAACATTCCAGATGACCTGTATATATAGCTTGAATTACACATACCAGCTAGTTACAGCAAATTGTTCACATTGTTCTGTCTGAACAGGGCAGGGAATACCCATGTGTAAACCACAGCCTGTTTGTGGGCAGAGTAGGGTAAGAGGTAAAACCTAATCTAAATTTTTCCCTCTTTTATCACTTGATTATTCATTCATCCTAGATCAAAAAGGGAGAATGGCCAGGCTTCAGTGCCGTTGAGCACTTGTTGCTGGCTTTTTAGCATTAAAAGACACAAACTGGGCCATAAATGCTTAAAGCCTTAAGACCTCAACTTTCATTCTGTTTCTCTATACAGGGAAGATAGTGAAACTTTTTGGGCATTGAACAGAACATAACTCAAGGATTCTGGCAATAGTGGCAGAGCAACCCTTGAGAAAACCCTTGAGTTTTCTGAACTCCAGAGTTAGGAAGGTAAAAGTTATGGTGAAGTTTTGGGTTTGCAGAATGTGCTGAGTTTGATGTGCTGTCTAGGAGAGGGGGAGCAGTGACAGATACTGCTCTGCAGAGCCTAGTGCCTGAGCTTTCACCCACTTGGGAATTCATGTTCTCAGAAAGACGTGCAGCATCATATGTAGGTTCCAAGAGAGTATGGTCTTTTAGGCAGTTATTATAGATTAGATGCATTTATATGTATAATTTATGCATACATTCTTGTTTGTCTATTTCCTCTCCCTCTCAATCTTACTATACCTTTTCTGTGGTGTCTAGATTGGAGACCCAGTCTTTGGATTGAGTCTTGATCAGAATTTACAGCTTTGAACTGGTAGCCTAATGCCATTCCCCCAGTTTTCCACTAGTCTTTGTTTTCAGAAAGAGTCATGGTGTACCATAGTTAGAACAGCCACTTGTATGATCTGTATTTAGTGGAACGCATCTGTGAAGTAGTCCAAGGAGGATAGAATCACTCTGTGATTGTATGAGCTGTTTTTGGTGGAGAGTATATCTGTGGAGTAGTCCAAAGATGATTAATATTCATTTACCACAGACTGAAGTTAATTCTTTTGTGTATATCATAGCTGACCAAATGAAATAGTGTAAGTCTGTGTAAGTCCAGGAGATCATGTTGCAGAGCTTGAAAAGCTATGGAACACATAGAAGAGTTCATGCCTTGAAGAAACCTATTGTATTTCTCCAGCTCTTTCAAGCAGTTACAAACACTTCTGCTGTAGATGAATCCAGGCATAATCTATCAGTTTGCATAAAGATTTTAAGTTTTCACAAAGCCTTTAAAATCTCTGCTGCTGAAAATGAGAAGATGGATTTTCTGCCTAGGCAGCCAATGTTAATATTTGTCATTCTGTGGATGGTGAAATATTGCACACGTAAACAGTTCATGTTCTTAGGCTGAAGAGAAGTAGTTCCTCCACGTGGTCTTGCAACGTATGCTGTGAAACACTGATGCAACGTGTGCCTCTGGAGCACATCATAGATAGTTAAACAAGGCAGTGAATTTGGATATTTAAATGTCTATTCCTTGTTGTCAATTATGTGATTTTCTCTTTTGATCTCTTGTGTGGTACTCAGATACAAAACAGGACCTTTGTACGTGAAGAGTAAGAGTAAACTCATGGACACATTCACACGTGTGTGTATTATCCTTTCTCTTTTACAGAAAGCCAAACTAGAACACAAGCTTATTCAAGTAATGATGGTCCAGTTTCTCTGAAAACCTTCATAAAAGTATACCTTGAAATAAGTATTGGATGCATTAGAGAAGTCTCTAACTAGACTTTGAAATTGGATCCATTGCTGCCTTTTTTTTCTCCCCCCCAGGACTGAGCAATTGAGTTTGAACAGTTTGTTCAAGGGTTTGAAATCTGGGAATTCAGGCTCTCATTCTGCCTTACTGTGTGTGTTTACAGTTTTCCCTCTGGTTTGGGTTAATGAGAATGGCATATCACCATCCACAGAACTATACTTTGTAGGGATTAGATCAGTAAGAAGGACTAGTTATTAGCTGTCATTTGCATTAGTCTTCTATCTACCCTGAGTTTCTGCCTACCCAGTAGTTTCATACATTGAGCTAGCAGTGGAAATACTGCTGCCCTGCAACACTAAGTGGTTGTACTTTCTGGCAGAATGCCACAATGCAAGATCTGCTCTGTTTCTGACAACCCTGCGTGAAGTCAAATGTCATAATAAGCTGTCTATGTCCCAAGAAGGACTATACCACTATTGGATTTATTCAACATGACATGAAAAAATAGAGGAGTTTTGCATTTAAAGGTAATTTTTGCACATTCATGAAAGAAGCACAGAGATCTGCATCTGCTCACTGAGAAACCTTGGGGATCATCTGCATGCTTGTGACTCATCTTGCTTGATATTAGACACTGTGTTTGTTTAAATTGCACAACATACTGATCCCACCATGTACTGACTGTTTCCTCCCGTTATCCGTCTGGATCTGCTGTCATGCCTCTTCATGTATACATATTGAACAGTGAAGCCAAATGACACTAATTGCTAATTCCATCCTCTGGTTTGGCATGTCACTCCTGTATTCTGGCTGTGAAAAAAAAATGGTTTTAATTTCAGCCCGTACCTTGTCAGCATGTTTAATGTTGTGGGTAAGCAGTTTGCGCTAGAACTTGATTTGGAGAAATTGCATCTTGTTTCCTTGCAGATCAGACACCTAAATGTTCTGCTTACCTGCTATATTAAAAAAATTTTCTCACTGGCAGTAATCATCAGTCTTAATTCTCAGCTGAGTTCTCAGTACCAGAAGCGATAGGGGCTAGGAGGTACAGCTCAGTACTGAGCAGGGGCTTGTTGTCAAACCACGTGGCAGGCAAGTGTCTAAAACTCAGACCAATCCAAACCAAATTAAACCCCTGTGTCTGAAATGCCATTGAAGTTTCGGTGCCTGGAATTCATTGCCAAGCTGTGTGGTGAGGGTTTAAGTGAGCAGGCCAAAAACTATCCCTAGGTGCAAGAGGAACAGTAAGCCCACTGGAAGTTGCATGCTTGTGTTCAGCACTGACAAACTCCAGGTCACATTCGCTCCAGTTGCTAAGGACCTATTTCAATATTCAAGTAGGCCAGTGGGTGTTTTTCTTTCTCTCTACTTTGGAATAGAACCAAGCCTTGTGGAAAGCATTTTTCCCCCCTCTGAGTTTATGCTAGAAGTGTTACAATAATCCACATGCAATAAGGAAATACTATTGCATGAGAAACTACCCATGAAATGAAGTCTTTGAAGTATTGAAACCTGATGGTGTTAGCATGGAGAATCCAGAAAGTAACACTTATTTTCCTTAGACTTTTGGTGCCCACAAATTAGAATTAGAATAATTAGAATGTTAACCATTGAGGTGATTGCATTTTCTTCTGTGCTTGTGAGAATATATTTAGCATATCTTTAACAGACATCATGCTGTCTGTGTTACCGTTACGATGTGTAACGGCAAGTGAGTTTTGTGTACTGTAATCCTTGACTTAATTCAAATTGTATTCAGATTTTTTGAGTCACTTTGTAAGAGTATTTTCTTATTACTCTATACTTCGTCAGATGAGCATACGGAGTAGGAAGTTAATCCTCACTGCATCAGCAAACAGGCGTTCTTCAGTCTACTGCAAATGTTTGGGATCTAAATCCAGCTTGAACATAAAGTGAAACCCTTCAAAAGCCATGCAAGTTTTGCCAAAATGATTTTAATTGAAGTCCTCTACTTCTGCATTGAACTGTTCCAGATAGCAAACACAGCAATGTCTCCTTCAGATAACTCAGTCCAAGACTGAAATTGTTTTCATGCCCAGAAAAAATTCTTGATGTCTGGTCATTAGCATAGTTCGAAGCTGGAGCTGTTCTATAGATACTTAGCATTTGGAGCAGTGCGTGAAACCAGTTGGGGATGAGAACGCAATGTACTTCCAAAAAAAAATATCTTTTTTCTTAAGCAAAGGATAAGTTAATTAATGGGAATTTCTTTCTCAAATCCCAAGTGTTCTTTTTTTTCCTTCTTTAAATCTCAGTATCAAAATGTTCATTAAAATGTTCATATCAGTGAAATTTCTGACTCAAATGTCAGTTATTTGTGTTCAGATGAGCAATTCTTGGTTGACTAAAAGGCATTTGTAGTCTGCTACAATTTGTTTTAAAGTTGCTTGATAGAGCAAGCTGTTTAATATTTTCCTTGCTAGGGTCATTCTTAATTTTCTTTGCTGTTATATAAATGCAATACAGCTAATGCATTTATATAATATGAATTGAATTTTGCAGTGGAACAGATATTTGTGCAATGTGTAACTGTACTGATATCCAGCTTCTCTTTGGATTGGTTATTTGAACAATAGAATAGAATCCCTCTTCATTGGCTTCACCTTGGTGAACCTGAGGTGGATTACAAGGTTGATGGTGAAGATGATGGCAATAACGTTGAGGTTTGTTATTAATTGGGTGGAAAAATTATGACAATTGGAAAATTGGATCCACATGACAAGACTCTGGGTTCTTACGGTGGCCTTGTCAAGAGGTGTCCTGAAGCAGAAGGTCATCTTGGGGGCCTGACTTGTAGGCTGTAGGGATCTTGTCTCTGTGTGCGGAATATATATCCAGTCCTTCCCTGCCCTTCCTCAGGGAGCATGCAAAGTGCCCAGCAGTTAGGGCAGGGTGGGCTTCCTGAAGAGCCCCTTCATATCTCCCAAGGATGAGGAAACAGCCCAGCACAAGTATGGTGGGGCTAAAACAGTGGTGTAAATGCACTGGATAAGGGAACATTTATCTAGCTGTTGAGTTGGCATTTGCTCATCCAGTAGTAAAATATCCCACTTGAAACCACTGTTAAAGAGCTGCCTCCTTCCTCCATGTAGATCCTGTGTGACCAAGCTGTTGCCAACACGTGGTGCTGAATACAGATGCTTTATCTCAATATACAGTTGCCTTCAGGCAAGTGATAGCTGCAAATATTTTGGCTTATCTTCAAAATGAATATCAGGGATTTACTTCATCATAGAATCATTTAGGTTGGAAAATACCTTCAAGATCATTGAGTCCAACCGTTTACCCAGCACTGCCAACACTAAATCATGTCTCTAAGTGCCACATCCACACATCTGTTAAATACCTCCAGAGATTGATTCCACCACTTACCTGGGCAACCTGCTCCAGTGCTGGATAACCCTTTTAGTGAGATTAACAGGGAAATTTATCCATGTGAGGAAAGTATGTTTTGGAATATTTCTCAGTTTGAAGTCTTTGGTCTGTGTTAGTGATTTGCTGTGTGTTTGTCCCTTCACCACCTTAGTTTCCAAGGAAGACGTTAAACAAACATCTGCCAGAAGTGGTTTAGGCATTGCTGACCCTGCTTAAATGACCTTTTGGGGTCTATTTCATCCCCGTGCTCTCTGATACTGTGACTTTCCAGGCTTATTCTTATGAGCTTCTAAAAATGTTTGAAGATTAATGGTTGGCAATGAAATTGCTACTTCCACAGAGCATTAAAGCAGCTGTGATACAATAGGAAACAAAATTGCCAGCAACTTAGTGTACATTGAATTTAGAGAAAGTAAATTGCTTCTTGTAAACTTTACTGCCATTGTAATTGTCTAACAACTTTTAAAGAATGTCTCCTGAGAATGTGGAGTTGGAGTTTTTCCTTTTTCTGTGAGCTAAACCAAAACTTCTAGATAAATTGCACAATGCTAGTTATATAAGGCAACAAAACCCCCTATTTTTTATGATTTTTATGTAAATAGTAGAAGTCTTGCAGAAGCTATCGTTGCCTGCAATAATCACAAAAATAAAATACAGAAATGCCTGCTCATACTCTGCTATCTGGGTTAATGCAGTCAGGGGACTATTCCTTGGCATAGCTGAGGCAGATCTCTGCTTGGAGGTGGTTGCCCAAAAGCTGGGGTTTCTTTTTCACCAAAGAGACTTGCTCTGTGTTGCAAATATTACTGTGTTACGTGACTTTGCTGTTCTTATCTGCAGTCCCCCCACCCCACTGTTGTTTAATCGGAGGTTTTCAGGTGAGGACACATTACCACATCCACAAAAAATGTTTTGCTGCCATGTGATTTGGTAGTCAGTCATTACCTTACTATCAGATAAAGCCTATCTGATTTGAGCATTTTATTCACCATTGAATAAACATTTCTGATAATTTTATTTTTAAATGGGAATAACTGAAAGAATAAAGCTCAGTTATTGCCATTTGGAGGCATGCCAGTTTTAAAGGCACCATTTATTTCCTTGCAGTTCTCCAGCAGGATGCAGACTGAATTTTTTTGTGAAATCTTAGGACAATTCCTAGCTGTTGCAGAGACACTTTTTTCTGCTCTTTGTAGCTGGTTGCTCTAGGCTTATCTGATGTGAGAAACAGGTGTTACTGTGAGGGTTGATGTGGGCAGAATTAGGCCAAATTTCTAATGGTTTTGAACCAGGACTCTAGTCAAATCAGAGGAAATACAAGGAAGTGGAAAGTATGTAGCAATGCTCTGCACAACAACTGGAAGCTCTACTCTTCCACAGAGGCTCCAATTGCCATATAACTCCAGGCCAGTTTCCAGGTCTCTTCCTCCTGGTGAGCAACACCACACTCCTCAGTGAATGCTCCTGCTTTCATAGAAAGGTAGTAGTGACATGTCCAACAAAAGTCAGGAAAAGCAGCACCAGTGGCCCTAAATCCTCTAAGAAACATCATCTACACAGGTGAGTTTGCAGTTGGGTGGAGATGAGACCCAGTTGTAGAACCAGGCCTCTGTTTGCCCTGTCTGAGAAGCAGGGGCATTGTGCAGGCTGGAGCTCAACAAGCAGGAGTTGACGGGAAGAGGGATTTAAGCAGGATTTCCAAGCTGATACTGTGAATGGCCTTATCTTCTCTCCTCCTCCTCATATACATCACCATGAGATATCAAGAATGCAGAGAGCTCTCTGCTCTCTGAAGAGTGAGGAGGAGGGAGTGTGTGCAAACTGAGGCCACCGAAGCAAATTGTTAGAAGCGTGGTTAGGCATGAGGGAACATTGTTTCATTAAAAAAAAAAAAAAAAAAAAGGAAAGTGACAGTGTCAAATTTTATTTCTGATGGGAAAAAATCTGTATGAAAAAAGGTTCTTTTTTCTGTTGAAGGAATCATTTGGAAATTTATTCCTTTTTCTTCCTTCCTTTCTAAGACATGTTTCAAGGGATTTATCCTTCTTTTGACTTTTGTTTTGGTTTGGTTTTTGTAATAACTGTGGCAAGAGAATTTAAGGGGACAAAAACACAGTTTTCCACTTTTCTTATGTATATCTACATCTTTCCAACACCATTTTTCAGCAGGAGAGGGGGAAAAACCAGGAATTTCTTAATGTAATAATTCCCCTCGTTCAAGTCTCCTCTTTTAGCAACACCTTCTTTAGCTTTTTAAATATAGAAAAGCTTTCAAAGGGGAAAACATTCTCTTTTTGGTAAGGTTTGACAGAAAGCCTTTAGCAATCTTTGGCTGGAATGACAAATATCATCATATAACCAATATTTCCTTTTCTTTATCTATTGCAATTCTATCTGTGAGTCAGCTATTCTTTCAGCAGCATTGCATTAACAGATGTTGCCAGCTTTTTGTGTTCATGGCAGAACTGCTCTCTTAATCTGATTTTCCTAGGACAATGGGCTAGTACAAATATGGAAAGAAAACAAATAAACAAATATTTCAAACAACATCAATAATTATAAAAGCTATAGTTTTAACTGCACGCAGAGTGCATCCTTTATTATTTACTGCACAAACTACCCTCAAAGTTGCCTGGCTGTTTTAATTCAAACTTCTTCTGTTAGTTGGCCACAATAATCCATAACTTGCATCCCATCCAATCCATCTTGATTCCTGTACAAATGCTGTATAATACCTGGAGTCTAATGCTTCTCTCTTCCATTCTAGCAGTCAAGCTGCAGTTCTTTTTTCCTTTCTGCCTTTTTAGTGTTAGTGTGATGCAATGAAGTGCTAATTTCTCTAGCACAGTTAGAAGGTATGTGGAGACACGTATAACAAATCCATTACACAGGACTGGAGACAGGAGTGAAGTGTTGACAAAGGGCAGGGCTTCACGACAGTGTTTGTGTTAGCTCATTCTGCTGCTGGTAAAATTTAGTTTGCCATTTCCATAAACTGGGGCTGAATCCAGGTTAGTGATTGCAATCAGGTTGGCTGGCATTAATGCTGAAGTATTGTCTTTAGAGAGATAGGCTGGGCTGATTGTTCCACGGGATGGTTAAATTCAGGTTGGATAAACAAAGAGCCCTAAGGCAAGACAAGAGTGCTTGTGTTCTTTTCTTCCTTTTTCATTTTTATGTTTTCCATAAACTGTTGCAGCGTTTTTTTAGCATGTTGAATGTTCCCATTATGAAAAAAAATGCCTGATCTCTGAAACTACTGAAAAAAGAAGCACTTTTCAAAGGACATATCTTCAAGAGAGTAGCAATGGCTTTACAGATATTTATGCAAAGGTTCTTAGTGATATTTATCATTCAAAAAATTTGAAATACTGCAAAATATATTGAATATATTAAACATTCACACTAGAGGGTGTTGAACCCTCTTGCATTCTCAGTGCACCTCTAGGTTTTCTCTACCCTGGTTTTCATGTCTGCTGAAGGGGGCTAATGTTATTTGTTAGCTTCTACAAAGTGATTTGAGATTGCCATGGGCACACTAAACACAACAAGATCACTGATCCAGCTACAAATCCAAAACCTAAAATGTACTAAAATCACTCAATGAGGTTTTTAAGACTGTATATAAACAGGTGGCAAAAAAAAAAGTCTCTAGAAAAAGGCTTGTTTCTATTTTGTGAGGGATTGCCTGGGAAATCTTTTCTTAATTGCTGCTCTTCAGTGAAAAGATTTCCAATATGTTGTCTAACTTGGACAGGTAGGAATGATGGTGATCTTTCTCTTACAAACGGTTCTTTGAAAGGTGATAGATGTTTTACTGAGGGACAAATAAGATAGGAATCTGAAGTCACATAGCAGTTTTTCTCAGAGTGATGAAATCTGCTTTTGTTAACATTTGGATGCTTGTGTAGTCCATCAGGTTGGGTCAAATGGATGTATCTGATCTCTAGCAGTGAAGAAGCATCTTCTCTAGGGGGACCAAATGGTAACAGGGTCTCTAATCAGGTGAGAGAGTGCTCGTGGACAGGTGTTTTCCTGTGTCCTCCAACATCTGTAAACTCCAGGGCTCTCAAAGGAAGTTCACACAAAAGTTACATACACAGGTATTTTTTTGTTTTCCTCCACCAGCTCCTTTGAAAAGCTTTGAAAGTATACCTGTGAAGCTGGTAATGCTTTCTGTTAGAACAGGTTTCCCCACCCCTAAAATTTCCTTCTTCTCTTCTGCGGTTTAACCTGCTCAAACCAGCAGTTTGTGTGTGTGTGTGTGTGTGTAGTTGTGTCTCCCAAAGGTACAATTAAGTGTAAAATATCTCCTTAACTAAACAGACCCCTCCTACAAAAGGCAGGTATGCCAGTGGTCAAAAGGGTCATCTCTTTGTTAGTTTTCCCCCTCTCACCCCAAGCCAGAAATTTCCTGTGAGATATTTGCCTACATATACATGCATACATACATAGCATAGCTTATTTTGTGTTTGCATATATATATATATACAGCTTTGTGAGCTAAACTATAGGCCACCCCTGGTAGATGCAAACCAAACCCAATAACTTCCCAGACAGCCTTACAGGAATGCAAAGTCTGTTACGTATTAAGTGGATGGAGTAAAAGAGGTCACAGTTTATTGTTTGCTCTTGGGTTGCTTGCTCAGTTTTGCCAGGGTGGAGGAGAGCAATGGGGCAGAATTGAAGGTGAAGTAACTGGTAGAAAAGGTCCCTGGTAGAACATGAATTAGGGGTGACCACCTTGGGACAGGGGCATTGCTTTTTGGTTTGGTTTTTTTTTTGGGTTTTTTTGGGTTTTTTTAGCAAAGGTGTGTAAGCTTCTGGAATATGCCCTTTCTCACACCTTTCAGGATCTCAGGTCTGTGTACATTGGGCTACTTGGAACCATTGTGTTTCCCAGTGTCAATGGCAGCACGTGTCAGCATGTCAGTGAGAGCGTGGTGGCACACACACCACAAGTACATCAAGCTCTTGTGATTACAGTGAGAACTGCTGCCTTTGTCTCTGCCCAAGCACAGAGATCCAGGCATTCATCTGTGGGTGCCATGGCAAACATAAAGGGTGTGTTTAATGCCATCCTAGTTGCTTGAGAGAGCCAAAGGATTTTGCTGGGGAAGCTGGGCATATGAAGAAGCCCCACTCTGGTATGTGCCCTCCACTCAGTGCATCAGGAGGTTGTTTAGAAATCCTGAAGGAGGGGAAGGTGAGTTGCTTAAATCTGTATAACATCTATAGTTTATCTGAGGTTACTTGGACAGCAGGATCAGATAGACAGGAAAGCAGGAATGGTAAATCGCTGAACTCTGCCATGCTGACAAGAACATGGAATGAGCTTGTAAACATCTGTGTAAGCATTTTTCTTAATATGAAGGGTTTTAATGAGCAGTTATACCTGAAGAATTTCATCAATCCCAGTAAAGCTGGTCTGTTCTGGCTGAGATCAGAGTTTAGCTCATTTTCTGTTCCTGAGGTATATCAGCTGATTAGGAGTTATCAGAGGGATGTGAGGGAGGTGATCAGGTGAGCAGCTATGTGCACCCCTTCCCATCAGCACAGGACTCCTTTGCAAATATAGTTTATTTAATTGCTGCAGATTCAAAACAAGATGGAATGAGGACATGGGGCACGGAAGCAGTGCAAGAAGCTGTGCTGTGTCCAGGGAGTTGTAGTAGTAATCATATTTTCCAATTCAACAGCTCAGGATAGAAGAGACAAGAGATTTTCATTCCTGTGGTTGTGCATGCACAGCCTTTCCTTTTAGGAAGGAGTAAGTAGTCAGTCCTTGTTTTCCTTATTGCCAGAGGGATTTGGAACTGCTGGAGGTAGGAGATGTGTCTTGGCAATTTAACCCCTGTAGAAAGTAAAAATCCAATAGAAAATCCAAATTGCAAGAGTGGCTCTTCTTCCCTCTACCCTGCCACTCCCCTGAACTTCATTGTTAATGGAGGAAGCTGGGATACCTCCTTCTGCCTCTCCAAAAGGCACTGTGCTCCACACATGGTGCACCTGCAAACCCAAGAGCTTATCTGCATTTGGGCTCAAGGGATTATCTGTAGCCACAAAATGATGAGGGGAAAAATACCCCATCACCTTTGAGCTCTGTCATTGGTGTTTCTCACTCCCCCAGTTTGATCAGATACCTTTATTGGAGTGGGTACTGCTGATAGCCAGAAGAGTTGCCTTCCCCCTGCCCACTTTCACTGCAAAATGCATTCAGTGAGATCCATTTTATACCTTGAGTGAACAGGTCAGAGAGCATTTTTTTTGTGGCAAGAATATGGCAAAACTCTGATCTGTCAGGTTATTTGGGAGTGTTGGCAAGGCTGGCACTTGTTAAGCAATTGCTTGTACGTGAGACTTCTCTATAGCAGTTTACTTAAAAACACAAATGTTTTTCTTTCAACATCACCTCTGTGATGGTGAAGAGGAAGATTAACCTGAATAAATCAGTCTGAGTAGCACATAGCATCCCTTCTAAACTTTCACCAGCCAAAAAACTCTGTAACTCAGTTGTCCCTGCTTTCATGACAAATTTGTTGACATTAATTTCAAGTTATTCCTCATTTTCTGTGTAAATGAGAGACAAATCAGAAGAACTTCCAGTAATATCTTACTAAGTGAGTAGAAGGTAATAAAATACAGTGGATAAATGCCTTCAAAAGAACAAGAAATTGCTTATTGGATTGCTTATTGGTATGGAAGAATCAATAGCCTAGCAGCTGCCACTGTCTAGAAGTTATATCCAGGTACTTTTAAGATACAAGAAAAGAGAACATTTCAGTTTGAATTGGTGGACTGAACCCTGGAAAAAACCTGGTGATACGTGGGTCAGTTCTTGATTCCTTCAAATCTAGATCAGAAGTCCTTCTAGAAAACATAAGTTCGTTAAAAGTAAATTTCTCATTTAATAATAGTATGAAATATAATGATTTATGAGAGAGATTGAAAGCAGTAATCTGGAAGGCTTTTTAGACATAAGGGCTATGCATCTGTGAATGAAATCTCTTAAATCTTGGGCAGACCAAAGCTAAACAAAATAAGAGAAAAATCATATTCAGCTTGAGAAGCAAAAAAAAGAATTGTGTTATCCACATTCCCACATAAAATCTGTGCAGTTTCTGTTTCTTGTCTGGATCCAAGGCTATGCTAAGTAAAAATTTCTTGTTGTAGTGTCTTGTATCATCCAGTAAATTCCCAGTTCTTATTCAGGCAATTTGAAACCAGAGGTGTACCATTGGATAAGCAACTTATATCAAAGAGCAGGGCAAATTCTTTGCAATGACAGGTATGTTCTAGTTTAATATCAGATCAAATAATGTTTAGTGGCTAGATCAACTCTCCCAGCTCCTTGAAAAAACTGAGGTTGATAACAGATCTCCATCCAGGGATTTTAAGCTGATCCTGGTTAACCAAACAAGGACATGGATGGGAGACCATGAGAGGCCCTCGAGGCTTGCCATCACTGCTGAGTGCTCCTTGCCCCTGCTTGTGTTGAGGAGAGCTGAGGGCATGCTTGTGCTTGCAAGTAGTCCCTCTTGATAGCACAGCATCACTGTGGTGTTTGTTGCACACAGGGGGCTCCTGGGGTGGCAGGACTTGTGTGTACAGTAGGCTTTGATCCAGCCAGCACCCCTCTCAAATCACTGAATCACTCACCTATAAGCCTTTACCTTTCCTGTGATACAACGTGTAGACAGCTGCAAGGACCTGCCAAATTCAGTTTATTAGGAAGGAAAATTTTAAGCAGTGTACAGGAAAGCACCACTGCCCCACATCAGAGAAATGTAAACAGAGAATAAGCCTCAAGGTTTTTTGGTATGGAAAGCCTGGAGATATGAAACATCACTCAGTGACAACTACGAGTTGTTCATATGTAAGTGGGTTATTATAAGGCTGAAATGAGACTCCTGAGGCATCAAAATAACACCAAAAGCAATCTTGGAAAAGGTGGGAGTGGTGCTGTACACTCTCATCACTTTCACAAAAAATCCATCTTCAAGGAAGATAACATATTAAAAATTGCTGAGCTTTTGGAAGAAAGCAAGCACCTCAGGAGGAATATTATACATGGAGCTCACTTGACCCAAACAGGATATCACTATCTCAAATCATGTTACAGCAGTATGCTTTTCATAACTAACAATATTTGCAGCATACTTTTACATTTAGAGGTGTCCCGGTCGCTGTCTTTATGCTCATCACCATAGTTCTGCTTTAATTACTTGTGGTGTGGACTTTAATGGGATCTCACCTGTTTGTCCCTGTAGAGAATTTTGCCTGTGGCTTTCACTTAGGACACTTGAAAGATCCTTTGAATCTGCCTTTGGGAGCTTGGAGTTTTAATTGCTGTGCTTTGAGTAGATTTACTGCAGGGTGGAGAACTTCAGGTTTCAAAGGTGAAGGCATCCTCCACCTGCTTAAATTAAAATACACAAGATGTGGTAACTCAGGAGCAATTAATTTCAATAATAATATTAGCTAGTTACTTCAGAGTCAAACCTGGAGGGCTGGTGTGCATGTCAGATTGTGCAGCCATTCTTCATCAGGTGTGATCTGATGCAGAGGCTCGACAGATTTTGATGTAGCTTGGCTGACTTGCATGGACTGAAAATTTGATCTGTGCCATCTCCTGTGATTTCTCCTTTGAAACCTTGGTTATACCTTTTCTCAGCTGTGCTGGCTGTTCGTGCCTTTTCTTCTCATGTGCTTGCCACAGTCTTGCCTTTCCCATATCTGAACAAGACAGAGCGCTCTCATTATAGGATAACGTTTGTGTACTTTGTCAGCTTCAGATTTTGATTTGCGACAGTGGGACATCCACAATGGCAAACAGAGAGATTTCGGCTGTAGAGGTGAGATGTGTTTGAATGAACAACTCAGCTTAGAGTTGAGATTTGTTTAAGTGTAAGCTTTTCCTCTCTGCCTCTTCTCCTACTACTATCACACCTGTAAGCAGGAGAGTTTTTGTGTGCAGTAGCAGTGGTGGAGAGTCTGACTCCCTTGCTCTCAGTAGGGGAAGGAGGGGTTTGCTTATCACTTAGCCCCATCTACAAAGTCTGGCCCGCTAATGTTGTTGCTTATGAACTCGAGTGTGAGAATATATTTCACAGCTCGTATAAGAGTTTGCTGCTTTGACTCTTGGGTTCTTGTGGCTGCTGGTGATGCAATCATCTTGGGAAGGTGCAGCTCCAGGCAGAGCAACTTCTCTTTGAACTCGTCCTGCTAAAGCTATTAAAAATAGGTCAGGGTAGAGAAAAGTAGGTCTAGCTTTCAAAAATATATTAGGGTAATTTATCTCGCATTGTAGACTGATACATGTTCAAGGCAGCAGTGATAGAGCCAGTCTCATGAACAGTAACAATCTTACTCAAAACCAGTTGGATGTGCAAAATACACTTTCATGCAACCGGTGGGAAGGGTTAAGAGTCTGATGTTTAATATAGCTAGTTTCTTTTTCTCATGTTCCACCTCCCCAACCCCCCAAAAAAGAAAACAAAACCAAAAAAAACCACAAAACCCGAAACCCTGGTGATCTTACTGCCAGATTCTGCCTTTCTTTAATGAATTACTTTGTACAATGATAAATTAAAAAAGAAATCACACAATACTCAATCAAGAGGAGCAGGTAAGCAGAGCTTTCAGTACTGTAAAGGAGAATTATCATAAACTAAACCAATGCATGAAAACGGTAAATACTGGATGGCAGAGAAATCAACTGTTTGGAGCTACTGTCTGTATGATATTAAGGATATTGATTAACCAAAATGATGTATGGATAACTTCTGTGAGACCTGCATACATGAAGAATTGAGTTCTTGATGTTGGGTTATACTTTTTCCCTGTGCCAGATCAGTGTTAAATAAATGAGCTCAGCCCTATTGTTTTCATATGTGTTTATGGAAATTGTATCTTACTGTTTCTGTATGTTTTACATTGTCACAATCCAAAAGCCCAATTTTTTGAAAAAGCATCTAAAATGGGATCTAGACACTTTTGTTATGAGGCTTGTGAAAAAACGTGTGAGTTCCCATTTCAGAGGAAGATGCTTCAGGGTGGTGAAAGAGATTCCTGCTGGCTTCCATCTTGTTGTTTGCCCACACTGCTTAGAGGAAAAAAAACCCAACAAAATGTCCGTCATTTTAACTGGATTCAAAAACACTCCCTTGTGGCCTCATGCGTGCTTTTCCTGTGATGGGATCTAGGACACAGGCACAGAGGGAAGAAGGAAGCCTGGAAATGAGTGCATGGTAAAGAGCTTTGTACTCTGGTCCCAAGGAGGTCACATAGATTGGGGTGGCTTTAGTTATTTTGTGGCAGCTAAGGTAACACTGCCCACAGAGTGAAAAGGCAGAGTCTGTGAGGACCTGATGAAAAGCCAGGTGACCTTTCTTTTCTCTAGAGAAATAGAAAATAAATAAATCCCCTGCAGAGTTCATAAAAAGTAAATACAGGTTTTCAGGGAATGGATTGGCACTGTGTTTATCCCGGTGCGGATACGAAGTTACTCTATCATGCTTGGTGGATTTACCTCAGAGTGATGTGAGCAGCAACGACAGCCCAGTTTGGGACCATGTCAGTGTATCATTGATGCTTTCATAAATCACTGTCAGACTTGGTGTTACATTTGGATGCACTCAGGTAGCTTACAAAGCAGCCCTCTACTTGACCATGCACTTTGAACTCGTAGTAAAAATACATGTTTAGTAATTTCTAGTTTATCGCGCTATTTTCCTTTCTAAATTTACAGCAGTTGGTGTAAAAAACCAAACAAACAAATGAAAAACTAGCCCAAACACCCCTTCACCCTGTACAACTACAGAACTTGTGTGGTTTTGGTGAGGATGTGTTTTGCTGGAAGCATAATCCAAAGGTACTTTCCAGAAATGTTGGCAACTGTTTGACGCATTGCTTTAATTTGTTGTGGCCGTTATGGTTGCTGTGATTTTCCCAAAGCTCCCAAGGGTTGACCCTGACCTGGGTTTGAGCATGGCCAGTTCAGGCATCTTTTTGGTAGGTCTGGCAGAATTAAACTTGCTGGCCCAAGGTAAAAGAGCTAATGCCTGTCTGCTCCTGCCACCAAGCTGGGGAAGTGCCCTGAAGAAAATCCAGGCTGGCTGCAGCTCCTTCTTTTGTATGATGAGAATCTGGGGAAAGTAACAACTGTTTCTGGGAGGCTGCTCTTTCCTCCATCACCCCTGCATGGTGGTAATCCTGCACCCCCACTTCCTGCCCACAGCAGCAACCTTGGCTTTCCCAGACTCCTGCATTGGAGCAGAGTCTGCTGCCTTAAGCATCTTCCTTTATTACCTGGGCTGAGACAAAATGCTCACTAAACCTCATCACACCACAGATGTTTTGAAATGACTTAGGTTGTTTTGCTTAGTGTGGTTGTATCCTGCCCCAGAAGCTTTGCTATCCCCATGCCTTCTCTCTCACCTCGCAAGGGGAACAAAGAGGACGTTCATGTAGTGACTATGCTATGGAAGGAGATAAACGCAGGGATTTTTATTCTTTTTTCAAACTCCTGGATTGCCCCAAAACATCATTGCACCTTGGATGTATGGGGAAGAGGGGAAGAAAACTGAGAGACAGGTTTCCTGACAGTAATTATTTTATATAGTCTAAGCAGAGGAAAACCGGAAGGAGGGGAAGGCAGTGCAGAGAACAATCTCACTGAGGCAAAAACAAAATGCAGAAGCTAGAGCTTTGCTTGGAGCCAGCTGGCCCTGTAGCTGGCCTGCTGTAGGGTTGTCTGCAGATGAAAAGCAGTCTGTTGCTCTTCTCCCCTTTTATTTGAGAAAAAGTAAGTGGCTGAATGTTGTATGGCATAGCAGGGGCCTTGTTTCCATTTTACAGATTAAAGAGTCCTGCCTGAGTGAGTCCAAGAACAGAAAAAGTTTAACTTCTTCATCTCATGTTGGCTGTGAAGGTTTGATTCTCTGGGGAGCTGTCTTCCAGGGACTTTTCAGCAAACAATAAAATTATGAAACAGAGCTAAACTTATTGGTTCTTAATTGAGCAGATCTCCCCTGGAATGAGTGGGTTGTTTATTGCTTTGCAGCCTGCAGAATTTGGTCCAGCATTTGCTTTTGGACTCAGTTTGAAGAAAAAACTGAAAGAAAAGGAAACCAAACATGAATTGTAGAACCAATTTTGAGCTGAATTCTGCTCCCTAGTGTTTTTTTTGCTTCTAATGAATTGCAAACAAACAAGGACATTTTCCTCATGAAAGAAGTTCTCACCCAGCATAGCATCTGCCTAGCCAACTCCTCTCTTCTGTCTCTGCCACATCTCTTGTGTAGGATAGGAAAGAAGAAGGTAAAACTGATACATGGTGTGCTGGATACCAACAAAGTTTGACTGCCAGGCGGGCCTTTCAGGGCCAATTCCACTCATCATCAGTTCTGAGATGATCAGATGATCTTGGGACACATGGAGATCATTTTCCTAGCCTGGAATAGGGATTGGATCTTTATAGCACTTAGGTATTACAATTTGTTGAGGATAAGAAAGAAATGGCAGGTGTACAGAACAGAATAGGGGAAAACAAAAGTTACGTGATCAAGCTAACATTAAGTTTTGCACAGAAAAGCTCTTCTTTGCACTGAAAATACAGATGAATGTGAGTCTGCCTGAAGCAGCTTGGTTTTGCTGTCATGACCATGAGCGTTAAAGTTCCCCATTGACCTAAGCAGTCTAGAAAGTAGGAAGCAGATAATGGAACATTTCTGTCACCACTAAGGAGGGCTCTCATTAAATTGCTTGTAGGTCTTTGAAAAGGTCAGTCAAAGCTTAAGCAACCCCCTGTTGTTTGACAACATCAGAGCTCAAACACTGTGATTCTGAGAACTCTGCTCTTTGAAAGAGGGGGATGTTTAATTACCTTTTGAAAGCTGGCAGCAAGACAGGATGCAAGGATGTTTTCTTTCCTTTGTGTCAGTTGAACAAGTTGCTATTTTGGGACATGAGAGCAACTAACCTACTGCACTAGAGGAGACTGTCCCTTCCTCTGGCCTGCTGTTGGGAGAAAAGCAAAGGCAAAAGGATATTAGTGAAGGTGAGCCTGCTGCAGGAAGGAAGCCTTGACACAAGAATGTTTGTGGAAGGGCAGGCAGAAGATCCTGATACCTTTATTAACGTTGTATCAATGTGTCAATTCTGTTTGCCTTTAAATATTTGCTTATTTATTGGCCTTGCTTTGCAGGAAGACATTGGTGCAGTTGCAGGAAATCAGCTTCTGTCACTTTAATAAAATTTGCTTTCATCATCAAAGGAACTGGCAAACTGTTTGCAGGAGTTTTAATTTTTAAAATTGCATTGCATCTGCTCCCTCCCAGGGGCAGTCTTTCATAGTCCTGGTTTTATGCTGTTCAACTATATATATATATATATTTTTTTTTTTTTTTTCCCCAATGGTTTGGATTTGTGGCATCTAAACAAGCTAAACAGAAACTGTGCCTCAGGGAGAAACATCCTCTTAAGTAACTGAAAATAAACTTGGATGGCATGCCTTGTGTAATATACAAATTCAACTGTGCACATGGTGGGAACAGAGCATTAGACATGGTACCTGCCACTGTAAAGAGAACACAAACATATGTGTAACATATGCTTGTGGTAAACATAAAAGAGATGTATAAGAGGAAAAGGGCATTTGGTTTGGGTATCTCCAGCTAAACATTTCCAAGAGGCCGAGTATCCCTCATTCTAATTCATGTACAGTACATGAAGTAAAAACAAGCATTTACTATGCCAATTCTTCCTTCCATCAGCATTCACGGGGATTTGATGTCACCTTGGTGGAAAGGCCTGGTTCACCAGTGTGCAGGGGTTATGGTTAAATACAAATTCCAAAGCAGATTTGTCTCACCCAGGACATGCTGCCTGATCAGCGGGCACACCAGCTCAGTGAGCAGGGAAGGTTTTGTGCCTACCAAGGGACAGTAGGGCAAGCGCAGACTCGGTGGTCTTAGGAAATGAAGGCCTGCCTAGGAACGAAAGTTGGTGCTGTAGGTGCACGAGATCTTTATCCTTGGTGGGATATAAACAACACCGGTGTGGAAGAGTCACATCCAGGTTTGATGTAGGCATGAGTTTATCTCTTTATAATGGGCAAAATATATGGTCTTCCTGAACTCTGTTCTTCAGCTACGTACTGATTTTGTCTGGGAAAGAGTTAAGTTTGTTCATAGCTTGCATGGTATTTTGGTTTGGATGTGAGGTAAAAGGCGTTGATAACACAGGGATGTTTTAGTTATTGCTGAGCCACACTTGCACAGTGTCAAGGCCTTTTCTGCTTTGCCTTCTGCCCCATCAATGAGGAAGCTGGGAGAAGACACAGCCAGGACTGCTGACCCCAAGTGGCCAAAGGGATATCCCAATACCACACGGCACCGTGCCCAACATTAGAATCTGTGGGAAAGGAAGAAGGTGGAGGGGACATTTTATTCTATGGCATTTGCCTTCCCTTGTAATTGTTGTGTGGGACAGTGCCCTGCTCATCTGGAGATGGCTGATGGGAAGTAGTGCATATATTTCTTATTTTGCTTTGCTTGTGGACACAGCTTTTGCTTTACCTAGTAACCTATTTTTATCTCAGCCCATGAGGTTTTGCCCTTTTGCCCTTCAGATGCTCTTCCTCATTCCACAGTGGCTGTGTGGGGCTGAGCTGCCTACTGGGTTTAAACCACAAGAAGCTGGTAGACCACAATGGTCACTGGCCTTTGCTAACCTTCTGGAGATCTATTTACACAGGTAGCCCAGAGCTCTTGTGCCTTCAGTAGCCATTGTCTCTGGTGCTAATGGTTAGCTTTGCTGTGGCCAGGCAAAGCAAATGATTAAGGATTTAAGCAATATTAAGAAAGGTCAGCCATGCATCAGCTGTTTGTCATCCTTCACTGTACTGTACACATGCAATGACCAGTCTCAGAAGGCCCAGGCATGATAGGTCTTGGCAGGCTGGACACAGCCACACCAGAGCTTGCTCAACTGGACTCCAAGGGCAGCCTGGACACCCCTGCCCAAACAGCTGCTCATTAGGCTTGGAGGTGCTGAGTGTTCTTGCTGAAAACTGTTCTGCTGATGGTCGTGTTGGCTGGTATGAAGGACTGGGTGGTTGGGCACTGTATATCCCTGAACTGGAAATGTGGCATTTGTGATACTTGGGTGATTAGTTTTAATGCCACATATTAGGCAGGGGAATATTGGCTAAGACAGATAAGCAGTGCTAATTACATACTGAAAGAATGATGCAATCCTAATAGGCGGAAGCAGGCTTGTGTTATATCTCAAATCTGTTGTTGCTGCTCAGTGCTAGTGCAGATTGATCCTTTCTGGTACTGTGCAGCTTTGGCTTCACTCACCTGTGACAATGCAACTCTCTTCATGTCCTCTGCAAATGTCACTGACAACAAAAAGACAAATCTCAGTATCTGACTGTACATATTGGAATCCATATCAGGAGATTGTGTAATTATGTAAGAGGAGTTGTCCTGTAGTATTTAAAACATTCTGTGTAACGCCTATTCTGGGTGTTACACATGAGCCTTCTATAAATCCTCACCCATTTTCCTCATCAGCTTAAGCCTAGCTGAACAGGAAGGTTTGTGTCTTGATTGCTCTGTGAACAAGGATATAACCCTCGCCCCATCCTTGCTGGAAATTCTTGCATTATAATTTGTTTCTGACAAAGTGAGCATGTAAGAGGAGTATTTTTTGCTTTGCCATGCATACTAGCAATTTTGTGATGACCATGTTTGACAACTAATTGGCTTCTAACCAAAAGTGAAAACAATAGACACCTATTTTCAGCTGGGAAAGACACACTCAGTGTGTTCCCTGGCCAAGATAAAGCAGTGAAGCAGCATGACACAAAGTACTCCAAGCTCCCTCCATGACTTTTCTTTTTTAACAAATTTGTGATGAATTTGCCTTTTTTTTCTCCCATGTCTCCTCTCTTCTAGGGCATTGACTACTGACTGAAAATATATTTTCCTATAGTTAGTTTTTTCTTTTGCACTAGAACAAGTATCGAAGTGCATGTTGCATCTTGAGAACAGACATGTAGCTGTGTGTGTTACCAAAGGAGGTGTGCTCACAGACTTGGTGAGAGGTTGGAAAGTCCTGACATGATGAAAAAATGTTCTTAGCTAGACTGAAAATGAAACCTTAGAAAAATGTTTGACATGGCTCTAGTTATTGTTTCCTTGGTGCATACTGTTGCTATGTTTAATATGTGGAAACTGGAGAGAATTAATCAGATTGCTAGACAGATTGCTGATACTTGAAATGCTAACTGCTCTAACTGACAGAAGAATGGTAACATATCTTTACATATGCCAGTGGCTAAAAGAAAAACGGTCATTCAATCTTTGAACACTTGCAGAGATGTTTTCAAAATATACCTCTCAGACATGACTAAAGTTGGAAAAGATTTTTCAGAATCTCTATTTGTGGAATAAAAATGCTTATGTTTATTCTAAGTTAGAATACTTTGCAGTCTTCCATTTTACCTATTCTTTGTAAATGCAGCAGTTTCTATCAAACTCAGTCCAGGCAGGATGTTTAAGTACAGAAACAAAAACCAAAATCAAAGTGGTTCCTACTCCAAAACATCTTTTGCAATACCTATATGTTCTTGAATTTCAGTTTCTTTCCTCAGTAGAACAGTCCTGATAGGTTGGTTTTTTTCTCCTTTGCTCTCCCCACTTGGTTTGTCTTTGCCAACTGTAACAGCACACGAAGCAGACGCTTTTAAATCTTTAAGCTCATAGGGTTCTAGGAGCATTCATAGCCATGAGTCTCTTGGTGCTGTATCAGTATCTTTCTGAGGAAGGAGGCATAGCAGAAGAGAAGGAGCTCTGTAAGAAGCTGGCTGGACCCCACCGCTCCTGCCTCCCTGGCAGGTGATGAGAGCATGCAATGTCCCTGCATCCAGCTGTTCCGGATTGTTTATCTTATGCTCCTGATGTTTTGTTTAGTCAGTGATGATGCATAAGATACAACTGGTTTTGACTTCCAGGTAGACAAAGTCCATGAAGCAACCAGGAGTCCCAAACATTTGTTGCTGGCAGAATGCTAAATAAACAGTAGCAACACCTCCCTGTGTGGGTGGCAATTAATCACATCAATCAACCAGATCAGCTAGCAAAGCCTTTTTTTCCCCCTTTTCTCTCCTTTTGTACATTGTCTCCTCCCACCTTCTTGTTTCCTGGTTGTTGCTCCTGCTGGCAGTAGAGCTGGGTTGAGTAAACCCTGTGTCACCTCTTCTCTGATGGCCTGACCATTTAATGCTCTCAGCCCAGTTTAACAGAGGACTCTCAGCCTACCTTTGAGCATGGATTTGTTCCCTTTCTGTATTTCTTAGGGAACTGAGCCAAAACTACTGCCTCTGGGTCTGTAGACTTATGTTTGCAATAACCATTTGAACAACCCTCCTGGAAGTTTTTGAACTCGTTGTTGTTTTAGCTAAATTTGATGGAGGAATAGAATTTTCAAAGATAAGTTCCTACAGCTTTTTGAAAATAAATGTGCAGAGAAAAAAATAAGTTAGACACAGGGAAAAGTACCATCACAAATTCTTTTTTTAATAAGCACCTGTAATAAACATGAAAGAAAGACTTTCTGAGACATGGGATCATGGGAAATCCATCCTTCAAAGCCTGGATAAGGACCAGTGGTAACTGCTTCAAACATACAAGTCTGTAGCTTTCTTTTCCAGGCTTTTTTTGCCTTTGTTTTGTTTTGTTTTGTTTTGTTTTTTTTAATAGAAATGTGATGGCAATTTTTTGTCAAAGCTAAAAAGCATTCTTTTTCTTAAAATTGGAGGAATATTTTCGTAGTCTTCCAGCTTTTTTTTTTTTTTTTTTTACGCTAGGTTTTAGGTAAACACTTACCAATATGAAGTGTTTTGGTTGCAGAAACTGGTGTTTGCAGAAAAGTGCAGACTCCAAGCCAGTAAGGGAAGTGACTGTGGCAGCTGATGGAGAAGAAAAGGTGACCCACTGGAGAAACTGGATAAGTCTTTAAACACCAGACTTTAGTTCTCCCAGAAGTTGAAAATATTGAATAACAAGGATCTTTATTTCTTGGTGGATTGCTATTATAAAATGCCTGAAAATTTTATGTAGAGGGAATAATTAAATAAAAAAAAAATCCTCAAGACCAGGACAGTGCCCAGTTTTCCTTTCCATGTACGCTATTTTAAATTCCTTCATTTTTTACCTCATAATGGGATCCTAGGGCTGTTTTTGGTCACAATATCTATGCTGTAATTTTTCCTGTAGCTGAATTCAACCCATTACTAGAATCAAGAATTTGGCTGTGTATGATCTGGTGGGATCAAGCTTTCTGTTCAGTAACCTTTTCTCTAGTTCTGAATCCACTTGCATGTTGTACACCTAATGGAAGAGCAACCTAACAGGGGTGGCATTTGGAGAAAAGAAAGTAGATAGTGTAAAAATTTCTGAAATTGTGCTCTTTTACACAAAACAATGGCTGTGCCATGCCAGACTAAGTTTTCTTCTATCCCTGAATTCTATCTCCAAAGGTTTTAAATGTAGATGTCTAAAGAAATAGCGTATGGAGAGGGCAAGTAGAAGTGATGCACTTCCAGCTTCCTGTGAATTGTGGTTGTGAGATTTCTGAACCAGAGATTAAGTCTTTATATGATTATACAATGCTATGAAAAAAATCCAGCTGGAAAGGAATAACTTATTTGCATATTAAACCATTAATTAATTATCCCTGCAATTCTCCTGTCCTTGCCAGGGAAGAGCTGTTTTATCTCCCTGGTGGTGGTAATCAATTACCACATAATAGGCTAAAAAATACCAGAATAAGAAAAAAAAACTTGCAGGAAATGTGCAGGTGGGAAATTTTTGCCACTGTCTGTAGCTGGGCAGATAACAGTTTATTTCCATGCAGCCTACAAGTTGTGAGCAGTATTAACTTGCATCTTTTGCATAAGCTTAGGCTAGTTTTACAGTTGGCCTGATTTGTGAGTACTCAGAGAATGTAAAATTGTGGCATTGTGTGGTCTTTGTGTGAAGCTGAGGGAAGTGGAGAGCTTCACTTTGTGGTTCAATCTCATAAGAACCTCATATTTAGGCTGGAAGGCTTAAGGTACACATTCCCACCCAGCATTCAACCAAGGGAGGGTTTCAGACTACCCTAATCATGATGCAGTTGGTAATACACAGATTGTCTAGAGGAGGAGCAGGAATTGTTTCTCAATAGCTCACAGGTTATTTTTGAAACTTAATCCATTTAATTTCTTTAATGGCTTAGGCAGCAATTGACACTGTGGAACACTGTGAACTTGCAACATAGTATGCAGTAGCTTTTAGTATATTAAATAGCTCATTTTAATTCTGTCCTAAAATGGAATCCTTTTGCATCTTTCATGTTCATTATATACGAAACAACCATAAACCATGACCTTAGTCCTTGACCTTACTGGAAAGCATATTGAATATATATATATCCCTTCATTGTGGTCCTTGGCAATAACAGGTTTAATTTTGTGAATTTAGAGTTTATGTTTATTCTTGTATAAGTTATAACAAAGGTTGCATGTTTCTCAAAGCCTTAAATCTTTACAACAAAAAAAGAATTTCCTAGATCAGAATAACTGATCCAAACCATAGGAACCTCTTTGTCTACTGTATAGATTTATAGTAGATCCAGTTAATGCTACAGGGAGAAATAACATGGTCAGATGAAAAGTGGTGAAGTAATAAAGACTAAAAGTGTGAGATTCCAGGTTTTCATTTCTTAGGTGCTTTGTTAAAGTGTCAGTGGTTTTTCCAGTGATTTTTAAAATTTCAGTAGTTTATCGCTCCATATCAAATCTCTAGCTCCACTTGAATAGCAGTGGCTTAAGAATTCAGCATATTTTGGACTCAATTTGCTAATCAGAGTTCAAGTTAAAAAAGACCCAACCAACCAACCAACAACAAAAAAACCCCACAAAAATTTAAAAAACTCCTAGAAGACACTGTCTTAAGAATGACATCAATCACACAAGGGCACAGCAGCTGGTTTGAAGGAGTATTGCATTCATGTTTGGTAAAACACTTACTGTCTAAGAATTTGTTGTCAGCAAAATTTATAAAAACACCTCTGTGACAATGCTTTAGCAGATTTTGTCCAACAACTCTGCAGTCTTCTCCTTTGAAATGGAAGGCTACCAGAAACTGACATTGGTGAAGTTAGCCAGGTCAGCCTGCCTACTACTGAGTCCTTGACTTGCAGTTTCTTTCAAATACTTTGGGCTATCACCTCCCTCTGCTCTTCACATCTATGTACTTTTTAAGGTCATTTGTCAGCTAAAGAATTTGGAATCTCATGTCTGGAACACAGCACACTGGGCTGCCGTACTGCTGAAGTAGCTTTTTGTATACTTTTTTTCTCACCAGATTAGATGCTGCTGCTTCCACTGAAAGGTTGATTCACTTCAGTGATTGACAGGAAGGTGAACAAGAGATTTGAAAGCTGCAGAACAGAAATCCCTTTACTAAATCAGGCATGTTCTGCTTTTTACAAAATTAGCTCCTCCAGCTCTATCAGGGATTAACATTTTTTGCAACTCAGAAGATGGTGTACAAAAAAAAGAAATTCTTTGTGATGCTGTTAACAGCTAGCAGTGCCACAGTAGGTTATGCCATTATTTACTTAGAAGAAAAACAACACTTGCAATCTGACCTTAGTGAAGTATTTTTACTATCTTCAACTGTTGAAACATAAGATCAGAACCTAACTACATAAGTAGTATAATGGTTAACATTTACATCTTCTACCAGTTAAGTACTGCTTGTGAATCCTTTAACAATTTTCTCCCTTAAATTCCAATAATTCAGTGAATTTCCATGTCAGAGTTTTGTCCACTAATCTAGCACCAGTATTTCTATAGGAATATATTTTATAGGAATAATTTTACTTATGTTCACAATGGAAGGCTAAGGGGATGCAGCTTGATCTGAATAACCAGTGAGAAATATGCTGCTCTTTCACTCTCTCCTCTTTCTCACCTTGTCCGCCAGCACATCCAGCAGAAGCAATGCTCATATAAGATCTCCACTTCTTGTCAAGATGTAGAGCAGAAGTTTAATGTATATCTAGAGTCCCTTTAGGAGAAACAATTTTTAAGTAATGAAACTCTACCAACCACAGAGCCGAGAAACAAGGAGCTTTTCAGTCTATCCATCTCTTTCTTTGTTGACTCATAGAGAATCCCGAAGTCCATTCAGAGACCAAAGGGAGTGCACCATTGCTGGAAAAAGAGAGGAGATTCAAAGAGAAGAGGCTTTATGATGCTGTGATTCTGTATGAACACGAAGGTAAGCATCATCTTGACATTACTCTTGAGTTTTTGTGTTCCCTGTTTGATCCTTCTGTTTTCTAGAACTGAGAAGGAGGAATATGCCCTCAAGCAGTGGCATTCCCAGTAAAGCATATCTCCTTAAACTCCTGTGTTTCCTGCCCACAATTTATTTCTTTTCTGCCTAAAATAGCCACACTTCTCTTTCTAGTGCATATTTATATTTAGAGGGTGACATTTTATTCTGCCTTATATTTAACAATATTGTGTCTAAATGGATGCAAGATAATTTGTATAGGAACACACCCGTTTCTGTTGTTATGCTCTTCTTTTTTTATTTTTTTTTTTAAATAAGCAGGTCTGGAAATAATTTTTTTTGAAAAGGTTATTTTCAAAGTGTCCTTCTCAAGATATTTCAGGCCTTAATTTTGAAAATACCCCAGATGACTTGCCTTGAGAATTTTTATTGCTCTCTCCCCCATGTGACAGTCACTTATGTGGATGAGTTTTCTGTATTTTTCCAAGGTCCCTTGGTCTTCAAAAAAGATGGAACAAGTAGTGGAGTAACAAGAAGTTAGTTTCTAATGTTTGCAGATGAGGAGTACACGAGGGATTTCTGGTACCTGATGTTTGAGAAGGAATTGTGAGAATTTGTTAAACAATGAGTTCTCTGATAGAAACGTACTCTGGTTAGGTTTTACTGTGGGCACAAACTTCAAGCCTCAGTTTTATTATCTGCAACTGTTTTGATCTAATTGCTGAGAAAATACAGGGAAGACTTCTGATGACACAAACCCAAGGAAATATATCACTGAAATGAGAACATCAAGATTTCCGCTTAGTCTGAAATGCCACCCAAAGATGCTTTTCCAAAGACTTTCTGGTTCTCTCTTGGAAACCTTACAAGCTTTTGTTTCCCCTCGGGACTTCTAGAATTTCCCTGTTTAGACTGAAGGGTCTCTGAAGCGGAGGCTGTTTTGATAAACTGTGTGTACAGCACCTTACACAATGGACCTCTGATCACAGCCTGCATCTCCACGTTATGGCAATGCAAATAAATATATGAACAACTGTCCGTTGAACAGGAAGGAAAATAAAAATCAGATTCCCCAGAGAGTTGACGCATATATGGTAACCAGTCTCCTATCATAATAATGTTGTATTTGTTGAAATCCAAGATTTAGTAGATGTTCAGCTTTCTTAGCATGGCAGAAGTACTCTCCCATTTCATCCTATATCCTTGTGCAGAAGTTTTTGCTTGCTTGCTTGCTTTTTATCCTGTTTTGCCTGACACTAGGGGAGACTTTGTTTTACTAACATTTGTAGCCATCACTTTGATCTGCAACAGGAAAGCTCAAGATTGGCTTCTTTGCCCATAGGGAAACAGATGAGATCAGAATATGCCAGTTTTAAAAACCTCAATATATTGGCTCTAGAAGAAATAGTTCTTGTTCCTTAGTTAATTGCAAATTACATCTTTATTTTTAACTAAAACACCATGTTTTCTACACATGATCATTCATTTGTGAAGGCTGGAGGCTGATTTCTATTTATTCCTGACACACATGAGGGTCTTTGTTCCTTGTAAATAAAAGAAATATTATAGTTTCCAAAGTCTCATTTACTTCAGGTTTTTGTGCTTGCTTGTTTTCTAATGTTCCTCTGTCATAGTGTTTGTTAGCAAAATTGTCACTCATGACAAGTACTTCCAAAAATGTGTTGTTATAGACCAGGGCAGTGTAATATCAGATTGGGTGTGGGTAAAAAAGGGTTCTCTTTGTTTCAGCAAGCGCTGTGCAATTGCACCAGTGATTGTGACTAAGCCGATTTCAGACCAGCTTCCCTCTTTCCTAACAAAGGAGGAAGTGGATTTATTCAAGGTCATTCCAGAGAATCAATGAGAGGAACACCAAAGTAGCAGATGAAGGCCATGCCTATTCTCTTGGTGTCTTCTGCCGCAGCACTTGTGGTGACTGGGGAGAGAAATGCTGGCAACTGTGCTTTGCCCTCAGTGTTCAGCCTTTGGAGTTGATGCTCCATCTCCTGCTCTGGGATTTTACAGTCACAGGAAGGACTCAAGAAAGGGTGTCTCTGTTACTTATTGAGTCTTCTGGTGGGTAAAAAAGTCTGTATATCAGTCCAAATGTGCTGAACCACCAGGCTCTTTGGTGGTAGCTCCAAGCGACTGGATATTGCAGCACACCTCAAGAAAAAGACGACTGTGTACCCTGCTATAAAAACTGAATGTGCAAAACAGAGTGTGGTGGCTCAGCCATATCCCCTGTGCACCCATCTGTGCTTGGTTGGACCTGCAAGACATTTCCCTGTTTCTACTTGTTTGCACTAGAAATGAAGGGAAAAGTCTGCCCACATTCCTCCCCCGCTACACTGTGACTGTTCAAGGCAGCCTGGAATTTCACATGATAGATATGAATAGCTGGAGAAGTATCCTCCTCAGTGCTAGCTTTCCTCTTCCAGATATTTCCTCCTTGCCTCTCCATGTGAAATGAGCAGCTTGCAGGAGTACAAAAAATTCTAGGGGCTATAAGGACTCAGCAGGTGCTGAGAAGAGTTTTTCAGAAATACTTATTTAAAGTTGAAAACAAATTTTCTTTGACCTTTTTCATTCCCTGTCTGTGCTTGTTTTCCACTGGTGTTCATGTTGGTGCAATTTGGGGCTGGGGGGTATAGGAGTGGTCATAGAATAATAATTAAATTGGAGTGTTTGCATCAAGGCTTTTCATTAGCACCAGAGAAGTGACTGACTGCAAGAGAGAACCTTAAGGCACCATGAAAGCAAAACAAAACAGTTATGTCCAGTCAGAACAACTCCAGTTGTGAATTTAGCTTTTAACAATCCTTACAAAGAGTTCAGTCATTATTAACAAAATGATGTAATAATAATAATAATAATAATAATTTTGCTTGAATAAATATGAGAAATCTGGAGTAGGTGGCTGCCAATAGTAATATCTTCTCTTTTGTATTGTTCTTTCATCAAATGTTATCATATTGTGTATTAGCTGGTTACCAAGACTATCTATGATTATAAACAGAAGACTTTCTTTAGCCCATCATAGGGGAAAAAAGGAAATTATCCATAATTTATCCACAGTTTATGGACTATATAATGTGAAGTGGTTGAAGCCCTCTAAGATAGTACCTTTCAGTCTTCTTTCCCCCAAAGCATGTGCCAAACGTTTAGATTTTTTTGTGCTGGGAAACTACAGAACATACGTAAGTTGTTCAGAATAAGAAATACGTCACTTTTATTTGAAAGAACGTTGTAGTTGCTGGAAACTTTGTCTTGAACAAACATTGTGAAATTTTGGTTTGGGCAGCCATTCAAGAATACCCCAAAACTCTGTTCGCTGGGAAGGATTCCTGTATTTGTGCAGCAGTTTCTAGACTAATACAGTCTCTCTCAAGAATGAGGGTCTTTTTGAAGGTAGCTTTAAAAAAAATCTATCTCAAAACTCGAACTGTTCTAATTCTAAAATCCAGAAAACAAATAAACCAGCTGTTAAGGAGCATGCCTGGCAGGTACCAGCGAGTTAGATGGTAGCGTGACTTTCACATGAACTTCCTGCAGATAATTCAGCCTTACAGCAAATCCTATAATTCTCTCCTCTTATCCATCTCAAATATTGCAATTATTGCAAATATGACTTGGGCATTTCATGAGGCATTAATCATCTTTATCAGATATTTGGCTTCAGAAATTATTTTGTAATGCTGTTTACTTTGTTACTCAGAGATGAGTTATTACAGAACAGTAGTGTTGGCCATGGGAAAAGGCTGAAAGGAGGTGAAAGGCTTTATTCTTTACATTAAGAAGCAATTGTAGAATGATTATGTGGCTAGGTGTGTGCTTTCAAAGGCAGCTATGCCTATTCCTTGCCATCAGACAGTGAATAACGGTCCCATGGTTTCTTGCTACGTTTGGTTTTCCATCCAATTCTGCTTTCCACCAAACTCTGCACACCTGCAAGGTGTAACTTCATTGGGAAAAGTAGCGCCCATCAGCCATCAGGTGAACTAAAAAAAAGGCATACAACTTGGACTCTTGCATCCTGTGGTGTGTACATATGCTGCTTATAAAAGACGCTGAATCCTAATCCTGGGCTTGAGTGGAGGCAGATGCAGTACAAATTCCAACTGTTCAAATCCCAGTCAGGGTGTCTGCCCTGCTCGCAACTGCAAGGTTGCTGAACTGAATTTAATGATCTTGTCCATGTGCAACACAGTTGGCAGGTAGTTGCCAGAAGCATCTGGTGAGCTCTCCTGAAATTCTGCTCCATAGGGCTGGCTTTCTGTAACCAGCAGTGGGTCAGGCTTTTATACAGCTTCTATGTAGGAGGGTGTCACAAAACTTAGGGTCCCAGGGGAAAGCCATCCTAACTCTCTGCTCTTGAAACAAACTATTTAGCCAACCTGGAGGAGCTGTCCAGACTACTTCCCAGATATCCAGATTTAAACTTGCAGTTCATCATGTTACATGTAGTTAATGTCTCCTGCAATATGTGGGTGGAGTGTCCTCTGATTTTTGCTGAAATTGAGTAGATTGGGCATATTGCAGCCCAGTTGTGCTTTACATTACTTTTTACATAGCATTTATGGCTGAGGTGTCCAGCAGTGAACTGACCTCTAGGAGAGTGTGGTTTGTTCTCCATAGCCACAGTCCTCCAGCAGTGTATGGAAGCCATGAACTAGACAGTGAAGCACAATCAGCCTCCTCTTCATCCTACTCTCCTTCCCTGCCCTGCTCTGGCTGAGTGTCTGAAAAATTAATTCCCCAGCAATGCCCCCTCAAATGAAACTGGTACTAAAACACGTTAGAAATAAAAGGAGCCATTGTTCCAATCCTCTGGAGATCAGTTATTAACCTACGTGATAGGCACAGGCTAGAAAACACAAGTGTTTTAAGGTTGATGTGTGTTTAAACTGTGAATATGAAGTGGGGTGGTTTGCTTTTGCTTTTCTTAAAAAAAATCAGTTTTATCTAATCTTATTCCAGAGTTTAAGAGCAGACACAGGGAAATGAGAAGCATATGATCTGCAGCCTTGAATATTTTGTCACCTTAAAATAGAGTTGGCTGATTTCTACATAACCTTTGGTTTCAGTTTAAGGTGTCTTCACACAAAGGAATTCTCATTTTCTCAGTTCCCTTCCCTTCTTGGTTTGTTATTGAAATAAAGTAAAATACATATAAACAGCTTTTTCACTGCTCTAACAGTTCTGAAATGAACAGTTTCTGTAAAGAAAATGAGACCAACCTTGATGAATGGGCTTGGGAAATTAACAGACAGGGAAAAGGAAAGGCTGGTTTTGCTTGTGGAACTTGAGCTGGCCCTGCAAATCTGAGACAAACTTGCACTGCTTTTCCAACAGTGAGGCTTGTAAAGCTTGGCTGATTCTTATAAAAGTTTCTTGCTCAAGGTTCATGGAAGTTAAAATATGAAGAAAAGGTTCCTTATTTTAAAAAGTGTTATATTAAAGCATGAAATATCTGCAGTATCAAGAAGGCTCCTTCAGAATGATGGAATGGGGTCTGGGCCTGGGGGAAATTCTCCTGTCTCTCATCTTTGGGACTGTCTTCTGTTACTTAAGCTTGGGAGTGTGTCTTTCAGGATAATTCCAATCAAATGGGAACTACTGGAGAATCACTATGATCTTAGTATGTTGGCTGCATTAATCTCTGTTACAGAGGACCATGAGACTTAGTAAGCAGCCTGGGAATACTTTTTTATAAGAAACAGCATAGTTCTCATGTCTATGTGTGCCTAGTGTCCTGCATTCGGGGATGATGAAGTAATTTCTGCCTCTGAGAAGAGATAAATGAATACCAAGCCCAGAGGGAAAGTAGCATTCCAGAACTCGACTGTGAGAAGGGTATGTGTAGAAAAAGGATGAAAGAGAATGCCTACAAATAGGCAGGTTTCTAAAGGAAGACATGGTTGTGCAAGAAACCTAAATATTGGAGAAAAATGGATCATGTAGAAAAAGGTTCAGAGAAGCAGATAGGGAAACAAAGCATATGGATTCTGCTGGCAAAATAGAAACAACAAAGTTTCCCTCTGCATTTATGTCTATATTAAAATATTTAGGACTATGACACAGTCTGTTACAGAAGATGATAGGGGTGGTGTTTCCTTATTTATAGGAGGAGAGTGAAAGGCTGGAAGAAAACAGAACAAACAAGTGAACGTGCTGGTACTTCTCATTATTAGATAAATGGAATTTTTCATTCTCTTTCTTGCTGCTCCTCCATTGACAAGTCATGTTGCATTTCTAGATTGTCTTGCGTCTTTTGGCTTCTTCTTGCCACATGACTTACTAACTTATCAAATATTTGTATGAATTCTCAGTGCAGTATTGCTGAAATTTCAATCCTCTGAGAAACTAGTGCCAGTAATGATCACAAACCAGTTATCAAAACCAGAACCTTGCAAGACAGGTAATCATTCCAGGGACAACTTAAAAAAAATAAAATAAAATCCTGGTTTAAATTAATAATCACTGCCCAACAGTAAACAGCCAAGAAAGGGCTTCATACCTGTAGATTTCATTGGTAGTGTGGTGTCTAAACAGAATTTAGGATCCTATTTACCTTTATCACAATGTTCATCACTTTGTGACAGTTAATGTTGTAATCATATGCTAAGTTTTTATCCTTTATTTTATCAGTAAAACTGGGAATTACTGATAAATAAATATTTCCATAAAATATTTTTTCTTTTGAAGTTTTCCAGTTGGAAAGTTGAAATTGGACATGTAAAATGGAACAAACATAGGTTGTTATAACAGAAATGGACATCAATTTAAGCCAGTTTTGGTGAAGTTTTTTGTTCAGTATTTAAGCTGGAAACTTCTGCACTTTCCATCTGGCTTCCTTCAACAGTTGTGTTGCAGCAATCAAGCATTGTGACAGCTGAAATTCTATGAAAATCCTATCCATTCCCAACTGGAAGAAGAATATTATCAGGTGTTTCATAGAGCTCAAAAGGGTGATGTTTCCTTACAACAGCGGGATAGAGGGAGAGAACCAAAAGAGGAGAAATAAAGGAAATTTCTTCCCCCTCTTTGATGGAAAGTTCCACATGTTGGTCTCTAGAAGAAGCAGAGCACAGGTAAACTTGCCAGATTCTTATGTCATCTTGGAACATTTCTTGTTCCCATTCTCTGCTTTCAGAATTTGAAATTGTTCAGACCCAGTATTCTCAAATGACCAGAAACGTTATTTTAATATGTGTTTATTATAAGTGATGATTTTTATTTTTATTTTTGCTGTTTCTTGCTTTTTGGATTCATTGTTCCTCAGTGATCTGATCCTCCCTGCTGAGAGATGTTTGGTGTTGGGGCACTCAAGTGGTTATAGAGAAGCAGCAGTTGCCAGGAAGAGTCAGGTATTGCCCAAAGGTGGTAGCTCTGATTCAGAAAGTGGCTCTCCCCTGTGAGTCAGAACTCAAAAAGTCATTTTGTTGTTCTCCCTTTGGATAAAAAAGAAGTTCCTGTGTTTAAATACAGCTAGATACAACTAACGTCATAGTGCCCTTGAGGTGCAAGTGACTTATCTCTGTTTCAAATACTCCAGACATCTTGCACAGTGTGAAGATGAAATAGGCATTACAGACAGTGGGGTTAACATAGATGATTACCACAAAAAGGCACATGAAAGTCCCTGTTTCTCTTCCCCCTCCCTCCAGCCTCCTCCTACATTGCAAATAGCACATGATGGTCACCTGCAGAACTTTGTAGCTGGGTTTGGGTTGGGGATTTTTTTGTTTGTTTGTTTATTTGTTTTTCTGAATAGAAAAAGTAAACAAGGAAGGAACATTTTTGTCCATTGAGGGCAAAGGAGTTGAAATTTTTGGTTTCTGCCTGTTGCTGCTTTTGATTTTCAAATCCCACTGGCAAAATTCTGAGGTCTGACTCCTACTTCTAAGCTCATGGTGAGCCCAAGTGTCCTTTCCAATATATTCTGCTTAGTAAAAGCCAAATGTCAATAAACAAAGATGTAGTGGAACCAGTTGATTCCTATTAATGAATTTTTTCTTTTTTTTTAGCGGAGTGACCTTTGCTGGCCACCATTAGTTTTTTGCTTAATGTTTCTAATAATTTATTAAGATCCGCCTTGGTAGCTTACTTGACTTGTCTTAGTCTGATTGCAGGTTAATCTTAACCCTGATTGCAGGTTAATTATGACTGAGGGTTATGGAATCAGTTGCCCAACAAAACTTAAAATGTGTAGTCACTGCTGACATTTATAAGCAGATTGAATAAATTAAAATGCCTTCTCCAGCTATTAACTGAATTCTATTCTTAATTACTGAAATATTATTATAAAACTATTTAGCAAAAATGAAGGAAGGTCTTGCTCTCCAGAACAGTTTTACTAAGAAGTAGTCACACAGAAAGCCAGATACAGAGGGAAGGCTGATGGATTGGACTGGAGTAAGGATATTTTGTCAGCACTTGTTACCACCACATTGCATACTTGCTCAGTCCACATACACATAAACACAGGACATCTTAATATCCTGTTCCATATTGGCCAGAGCTAGCAAGACCAATATAAATGTGGCCAGAATATTTGGCACATTCATCCTCTCCCTTGTTCATTATGGAGCTGTGATTGACAAAACCAGGAGCATTTCCACTGAAGCCCACGTGATAAAAGATGAAGATGTGCTTGCCTCTATGGAGTGGTCCTGAGTGTGTGCAAATATTTCGTCCTATGGCACGTTTAGTCATCATTCCTAATCCTCTGCAAAAACACCACTTCCCTCTTTCCTTGAGATGTTGGCATTTGTTGGCTTTCTATATCTCAAGGGCAGGATTTCTTAACTCTCAGCCTTTGCAAGACAGAGTAAAGGCAACCAAGTATACATTACATCTGTGGTGGATATAACATGCACAAGGTGAATACAAAACCAACATTGACCCAGGCCATATACAATGTTTTCTACTGTGTGATCTTTGGAATAGTTTGTATCAAATACAGATGGAGAGTGGTTTCCTACTCCTGCTGTTAACTTGGATAAAAACTCATGGGTATCAGTATATATGGTAGTCACCATGAAGCAGGCTGGAAAAGGGAAGATCCATGTCTGATTTCTATTTCTGTGTGATTCTCTGTTCTGTACTAGCAAAAGGCACCATAATCATGATACCCAAAACTACAAATATCTGGCTCTAGAAAAACAGCGCAAGAAGAAGCAGCCAGCACAGGTTTAGCTAAAAATTATGGAAGATGTGAACAGTGGGAGAAGCTTGTTGTAATATTGCTAAAGGAGCTTCTTCAAATGGAGAAAAAAATACCCAGGTTTGCAAATAGTCAGTAGAAAGAAATAAAAAGCCCAAGAATTTGCCAACTAGTAACTTCTGATGCAATCAAGTGTATTAGGCTGGCTCACTACTTTTAAGGGGCCACTATTTATTTAAGGACCCATAATTTTTGGTACACATAATTCAAAAGTTTGTGTGTCTATTGATGGGAATGCATGGCAGATGTAGCTCTCTAGGAGCTGAAGATAAAAACAGATTAAAGTTGCCAACTATGAATGAAAGAAGTGGTTCAGGGCAGTGTTTTTGGCTCCTGAAGAGGATTACAATTCCATCACTTGATTCTGGTAAAGATAGAATATCCCAATCCAGACTGGCCTTGTTCTTCTGCTATATGTTCCTTAACATGATATAAACCCCTCCACTACAGTTTAACCTAAACTCCTGGATCAAAGACACGTTTGAAAGCTGCTGTTTCATTGTATTCAGTGGTGCTGAAGACCGACTTTGTGTCTGCCCAGGAAAGCTTTTGCATTTCTAACTTCACTCCATCAGGCCACTAAATTTATTAAGAGAGGTAGTCCCAAACTATCACAGATAATTGGAAAGTATTCAAAAGTAATGGTCAGTGTCTAATTTTAGTGAATTCCTAACCTGGAGTTTTTGCTGAGGACATAACTGTATAGCCAATTGTCATGAGGCGAAGCACCTGGTTCATGTAATTTAATAGTTTTGACCATGCAATCTAACCCTCTTTGCTTTTTATCAGGAAATGATCCTAAATAGCCACAAAAAAATATAATAAATTAATACTCAAAAGATGTTGAGTTCTCAGTCTTCAGAACAGTATCCTGCTAATGAAGGTTCGGGTACTGCCCAACCACAATTTCAAGAAATCTTGATACTCCAGGGTTCATAAATAACCAGAATTGTTAATTCTTTTTAAGAAAAAGGGTGTGGAAAGAACAAACAAAAAGAAAGAGTCTACCTAGGAATTCAAGTCAGAGAACAATACATATCAGGCCAAAGTCTAGGAAGGAGCAAGAGACTGAAAGGAATTAAACGATATAAGAGAAAGGACTGCAGGGAAAAAAAAGGCTGAAATGGAAAAATAATGAGAAGGCCATGGACACTTAGAAGTTCTTTTGTAGTTCTGATTTTTGAAAAAGCATTTCTTTTAGTGCTGACCATCAGCTAGATTTTTTGACACATTAGTTTTCTGAGAAAAGCATTTTATTCTATGTGCAGTCATACTAGCAATTGTTTCTGGCATGCTTGGCTCACCTTTCCTTTGCACTTTGGCTGGAATTATTAGCTGCCACTGAGGGTAAGTTCAGTACATCAGTAATAAAGTCTAACATGCTCTTATATAGTGGAAGGATTAGATAGGCTCATCCATGGCTTCTTCTGTCTGTTACTCCGCATAGTTTTACCCTAACAAATATCTAAATCTTCTTCTCATATCAACAGTAGTCAAGAAACAGTAACCGTAGTAACTTCTTCTAGCTCAATATTTTTTTTTCCAGTTTAAAAAAGTTCTCAGCATGTTGAAACACAGAAGAGGTGACTGTACAACAGAGCCCAAGGCTAACCTTTGTAGGCAAGTGTTAGCTTAGTCATGGAGAGACAGATTAGGAGAGAAAAAAATTGTAATTGGATGCGTTTTATTCAGTAATTTCACTTTGTTTTTAGAAGAAGGTTTCAGGCAAAAAGATAATGACAGCAATTTATTCAATTTATCCAATGAAATATTTCAGATTGTATTAATAGACTGAAGTGATGTTTACATGTGTAGTTTTAGGTATAGTTTCCTATGGAGACAAGCTCATTAGGTCAAGATTACATGTCACTAGTTACTCTCCACCCTAGATGCATCTACTGAGATGGACATTGCAAAAGCACAGGACTTGCATAATTGATGCTGTGGACTGAAATTTCTTCAAGAAACTGTCTTTTCCTTGGGATGACAAACTGAAGCAGTCTCTTCTCTGGGGGACATACAAGCTCTCATTTGTCACAACTACTGTAACTTTTGTGAAATCTTCAGGTTTGATTTCTTACTCCAAGAATATTTTGGGAAATTTCTGATCTTGTTAATATGACTCGTTAGAATATTTTCAGGAAAAAAATGTCATTGTGAATTTAAATTGATCTCTCTTCTACCTAAACCAACAAGAAAACAAAAAAATGAACGTTAAATGAGGAAATAAAAGTATTTTGAACTGGGTGCAATGATGTTTTGCACTTTTTTCCCCCCATTCCCTTTGACTTACTAATTCAGAAACTTGTTGAGGTTTTTTGTTCCCCACATTGTGAAAGAGGATACCTTTTCTTGACTTTCATGATCTTTCAGGAAAAAGTAAATGTTGTTTTCTGTACTCTAGCAGTCAGGGGATGAAACTTGTTTTCCATATGTAGCAATGCAATGTATGTAAAGTATGCAAGTCTTTCACAATGTAGCCCATTCTGGCGTGTGGCCAATATGTAGATACCTATCAGAGATGAGCTTGGGAAGAAATAGATGAGGAAATTTTATGCAGACTCACATTTTCGCTTAGTTTATATGGGCCTTTTTTCTTGTTATATTTAGTTATATTAACTGAAGATGTAGTTGTTCTATCAGTGGCTGGAAAGGAATAGTCTTGTTCCCATCAAGGGTTGCACTGCACCAACCTGTACAGATTTTCTAGGACTTGACAAACTGTTGGAGCTGTCTGTGTTTAGATGAACCCCACAAAGTGTCTACATTTGCATAGGCAAATACCATGCCAGTGGTACTTGCCCAACACCTCACAGGTGTACACACAGGTAACCTGCCTGGCAGCTCCAGTAATCTCTTTGCTCATGCAACAGCCACTTCCTTACATAGAGAATCCTGAACACTGAAGTTCAGTGTCAGAGCTGGTCCATAAAAGTCCATGGAAACACAAGTGAACCCCAAAAAGAAGTCTGCAGGGAGCCAGACTGAAGCCCTACAGAGTCTCCCTGGAGCATGGTGCCAAGCTGGATTGCTGCAGCAGCTCTTTGGAAGCTGTACGAAGATCATTCCTTACAACATACAGATGAAAATCCAGGATGCTTCCAATTGACTTTGGTGTCTGGAACAACACACTTTCACGCATGTTATTTCAGGCTGGAATTGCAAATCCAAGTTACTGTGAAGGCAATAAATGTTTTTGGAGTAGATTGCCCAGAAAGTTCATGTTCATATTGCAGCAGTGGAACACGAGTGGCAGCTCACTGCCATTCTATGTGTGTAAATGTAAAGGGAGGCAAAGGGAGTGCTTCTCAGCATTTTATCTTTATGTCCAGAGACACCCAAAGATGCATCCTTTCACACCTCCAGTGCCTTCAACTTGTTTCTTTGAGATCTTTGAATCATAGAATGGTTTGAGTTGGAAAGGACCTTAAAAATCATCTCATTCCAAACCCCCTGCTATGGGCAGGGACACCTTTCACTGGACCGGGTTGCTAAAGTCCCCATCTAACATCACCTTGAACACTGTCAGGGATGGGACATCCACAGCTCCTCTGGGCAACATGTTCCAGTGCCTCACCACCCTCATTGTAAATAATTTCTTCCTAAAATCTAATCTAAACCTACCCTCTTCTAGTTTACAGCCATTATGCCTTGGAAAAAGCTAGATGTGTGGGCCAGAGGGAAGCTGCAGCTGATGGGATGCCCCAAGCAAATCCTCTGCATCCCAGCATAGGTGCAGACTCAACTAAATCTCCTTACAGCAGAAATATTTGTCGCCTGCCAAATGGAGATTCTTCTGCTTTAAACCACTAAATATTATTCTCACTATTTTTATTCCAGTTATCAAGGCTCTTACAGCCTCTCCAATTTCCTTTACGTTATTCAGTTGTCTCAATATTCCCTGGATACTCCTATATCCCCTATATCTCCTTACTTGCCTTATAATTCTGCTAATCCACATCTTCCCTAGTTTAAAATAGCAAGCTCCTTTATGCCACTATATCAGATGTCTTTTAGGACTTGACATAAATCCACCACATTTCCAAGAATATCAGTTCTGAGAGAAAGATTAAAAGTCATGGCCCCATTTTAATCAGCCCAAGCTGTATTTTGTGCTATTTTCTATCTGCCTGCATGTGTTTGCATACAACAGCAGTCAGACTTACAGGTCTGTAGGGGCCATCAAACCCCACCTTTCACTTTTTTTTTTTTGCTGTTCTCCTCTCATATGGTTTTGTTTTGTTTCCAACATAGACACAGAGTATGGTAGAGGTATTTAAAAGAGGGAAAATCAGTAAGAGCTCAAATATTGTGGAGTTCTTTATGTGAACTTTCAAGGTATTCAGGAGGAGGTTGTTGTAGAAACTCTTTACAGGATCAGGTTTGACATAAATAGCCTATCAAGCTAGCAATTGCACCAATGTGTTCCTCACTGCAATAGTAATTCTCTACACAATGGCAACAAGGGTTTGTCTGTCCAAGTTTATTCTAAAAGCATACAATGTGGAGGGACTTAAAAGTTGGGGAGAGTTTTTAGCTCTGATCTTGGAATCTCTAGGTTGCATACTGTGTCAGCAAATTGGAAATAATGATCATTTAATAGCTTACCATGTCAACATTATTACAGAGTATCAAAGAAATGTTAAAAAAAAAGTTAAACAGGAGTTACCATAATTATCATCACTCAAGAGACTTACATGGGACTTACTGGGTACGGACGTGTGTGTGAGAATGTTAATAACAAAAACTTGTGGACATCGTGGTGACCCAGCCAGCAGACACAGCAGGTGCTGGGGTGAAAGTCTGGACCCTGTGGTCACAGCCCTGGCCCTGGTCATGGGAATATACACAATTTTAGCTCCAAGCAAAGTGCATTGCCATATAACTTCAGTTCATTGCAGTTGTTGATGCTGCAGCTCAAATCAACATTTATTTGACTAAAGGATGTTTGAGATGATGAAATGACCTGTAATTATAATGTGCTGAAAGAGCTGCTGAAAAATTGTCTGCTTTCTGCTTTTAATTTAGCTGGAGGCACTGGAAAAAAATCCAGGGAGTGGAAACACTTTCTTAAGTCACAGTAAAGGTTTCATATGTATTCTTCAGGAAACTTCCATGTCTTTTTTGGTGTCTCAGGCTCTGTCCTAGTACTGCACAGCAATGTGCATTTGACCTCAACAATATGATAAATCTCAGTGAGATCAGAGGGCCACTTGAAAGCAAGCACACATAATATGAATTTTTATCGAATTTGGAGTTAAGCAAGCCCCAGTATTAGACTTTGGATTCAGTCATTTTGAATTGTGTGTCAGACAAACCCATAGAAGGTTGGCTTCTTTTAACTTCTCTCTGTTTGTGCACAAGGCAGCAATTCCCAGAGAAATGCAATACTCAGGTTCCTTTTGCCCATACTATTTTGTGTCTCTTCTGGGCAGTACCATTTCAGTATGCACACCATAAAACTGTACTGGATTTTTTTCTCTGAGCCACAGCACATCACAAATGCACATGTAGTTTGTTGTCGTCTCTTACTTCAAGCTCGTTGCTATTGTTGTTGCTTGCCATTTTTCTTTCAGACTTTCATAGCTTCCAGTGCTCTCACTGTCTTGTTCAGTCAATCCTCTCTGTTTCACGTTTTTTCCAGGCTAGTGCCAACAATACATGTAATACACAGATTATTTCCTCTGCTAGGTCATAAATTGTAGTCACTCTCTTAGGATCCAGTCCTGCAGTGTCCTCAGCAGTGTTCAAGAGAGATGCAAGAGCATGCTGTAAGGAAAAAGTCACATTGGTTTGTACAGGGCTTTTTTAATGGAGAAACCAAACATTTGCATGGTCCTTCACCAGCTGGTTCATCAGGAATGCCCTTGAATTGTCAGCCATCACAGAGCCTGAGGGCTGGAAGCAGGGTGCCAGGTATCTGCACTGTTCCCACCCAGAAAACAATTCTCCCCTTCAATGCAGAACTCAAGGTGCCCTGGTAGTGCTGAGCATGGCAGTCACTCCCCAAAAAGTCGCTCCTGTGCTGCCTTCTCCATGGCTCAGCACTGAACCTTTGAGAGCACAGCCAAAACACTCCCCCAGGAGGCTCTGAAGTTGTGTTGGCACAGGTGCTCTTGTGGAGGGAGGACTGGGGAGAAAGTGGTTTGCTGAGCCAGAGGGTAGGAAGAGAGAAGGGGTTGGAGATGCAGGCCAATCCAGAAAAATGTGGGTACTTTCCACCGGAGAACTGGGTTCTCACCAAAGGATCTTTGGGTCTGCTTGGAGAGGATATTACCCTTTCCATTCTTGCTGCAGGGTTCTTTGGCTCCTAGGTCATTTCCAGAGTTGCTATTGCAAAGTAATATTCACAAGAACAGATCTGGGAGGTTAAAAAAAATACCCCTTCAACTGGGTGTGTGATCTGTGGTGAAGTTTAATCAGCTTTATAAGGTATCCTTTGTATCATACTGTTTCAAATAAATAAAGCTTCAGATAAAAATTAGGCAATTTAAAAGACCTTCTGGGTAGGTTTAGTTGTTTTTTCTTCAATATTCTTTCTGTATATAGCTTTTTGTGAGAAAAGGCCGCTGTTTTGCCAAGCATTCAGTAGAGTCTTTAATTATGCATACTAGCATTTTATGTAACTTTTTGATTAACTCTTAGCAGGCATTTCTGATATTTTCAAAGGGGGGATGCTGACTTACTGCAACTGGACTTGGTGTCTGTGAGTATGTGTTGTGACATCCCATCTTACTTGCCTTTCTTTAGGAGAGTGGGACAGAAATCAAACCAAGTAAAACAATACTGAGAACATTTTCAGCAAACTTGGATCCAGAGAGAGAATGTGATATTTGGGTTGTCAGTCTAAACATGGGCCAACTGATCTTTTTATAATTTTTGTTGAGTTCTTTTTGCATGAAAAATGCATCAAATACTACTATTCATGTTATATAAAAGTTAATTGGAATACATTACTTATTTTAAGCATAGAGACAAGTACCATTCAAGAGAATAAGCCCGTAAAATTCATATTTGCATCTGCTCTAGACATCTGAATGGTACTTTCTGCTCTGTGTAGTCCCTAGAGCTGCTGTGCTCTGCGCCTCTCCTCTGCAGGTTGTGTGATTGTAGTGAGCTCTTTTTGTTTACCAAGACTGCAAAAGCTGATTAGAGAGGGAGGTGTCTGCCCTGCAAGGACACCAACAGAGATCTGATCCTTATAGTTCTGTGCAACCCAATATGTAACTCTGGCCATTTTTGTAGGAAAATATATTTTGCCTGTAAATTTGGTAGTATATCTTGCATTTATATCACTTACTGTCTCTCACTTAGGGGCATATTCTGTTGAGTTCTCATGTTATTTTATTCCTATATATTTGCAGTAACTGTTAGCCACTGCCATTAATATTCTCTGAAAATAATTTGCAGGTTTGCCAGTTAGGTGCTGAACTCCAACCACTTTTGTGCTCTGTGTATGAAGTATATCATTATAAGATGCTTTCCTGAAATGTCTTCTCTGAAAATTTCAGACCTTGTTTAATCTTGCTCACAAGTCCAGCACTGTAATTTAAAGTTCATCTTGCAGTTTATAACTCTGCAATCCTTTTTTTGAAGAGCTGCTAACCAATTATTCTCCATCCTATGAGTGAAGAGTTGCATATTTGTGCCAAAACCATAATACTTTGTTCTTCTCTCTACTAAATAAAAAGCTGGTTTTGCAGAGCATTTCTCCAATTTTCCTACAGGCGTGCGTATTAATAATAATAATAAAGTTGTGCCCCTAAATCAGGCTTAACCAAGTAATTTAATGAAGGTCAGGATTGCTTAAAATGTAGTCACAGGAGTCCAAAGAAGTGAATAGATGCAGATGGTAAAGAGGAGAGCTGTATTACAATAGCTAAAATCATGTTAGTTCAAGCTGTGAAAACATTAATCCTCAGAATAATTAATCCTCCGAATAATGTTTGTACTATTGCTGTACAGTTCTACAAGGAAATATAAAAAGGTGTATTATTATGCCAATAAACACAATAATAAGTCCTCTTTTGCTAATGATCTGAATACCCAGAATTAAATAATTTTGCAAAATAAGTGGCTTCTCAAAATGACCAGCATGTATAATTATATTTTTATAGAGGCGCATACACATATACAATTTCTTTAAGAGTTATGAACCTTTATTCCCAGTAAACCTTTAATTAGGTTGGTTCCATAGTTTCTATTCTTCACTGTATATATGTGTGATACATACAATCAGTGGTTGGAAAAAAATTGGAAGTCCCACTGGGTCTCATATTCATGTCACTTCTCATTACAGGAAGTGACAGTGCATGTGTTTAAAAGTGCTGATGTGATCACTGGAGTGACTATTACAAATCAGCCTAATTCAGCTTTCCTAAAAAATCTGCATAAAATCTGGGTATTTATCATATGCCTGCCAGTTAAAATCAGCACAGATAATTTTAGAGTTGTAAGGATTCTTCAGGCACAGACTCAAGGAATCTTTGCATATTTTCTTTGTGTGTGTTTTCATCTACAGTAGACCAGGTACAAAAAAAATACGGTGCACAGAGAATACAAACACTAATGAGGAATATTAGACCAACTTGGCATGCTAATGTAATCCTTGCAGAAATTCCTCCCTTTCCTCTCCCCTCTTAATTTTTCAAGTACATCTTCTCATAATCTGCCCTGATTACTTGACTGCTGAGACACTATTAACTTCTTTTCTTTCTACAAGATTCCAAGAGTTTAAGGGTAGATATGGATAATATTTTTCCATATGCATAGAACAACCCATAAAACCATACAATGTGATTTCTCCATCAAGTCCAGAGTGACTGTTTGAACTGTACCATCTTTTCAGAAAATAAATCAGTCTCAACTTTAATCTGCAAGTGATGGCAAGTCTACAGCAAGCTGACCCAGAGGTTAGATTCTGATATGGATTTCTTCATCCTCAGTTTCAGTATGCAAACTGTCATTGTGCTTTTATTTTCTATAGCCTCTTATGCTAAAAAGATGTTTGCTGCTGGAAATTTTTTTTTAGTTTTCTTTAAGAGCTTGCTTCATCAATTTTAGCATTGTCAAGCCATTTCCACACTTTTGTAACTCCTCAGAATAATATGGTTAGTACATGTGTATAAAATCCATTGGTCTGCTTCATTCAAAAGGAAAGGAAAAAAGATTTAAAATACTGAGTGACCTTCCCTGCCCCATGCAGCCCAGTGTTAATGATCAGTCACAGCTCTGACACCAAATTTTATTCCTCTCTTCTCAAGTAAAACCCCCTTAAAAGTAGGTATTACTTAATTTTGAAGCTCTGAATACAAGCTCCCTGTCAGAGAATATTGTCTTCTAACAGTGTCTGGGGTGAGTTCAAGTTATGCTCCACACTCTGATCCTTACAGGCAACTGGTATATTTGTGTATTGCAAGATCACTGCAAGATTCATCTATGCATGTGAAGATAAGTCAAAACAGAGGCTATTAAAGCAGAAAGTTTTATTAATTAGTAATTAGATTAGTAAATGAACTAAGTAGGAAGAATTCTTTAATTCTACATGGAACCTTTCTTTTAAAATACAGGATGGTTTCCTCACAGCAAAACCATAAGAAAATCAAAATAAATATGTGTTAATTATACTCCTAGACCTGCTTACATGTCAAAACTATTTTTTCAGTATTGCTTCATTGTTGAGGGTTAGTGTACTTCACCAGCAAGTGGCAGAACATGTCCTAAGTAGGGATTTTCCATTGCATGCCACAATTATAGACAATTGACATTTGATTATAATAACCAGCAAACTTTCATGAAATAAATGACACCTGAGTAAGCTTCATAACCATTTGCCTCGCCCTACCCTGGAATGCATCTGTGCTGTGTGAAGGCTAGGAACAGTTCTGGTGATTGCAGGCAGAATTTTTTGAAGCCAGGGGAGCGGAGACTTTTCCTGAGATAGGTTGCACTGGATAGCTTACACACTGCTTGCAGTGGCTTTTTAGAACTCTTTTCTTGTGTGTAGTTCTGAGTATGCTCCCAGGAGCAAAATTGTAGTCTGTGCTGGGGATCATACACTTGCATCCTAAAGTTTATGTGTTTCCTGAGCTTGATTCAACCATGTCTTGCATTTTTACCAGCTTTCCTTTTATGGCATTGAACACAAAGCAGAAGTGATGCTGCCAAATCAGAATCGTTTTGTAGAGAAGTGCAGGAATTGTGCCACTTGTTTTTGTTGCCTGTGGTTTGAGCAGCAGCAGGAAAAGCTGCTGGCCTGTGTGAACTCGTCACTTTGTTATGTAACACTCTCCTGTAACTCTGCTTTCTTCATGGCCACGTCCAGCTAAACCGCTGAGAGCCCACAAACAACATGCTGTGGGCTGTGGGGTGTGGGTTGCTGGTGTGTCTGGCTATGAGTAGTGAAGTGTAAAACTGCAGTGCAGGAAAGATCCAGAAAGGTACAACTTTCAACAAGCGTGGTGGAACTCTGTTCCCATAGACTGAGAGGTTTCTGCTTGAAAGGCTCACCAGTAAACAAACTTCTGTTACCTACATGGTGAGTAATGTGGAAGAAAAGTTTTCTCCATTCAAAGAGCAAAACGTAATGACTAAGAAAACTGATTTTTACCATCTTGATGCTAACTGGAATGGGATATGCTACTGTCATGCTATATATTGAGACTTGTCACCTATATCATTGCCCCTCAGTACCCTCAAAACTACTCTACTTGTCCATCCCTCATTCACATTCACCTGCTTACCTTCTGGATCCTACTTCAGACTCAGGAGCACATCTGGAGTTGAGAAACCATCCTTCAACACTTCTTGCTCTTCTTCCATTCTGAGGGGGAGGAATAAACCCTGGCAACTGCAGCAGTCCACTTGCATGTTGGAATCACAGAGGAAGCACAAGCAGTGTCTGTAAGATGTTTCAGATACTTAATTGTTGCATAGTGTTGAGAACACTTTTGCAGTGTAAATGGATATTTATTATGTTTCTAGCAATCCCATTGTTTTTGGCCCAGTCTCAGTTTTGCAATTTTTTAAACAAAAGTTACTAGACTGTGTAGTTTGTTCATCTTAAATGTAGCGACCAACTTAACAATTCTGACATCTGAACTTTAGAGAACCTTTAAGAACTCTTAATTGCTTAGTTTAAAAAAAAGCCAAGGCCCAGCACAGAACAGATGTATAGTAATAAACTTATCTCATAATGTCAAATGATTAAACAGTGGATTCTTTTTTACATTTAAATATACAAGACTTTCCATTAAGGGACTTTGTTGACTCTGATAACAGTTTCACAACCATTAAGTTTATTTCTACAGCTATTTGTTAAAAGCCAATAGGGAAAATAATAGAAACTAATTGAAAAGCAAAGCAAACAGAGCAGAGCCTAGAATGTTTCAGTTAATAAGCAATAGAGATTGTATTGATTTCATTTTATAAGCAACATTAATCCTCAATAACAATTAAAGTGTAGACAGGTTGCTTGTTTAAGTTATCAGATAAGATGGCCTACTCAGGTAGATATCTCAGGTAGTAATTTGAAAAGGATATGAGGATTCAAGAATCTATTGATCTATCCATCATGAGCCTGTGTCATGAGAAATGTTCCTGGCAAGGTGCAGCGTACTTAAAACCTCAAAGACTGGCAGTGCAAAATTCCTGCTGCTGGAAAACATTGCAAGCCTAAATAAAAATTGTAGAGTTTCAAAAGTAGCTTTATGTATTTTCCCGAAATGATAGAGATGACTGAAGTGAGGCATCAGATCTTGTGTGCTCCTAGTTCAAAGACAGCGGAAGTGAACACATGTAGCCTCAAAGCAGGATCTGCATTCAAGGCTGTGGGAAGCTTTGGTCCTGGGTATCCTCTGCTGGCAGAAAACTGCAAAAGCTATTCCAGAGACACCTCTACTCCCAAACCAGGAGCAGAATATAACCCCTTCTAGGAAGTGGCTTAGAACTCTAAGGAAGGCTGGAAAAGAATTATGTGAGTGCAAATCTCTAAAAATACAAAGGAAAGCTTTAGGCATTTTACACAAATGATAGCAATGCAATATTCCAGCTCAGGTGTTGACAGGTGTTTATTTGCAGTTGCTCTGTGACTCTGTGTGCTTGGTGGTGACAGAACGCTTCTCAAGGTATGTTGGTGTAGCTGGCCCTGGAGATTCTCCTTTTGTTTACCTGATGGTGTGGCAGTATGTGGGAAGAGCAGCAGGGCAGACTCCACTGTGCCCAGGCTGCCCTCTTTTAGTGTAATGGCAAGTCCAGAGGCTTAGTTTGATTGCTGGTCCGTGCCGAAGACCTGGCTTTGGCCAAAGACCTCCAGCACAGTCAGACTACCCTGCAAATTTGTTCTTGTTGTGTGTTTAAACCGCTTGCGTGTTCATGAATAAGTTGCTCTCTTCATTTCATGGTGTGCAGGACCTGATCCAGTGCCTTGCTATCCAAATTCCTAATTGGCCACAGTCTGCACACAGCATCGTGTGGAAAGGTCACTTAACAGGCATGTGTTCAATGCAGGCACTCTGGTACAAAAGTGACTGCTTGGGATCAGGTTCCTCCTCTGCCACAGGGAACTTTGATGCTGAGTCTGGTTCAGTGATATTGGAAATTGCTCAAAGCCCCATCTAACCTGCCCTGGAACACATCCACAGCTCTTCTCTGGGTGACATGTTGCAGTGTCTCCTCATCCTCACAGCTGTTCTGCTAAAAGTGGGCTGATTTTTATTGATTACTTCAACATCCATTAGATTAAAAATGAAGGAAATTAAAGAAGGAGATTGAATGTGATTCGATGATCTCATGTTAACAACTCACATGGGAGAGAAGATACTTTGATGTCAGTTCCTGTTTTATTTGTTTAATAAAAATACAGCACAAAAGTGTGAAATAGGCAGAAGAACAGGGACTGACACACTGGTTTCCACTATCCAGCTGAACGTCCAAGAGCACTCTCTGGCCAAGATAATATCTGGTTGTTCCAAGTACTGTGGAATAGCTTTCATAGGAATGAACATTGTTCCCAAACTGCCTTATAGGCTCTTCAGGGAATTAATTCAAATTCTTTTATGGTGAGGAAGAGAATGAAGCCCTTTCCTCTGTGGATATGGGTGAGGTCACTGGTTCTGAGCCAGGTGAATAAATCAGGAGTAACCTTCTCTAGCTATATATTTTGAAAAACAGATTGTGCTCCTACCCCAACTGCATCAGAGTTTTACTTAAGCACCAGGTTTTGAAATTCCTGCAGGGTGTCCTGTGTCCTAGGAAAAGGATGGATTTAGGACAAGGTTTTGTCAACAGCAATTTCTCCTTTCTGAGCTGAAATGTTGTCTTTAGGATCAGGCTTATGACTCTGGAGAAGTAAAATCAAATAGGACCATGCTAGAAGCTTGTACTTTAATGTTCTTTGTTCAAGATAAGATGCATTGCACTGTATACAAATCACCTTTTACAATGGAGCAGTACGCTGCATATATTGGCATTCCTGGTTTCTTTAACATAATAGAATGGTTTGGGTTGGTAGGGACTCTAAAGAACATCTAGTTTTAAACTCCCTGCAACAGACAGGAACACCTTCCACTAGAACAGGCTGCTCAAAATCCCATCCAGCTTGGCCTTGAACACTTCCAGGGAAGGGCATCCACAACTTCTCTGGGCAACCTGTTCCAGTGTCTCACCACCCTCACAGTAGAGAATTTCTTCCTATTATCTAATCTAAACCCATTCTCTTCCAGTTTAAACCCACTACCTCTTGTCCCATCACTATATGCCCTTGTCAAAAGTCCCTCTCCATCTCTCCTGTAGGTCTCTTCTAGGTACTGCACCACACAGCTTGGTATGATTGGCAAATTTGCTGAGGGTGCCCTCGATCCCACTGTCGTGTCACTGACAAAGATGTTGAGCAGCACCGGTCCCAGTACCAACCCCAAGGAACTCCAGTTGTCACAGATCTCTGCTTGGACCAGTGAGCCCTTGAAAACAACTCCTTGAGCCAGTTCCTCATCCCCTGAGTGGTCCATCTGTCAAATCCATGTCTCCCCAGTTTAAAGACAAGGCTGTCATGTGGGACAGTATCAAATGCTTTGCACAAGTCCACGTACATGGTATCTGTCACTCTTCCCTTATCCACCAGCACTGTAACTCTGTCTTAGAAAGTCACCAAATTTGTGAGGCTTGATCTGCTCTTAGCAAAGCCATGCTGGCTGTCACTAACCACCTCCTCATTTTCCTTGTGCCTTACCATGGTTTCCAGGCAGATCTGCTCCATAATCTTGTCGAGCACAGAGGTGAGACTTACCAGCCTGTGGTTCCCTGGGTCTTTCATTTTTCTCTTTTGAAAATCAGTCAGAACTTCACTGGACTGCCATGACATCTTGAGTATGATGGGTAGTGGCTTAGCCACTTCCTTGGCCAATTCTTTCAAGAACTGTGGATGTATCTTGTCACAAGTCCCATGGACTTGTGTACCTTAAGGTTTATTAGATGCCCTCAAATCTGATCTTCTAAAGTGGACAGTTTTTCATTCTCCTAGTCCCTGTCTTTGGGTTCCTCAACTGGGGCAATGTGACTGAATCACTTGCAGGTCAAGACTGACACCATCTCCATATCCTGGGTAACCAGGTCTTCTGTTTCCCTCTGGAGAGGGACCACATTTTCCAAAATCTTCCTTTTATGTACCTACAGAAGCTTTTCTTGTTGACCTTAATGTCCCTGGACAAATTTAATTTTATCAGAACTTTAGCTTTCATTGCATGGTCCTGGACAATATCACGGTATTCCTGCTAGGCTGCCTGTCCTTGCATCCACCCTTTAGAGGTGGAAGCATATATATGTATAATTAAATAAAAATGTATATCATCACAATAAAATAATATTGAAATATAAGAAGAAGAATAGATATGATTAGTTAAAGAAATCAATACAGATTGTTGGAAATAAAAAATGACTGAGAGAGAAACTAAAAAAATTGACATAAATGAAAGCATTTACTCCAAGTACATTTCTGTTTATGATAAGAGAGTTTGGATGTAGCAGAGGAGACTAAAAAAGATGGTAACAAAAAGGAATCAAAAAAACTGAATGTCTTAAGGCAGAAGCTTGCAGTTGCCTCAGGTAGAAATTTCCTGTTAACTTTTGTAGTCCTTGGAGAGCAGCCGACTGTCATCAATTCCTGGTCAATATTTGAGTAATGCTCTTTGGCAAGTCACACCATTTGCTATTTGCTCGATCAATGTATAATAGCCCAATGACTCAATATTATAAAACTCAATGACCTGTGAAACTTCAACATTTACATTTCTGTTAAAATCTCAAATAGTTCTTTATTAGTAGGAACTCAAGCTAAAATGCCAAAGAGATAAGCATGATGGCAATTATTAGCTACTTTTCCTAGTCATCCTGAGACAAATTCTAGTGCTTTTACTAAGACTGAATACTATGAAATGAATGAAATCGCTCAGGGGGAAAGATGAAACTCATCACACATTCGAGGGATTAGAAGATGCAGAGGTCAGAATCTGTCCCAGGAAACCCACGTGTATTTTTTTGGTTTACTCATCCTGCTTACTATGACATGTTGTAGCTGTACACAAATGGGATAAAATATTTCCTGACTTGTAGTGGGAGTCCAGTGTTTCACAGGAACTCTGCATGAAACTCCATTAATTACCTGATTACTGAATGTCTGTGCATTTCAGCAGGTTTTAGAGTGGTAAGTACATTGTCAGATGAGATCCTGACCCCGCTGAAAACAAAGTAAATCTCCCAAGGGACCATACCTCAGTCCTCGTGGGGAACCTTTCATTTACAGCCTCCTGCAGTTACAGCCTATTTCTTATATCCTCCCTGGCTCCTGGCAGCACAGGAGCAGAGCAGAGGCAGAGACGACCAGAGCCGTTGCTGCTAGGCCGGGTGCTCACACAGACACCGTGTCTCCGTGCAAGGTGCCAGCCTCTGCAAACACATTTCTGCTGACTGAGCACTCCCTGCATGTTCCCGTGCAAAGTCAAACCTGGAAACTTAAACTGCAGTGTAGATGACATATGTTGTTTAAAGCTATATGTTTGACTGTCCTGAAAGCATTAAAAACATTGAAGTGGGTCATGTGGTCTGAAAAGCATATCAGGATCTTGGTCCTCATGTGGTTACAGCTCCAGTTAACACTCAGACATGAGTGATGTCAGCACTTTAGTTCACTTCAGTGCAAGATCAAATGGGTGAAGCTAAAATATTTACTGTCAAACACCGTTTGCAGACACCAAAGAGCAGGTAAAACAGAGATGCAAGCAAATGTCTACCACTCATCTGTTGTAATTCACAATCTCTAACTCAGACAGGTGTGATGTTGTGAATGTCCTGCATCAAACATGGGTGCTCATTTGACCTCCTGACTCGAGGTGGAAAGTTGAGATACTTTAGTGTATCAGAGCTACATCGAATGGTAATTCTGTGTTAATAAAGCAGTCTTAGGTGTATTAGGACATTGCCACAAACTGAAATGCCTCTGTTTTTATTTTCTTCCTTTCCACTTTCCTTCAAGTATAGTGAATTAAAGAATCATCAACAAGCTAGCTCACAGATATGTTTGCCAGAAGAACCTTTCTGACAAACATTCTAATTTATTTTTTTTATGAAGAAGATGTCCATCACCCCATCAGCACTGGGTTCAGTTGTGAAGTGAAATCACTAATAAGAAAAAAAAGCTCTTAAAAATGATCCGACCTAATTAATGGTGAGAGCTGGTATAAGAAGCGCTCTGCTGACCTTTGAGGCACAGCACCTGGAAGATTTAAGGAAAGAGAAAGCTAGCAGATGTGAGATAGGGTGAGAGAAACTCTCTGCTGACCAAGGCTGAATTTCCATTGCAGGTCAATGGAGCACATGGAGGTACCCAAGTGTGCAGTGGTCACAGCATGTAAGGTCCAGATTGGTGAACCTCCACATTTGCTCCCATACCTTGCTTCCCAAACCTTTGTGGAACGGTTGATATAGGTGAGGCATTTCAGATAACACACATGAGAGAAAATTACTTTCTGGCTGCAGAAAGAAGAAGAAAGATGTATGACTCTCCCAGTATCTCTGAATAGCTTCTTCTAACTTCTTCTGAATTTTGGCTGATTCTGCCTATGTTGGCTGTGGTATGGCACCTCTGTTCCAGCAGCCCTGTGTGTCCCTGCTCTGGCACAATGGGCTCTGTTTACCTTGCACTGTATGAACGTTCTGTAAACATACAGTGTGTAAGTGCAGGTTGTTACACGCACTTTCTACTTGAAGCAACTCAGAGCAACTCTTGGGTCACTATTTGCATGAAGAATGTGTGTGGGTTTATCATTATGCAAAAGGTATCAGACACACCTGCTAGAACAAATGAAACATTTCTAGAAAAAACAAACCTGCCTTTTGCTGTAGTGAATATCTGCAGTCTGTTCTCTTCCATATTACACCATTTCACCACACTTGGGAACGTCAATACTACCTTGGGAAAGTTTGTGCCACCCCTTTTCATGCAGCTCCTTAAACAAATACTCGGGAAACAAATTAAATCTGAAGCAACATGAAACAGGCTAAAGAGGGAAGAGAGAACACATCTAGCAAGGGAAAAACTAAGGTTATGTCAACATAGTACAGTGCTGCACAGAGCCAACACATTAATATTCCCAAGCTGCACTGTACATTTGGATGTAACAACGAGGTAACTTCTTACACTACCTCCATATGACAGGTGTTTGCTTGTCAGAGGTCAGTGGCAATGCAGCTTGGCACCATCACAGCAGTTCTCTGCCTCACATGGAGCTTGCGCTGTGTTTGTCCTGCCACATCTTTCTTTTAGATAGTTCAACAGCTCAGTGTTGCTTTTGATGGGAAGTGACACATTCAGGCTGCATGTGAACCCAGGCTCTCTTGTCCAGGAGATGAAAGTGTCCCTGGCTCCCTGCTCCCTCTGAGAGCAGCTCTCAGCAGGAGTCCCCACTGAACTCTGGAGCAGCCTCATGCTGCACTGAGGAACATTCCATGCTTTCCTTTCCCCTTTTCACATGCATGAAAGGGGATTGTCCCATTCTAAGAGTAGGCTTTAGTGGCTAAAGTTCAGTTTACCTTGCCTACCTTTCATTTATTCTGTTTACACTGTATTAAATGCAGTCTCACCCACAGACGGTGGGTCTGTGAAGCTGTTGAGGCTTTTACCAGAGCTCTGTTAATTGTGCTGTGTTGAATAAAAAAAAAAAAAGAACTATAGATTGTATATGTATAAAAAGAATGAACAGGGTTCGCCTCTAGAAAATAAGCAATGAAAAAGCCAAGTCACATAGGAGGCAAACCACAAATGTTGTTAATTATCCAAATTATTTGAAGCATGTGAGCAAGAAACTATTTTAACATTGAAGTAACAGTGACTATGAAATAAAAGGAATAGTGAAGTGGTGAATGCCAGTTTAGGGTAAGGTGCAGCAAGTAGAAATGTGTTAAATATATTAATACAAGAGGTATAAAGAGAATTCTGGCTTTTCTTATTGCTCAGTATGTGTTATTGGGCTCTACATTTGAGGTGCATGGATGAAAGAGTGTCTAATAATGGACATGAACATAACAGATAATTTACTTGTAGTGTTTCTTGTTGCAAAGGTAAGAATAATCTCTGTATAACATTTGTGCATAACAAGTATGAAATCTGTTTTTAGTGTTGCGAGAGAAATACACCTGCAGAGCCCTGGAGCTGCCACAGCAATCTTGTATTTCTCAGTCAGTGCAATAGTGATGTACCACATCATCTTGGTTTACTCACCTGCATCACTTACTGCCTACCTAAGCACATTTTGGTTTGGTTTAGTTCTGCTTCCCCGTGCCCCTGCCTCCCACATCTTAAACTGGGTTAGTGCTCAGACCCTTGATGGAGAAAGACCTGAGTACATTTTCTCAGTTTCTGTCTGGATTTGGTCATCACTGTGGACATGGTTAACCTGTGCTGTCAAACAGCAAGGCTTTTTGCTCATGTCAGTGAAAGAGAGTGAAGTAAGTGCCTTTATTCTTCATGTCAGGCTGATAAAATGCAACAGAAAGGGAGGGTGATGCTACCAAGGTAAAGGAAAGAGTGCAGGCTTACTGCATACATATATCCCCTTATACCTGCACACAAACCATGACATGTGTTTAGTGAAATTGTGCTTCGGTTTCCCAGGGGCATGAATGAATGAATAGACAGGAAAACCAATAAGCCAAGTGAATCTTCCAAATCACTAAGGTCACCAATTTTGCATTTTTTATTTGGCCAGTAGAGTGATCTCTCAAATGAATTTGTGCTTCTGTTTTATTTATAAAAACCAAGACCAGGTCTTTCCTCTGCTTTAAAGCATTTAAGTAATCCTAAAGAATTGAACATAATTCTTTGCATGTTTTGTATCATTAAATCTGCCAATCAGTATCCCTATCACTGCCAATATGTATCCACATATGAAAATAATCAGTTGAGTATTAGTCCCCTTGTCTGAGAGACAGTGTCAGTTACTCAGGAACTGTTTGGAAATACTAAGGAAAGATGGAAATATTAGGAGAAATAAGCACAAGAAGAATTATGCAGTGCTACAAAAAGAAATACTAGAGATGAACTTAAGTAGAGCTATACAAGTGATACTGACAAATCAAGTTCTTCTCATCCTCTTTATATATTACAAAAAGAGGCTGCACAGTAAAATTAAAAAGTACACACTTACAACCCACAGAATATGTCTTCTTTTCTTATTGTGCTTTTGTGACCTGGCAGATATCTCTTCTACTGAAGCATCTGGTTAGGAAAGCAAATTAACTGTTCTTCACTGTTTCTTGTCCCTCAAAGGAGGAGGTAAAAGGAACAGGTGCACACAGCTTAGCTAGCTGCTGGTGGTGTTAGTGCACTGTGTTCACCCCTGAGGTTCCTGCCCACGACATTGCACTCTCCACAAAACCCATTGATGAATGGTATCCTGGAATGTCCAGGAAAGTCTGAAAGAATCACCTTGACTTTGTGAGACTGTTTAATCATGACTACATCAGCCTACATTTCTCTGTAGAAAGCAAAAAATAGGTGGAAAGGCAGAAGAAGAGAATCTTCCGTTCTTCTTCCCTTGATAGAGTTGTTTGCATTGAAAAATAGCTGAGTTCTTCCTTGCTTTTACTCAACAGCATTAACTCCTTTAGGCTTTCTAGCAGCCAGGACAACTCCATTGTAGCATTTATATTTCACTTACCTAGCTTAGATTTTTATATACAGAGTCCTCAATGGCTAAATGTCTCTCATCATCCATTATCTTAAAATTAAACATATGATCACTACAGGTTCACTCTGCACTTAGGAAGGTAATAATGGAGCTAGGAATTTCTGATGCAGTAGTATCCACTGTTCAGATTACAAATAGCTTTTCAACTTGGATTATAAATGAAATACAGGATTATACTGGGGCATCTTTGTGGATGTATCACTAATTTGATTATGGGTTGTTCTATTTTTAACTACTCTGCTTTTCCTGTTACACAACTTACCACCGGTTCCCCCTTAACAAATGTGAGAGATTTTCCTGTTGGCCATTTTGAGTTTAGCATTAGCAGTCTCATTTGCTAACAATGTGTTAGGTATAATTTCTTGTCTATGAATTTGAGGAACAAACCAATGTGGTCAACTTTTTTCATCACATGATAGAAGGATTTCTTTCTTTGACTCTTCCTACCTTATCTCCAAATGATACTCTCCTACTCTCTTTTGATGGAAGCCTCTGCATCACTGTCTGAGGAAAGGGAAAATCCCAAGACACATGTGTGTACCCACACAAGTACCAGAAGTACGCTTTCAACAATGCTCTCAAGGACCTACTCTTAATGCAGATCACACAAGCTGGAATCATCCTCTCTTTTAGGCTTAATTACATCCCTTGTATAAGTGGAGCCAGCTGGGGGTTTTTTCCCAGCTTCTTCAATTCCTAGAAGGTTACTCTAGCACAGGGACTATCAGGTTACTGTTGCCAAGGAGTTTACAGCTGTACTTGGAGAGGATAATATACTATCAGTCGTCTCATCCATATCATCACATACAAATGTGGTTTCTTTTTTTAATTTTTTTTTCCATTTCTGATGTGCTGTCCTCCATCATTTGGGTGCTCTTGAAAGGAGAAAATTACTGGAAGTTGCCAAGGACAAATTCTTATACTCAAAAAAATTCTATAATGGCTTAACTTCAGCAGTGATGGGAGGTGGGGGAGGAGGGTAGGGGTGAGGGGGCTTTTCTTCTGGCTGTGAGCCATCACCTGTGTAAAAAACATCCCCATGGTGTAGGGTGTTTAGGGGAAGGAAATGCATCTCATATTCCAGTTCTTTATTATGCCAGTCATGTTGGAGGACTCCTTTTGAGCTGTGGTAGGAAACCTCTCTTTTTCTTTTCAACAGAGAGTGTTTAGACAATTTGAAGAACTCTTGTCTCCCTTCCTCTATTTGAGCTCAAGTCTTCAATTAGATGTAATTGAAAAAGGTAGAGTAAATGGCAGGTGCCTTCCTCTTTGGAAGGCATAATTATGACTAGCTTGCAGACTTGGAATTTTGATGACTGAATAAATAAAGAAGACAGATGTGTTTGTGTACACACTGACATCAGTATTGACAGGATGACACAGGGACATTTGTAGCTCTATAGTCTGTAGGATGAGGAGGAAAATGATGGGTTTGGGCTGTTCCCCCCCACTCTTATTTAGGAAATGAGCATTTGTTCTGTCTTCATGTCTGTGGATGAGGTGAATTTCTATTGTGCTTATGAAAGGTTGTAACAGTTGGAGTTAGGACTTAGGTATTGATTTGTGCTAGCTAGAGGGTTCCCATTCAACATATTCAATAAGAGATCTTATTTTATTTCTGCTTCCAGTTTTACTCTATTTTATCTTCTTTGTCTTCTCAGCATTCTACAGGTAAGAAATTACCTTGAGTCTGAATAGAAATTGGAATGTGTTGCCAAGTAATCCTGTCTCCTAAACTTAAAGGTATTCCACAAAAGGCAAAAGCTGTGTAAAGCTTCTATCTCCTTCAAAAACACTATTGTAGCCATGTGTTTTGTGGGATTTGTATTAATCATTTAAAAAAAAAAAAAAAATAAGACCAGGACAAGTATTTTTTGGAATGGAGCAATAGAAATTTGGGCAACCAAGCTCTTCACAGGGTCTTCATGCTCCCTCTGCCATGGCTTGCAGGTGATGGTACTGAGACAAACAAACCAGTTGAGAAAAAGTTGTTATCTAATCTATAGCTTAGTAAAATATGGGTGCTTCTAAAACATTAACTAACTTTTCATCATATATTGTTAACCTGCCTATCATTATTGTATTTGATATCAAGAAATGTTCTTAAAACACTGTTTGGTCAGCAGTCCTCTATTTTTTTTCTGTTGCCTTCTATGTTACAGATTAATGTAGTCATCTATTATGTTGTTGTACTCTTTGCACGCAATCACAGTGTGGTCACTGTTGAAAATGAGTCACCATTTTTTTAATTTGCAGAGGCTCTAAGTGAAAACTGTTGGGTATGTTCTTAACACACACCTTGAGCTAAGTTCAAGAAAGATGTGTTAGTTTAGGATGATTTCTTTTACATTTGTTACAAAGACATCGTAAATGGTCTGACTTTGCTAGACTTACTCCGATGCCAGGTGGAGGGAGTTCTACTTTGCTGTGTATCACAACTCACTTCTCTTTCACTAATATGTAAACTTAAATAGCCAGAATGTTAATTAAAATAGCATTATGGTTATAGAAGTTTTGGTGGTGTATGGAGGGCTGGGAGATCTCACTATAAGGACTGGTAACACTAAGAGTGTCTTTATTTGCTCATCAGTTGAGACTTTTTCTGTGTTGTAAATACAGCTTCTCATGAACAGTATCTGGAAAAAAACATACAAAGGGTGGTTAGCACTGCAAAAGGAAACAACTTTGCTCATCTATTTATCCCACAAAAACCTCAATTGCCAGGAATATGCTTTTATTGCTCCCCATGGAATAATGAAAGAAAATAAAATAACTGAACTGAGTGTAAAATATCTAAGTGAATAAGAGAAAGAGATAAAACCAGTTTTGAACAGTGTCTCTTCTTATGTTAGTCTACTACAAGGTTTTTTAGTTTAATTCAGCAATTCCCCATTCACTCACATTGCTTTTATGTTTCCCTCCTGTGTTCTGCTCACTGAAATAAACAATTTTGGTAGCTGAATATCTATAATATTGTGTACTCAGGTCCTTCAAATATAAAATACTTTCATACTTCTCTTTCCTTCTATCAAAACAAAGGCTCTCATCATTGAGACATCTGGGTTCTAATCTCTGTACCCACTAGTGTGGACTATTTCGTTGTGTTTTATAGACCTGCACAGTCTCATCTGCCTTTACATGCTTGCACAATGTGCATTGTTTGCTCCCACAAAGCTGTTTTGTTATGTCCTTTCTAACACAGATCTGACATATTCCTCAAACAGTTTCCTCATGCCCTCTGCCAGTTTTATACCAAGTGTAGAAAGTCCTAAAGTGTACCAATATCCTGAGGTTTATTGTTGTGGCATTAAGCTCATTTCTGCTTCTGTTGCGTTGGTCTTGCACCTCATGGGTGTTCCTCTGTCTGCGTTCATTTTAACAAGAGCTGTGCTGGTGCTGCCTGCTCACTGGGTATCAGGCAGGTCATTGTTGTGAGAGCTTGGTTCTGCTCTTCATATGATAAAGTAACCACCCATTCCATCTGCTGTGGAATAAAAACCTAGAAGATGGGAGCGTGTGCTTACAAAATTTCTGGTACTAATTCTTACTGCAAGCACTACAGCTAATATATAGCATTAATTTTTTACATAGGAAATGAGGAACAGCTGCATTTAATAAAAATAAATTAATTTGCTGACTAAGGTTATCTTCCTGCTTTTGCTGGTGCGAAGTAACCCTGGAAAGCTCATTGCCAGAGGAGCTTTTCCTTATGATATGACTACGTACATAGTAGCAGAGTATGTAATAAAAATAGGTATTTTTATTTGTACCATTTATTCTTTCTCCTGTTTCCTTTCATAAATTAAAAGAAAGCAACTCTCCCAATTTGCAAATAAAGCTGCCTCTGTGTCACAAATGCAATAGCACAGTTCTCTTTGTCGTTGGTTGTACCTCTTCACAACCATTGTGGCTACCAGGATGTCAGCTAAGCTTGTGATATAGCAACAGTCTGAATCAAGGAAAATTGTGATGTGAAGATAAAAAGGACTGCAAGGTAGGAGAAAAAGGACAAGCTCTTATTTCATTCTTGTATTTAATTTTAAAATTATTTTTCCTAAGATTTATTTTTAAAAGCCAATGTTGGGTTTTTTCCTCCATTTGGTCTGGTTAAGGAGAGGGAAAAAAAGGGACTAGTTGCAAAAATAAAATTAGTAGTATTTAAAATATAAAGAATTGAGATACAACATTCAATGCACATTCACCTATTGTGTGGAAGTTACATATATAGACTGTTATAGGGTCTACCCATGTTGTACAATTTGTAGAGCTAGGGACTGTGAGGGAGAGCTGCAGGGGAGAGTTCACACAAGAAAGGAAACAAAACTAAGGTCCTCATGCCATGATAGCACATTGCAGTTCTTGTCCTGGATCTGAGAGTCAGAAGTCACTCACTTTCATGAACAATTCTGTATTTTTATGAAATATTTTGAAGAAAAATATTCTTATGTCAAAATATATTTTAAAAGCTAAAGAAAATAGAAGTCACTCTTTGGATAGCACGGAAACTTATATCTTCTGAAGTCTGAACAGCTGTGAAGACCCAGGTATATGAGCTGCAGCTTAAGAAAGGGAGCAAAGCTTCAGTAAAAAGATTGCAATTGTGTTAAAAAGTATATCCTTCTGGTCCTTATATATGGCATGTCCATTTGGCCTTCAAGTCCATTTTGGGCTAATGATGTGGAATGTTGTGTAATAGTGGAGGGCACACGAGTACTGCTTGCTTCCCCAACAGATATGGTCTGTGTGCACTGATAACACACATCTGTCCACAGGCTGTGCCCAGAGGTTTAGTAGTACCACATCCAGAAGAAGTAAGGAAGTATTGAAAAATGAAAACTCATTATACAATACATTGGAATGAGGAACAGTTAGAATTGTGCAACATGCACTATTGTGAATAAGCATACTGCAAACTGAATGTGACTGATATGACATAAATGTTCATCAGGTTGAATGCAGTTTGGAACCTTGCCAGTTACACTTTTGATGAAACACTTGATTCTGATGATGTTCTTATGCTGTACAAATATATCCCCTATTATATTATATAAATTATGCATTGCTGTAGCTCATGTTATAAGAATGTCTCATGCTCCAATAATTATGTTTAACTGTCATGAGAATTCAACATTTCCGTTGGAAGCTGGTGTTCCAGTAGTAATTCTCTCACATGTAATTATAAAATCAGTCACCTGAAATATTTTTGTCTATATGGTGTTAGAACTCCTGCAAAAAGTTAACACTTTCAGTAGGAAAAGTGTCTTAATCTAATTAAAAAAAAAAACAAAAACAAACAACAAGCAAGCAAACAAATGAAAAAAAATTTTTTAAGAAGTTTTTTATTGAATTATCAGTGAGCAGGAAAGACAGTGGTCAGTCACTTTCCCCCAAGATCCTGAACTGATGTGTCTGTCACATGTATACAAGCATAGCACCTCTAGTCACACGCAGGCACAAAGTCACTGGTTTTGTACACAGATATTTCATGTTTCTGGGCTATTTCTCCTCACTGATTAACTACCCACTGCTGTATAATGCTCTGACTTATTAAGTAGTTGTTTCTTTAAGCAAGGTTTTTAAAAACCTGAAAATGTAATTGATATATGATGTAGAGAGCATCTTTTATGTCCTTTGATTCACAGTGAAGTTCTGCTTCTAGTACTTCTGGCATAGGACTCCTACCTTTAAGAGTTAGTTGCCCATGTTTAGATAACAAACACGTAATTAATAATCCATGAAAGAGTCCTTTTCTGTTTCATGTGATCTGTTGAGTACACATGCATATGCTTCAGCTGATATTTGTTCCGTAGAATAGGAAAATCACTCTTTGGATGTCTAACAAAGCTGTTACATCCTGAACCCAATTTCTATATTAAGATATTTTGTAGGGTTGTTGTTCCCTCAGGTACTCTGCCATGTTGCTATTCTAGTTCTTGACAATCTCTGTCAAGATGCTTTCTGTCCCTTGCAAAGGGCAACACCTGGCACCTCATTGGCACCCAACATGCAGTACTATTTTTCTTTCAATATCGTTTCCCATCTCTTTGTTTCCTCTCAAGCTCACAGAAATTTCACCTCTGGTATTCTCATTGTGCACTCTATTTTATTTCTGGTTTTGTTTTTTATTTTGTTTTGTTCTGCTTCCTGGAGTATTTTAACGAATTCTTGGGTTTTCTCTGCTTCAGCCATTGGCATAGCATAGCACGGTCCTGACAATGTGTCCACAGTCATTTCCTGTTCCAAGTACTGCTGTATCTCATATTATATCGCTATGCATAACTCTTGCCAGGAAAAAGGGGTCTCAAATTGATTTTTCACAGAAAAACACGGATATATTTATTTGGTTTGCTACTACAAATATTCTTTCTCTAGGTTGTGACCGGGTGAATTCCAGGCCCATTGAGGCCAATGGAAATCCGTCACTTGACTTCAGTGGAGACAGGATTTCCACCCAAATTTTTGCCTGTTTGGAGAATTAGAACTGACAGTGATTGTTGACAAAAACCCTGGAACAACACAGCAAAAAAAAAAAAATAATAACAAGATTCTATCACTTCTGGTACTATCAAATAATGACTTTTCAGCACTGTGTGAAAGCAATTCAAACAACTAAGCTTTGCTTTTTGCTTGACTTTTTAAAAAAATCATTACCTGTTGTTATTTGTGTGATGATAGGATCAAGGAGGCTTAGCCACAGATAAGAACCTCAGTGTTGTATAAACAGAGAAAGAAAACAGAGCCTCCTTCAGACTTGCCAAGTAAGTGCTTACAAAGAGATGAGGGAACATGGGAAAACAGTACATGTACACCAATGGTTGTTGTATGTTGGGCTGTGGAGCAGTGCCCTGGGAGCCTCTTCCCAGGTTTTTCTAGGTGTGATGGCAGAGGAGATCTTTAGGAGGTGTTTTGAGGGACATAGAGTAGCTCTGTGCTGGCAATGACAGATTTCACTTTCGAAACATGAAGAGAAAGGTGTATGAAAGACCTAGAAAGCTGGTAGGTTTTCTAGGTGTTTCATACACCTTCATACACCTCTCCCTTCTGTTATTGTCCTTAACACAACTCTCTGGTGTTTCTAGAGTTGCTTGTATTCACAGTCCAGAATTCAGAGACTCAAATAACATAACTGTCCATATCCAGATCCTTTTCTCCCACCATCAGCAAGTACTTTTGGAACTGGATGCAGCCCAGCTGGAAGTAAGACGAGGACAGATTTTCTTGAAAGATTTCTCATACAGACAGCTTTTAGCTGGGTTGGAAATATTTCAAAAGAAGTAATTTTTCATTCTATTCCAGAATTTCTTCATCCAGTTAAAGCCAGGAAGTGCAGAGATAATCATTTTAAAAGAGAAAGGGACTGAAGCCTAATTCCAAAACTACAGTAACTGACACAATAGAAATATGATAATTAGATTTTTTTTTTTTAAGAGTAATGGGGTTTTCATAAAATCTATGACATTAATGAAGACTCAAACAGGCCATTCCTTTGCAAGCTATGGCTCATCTTTATTTAATATACATGGTTCCAAAACAGATCCCTGCCCCTAAGTATTTTTAAACTTTAAAGCTCTTTGAAACCTGCATCTGCACTATATTTTCTATATATTGAGAGTATACAGCTCATCTAAAGTCAATTCTCACTAAAAGTACACCACAATTTGGGAGCACAGAAGTGCCTGACAAAGGCAACTCTGGAGAGCATCCTCTTGGTGAAACCAGGACTCAGAGACTGCCTGTACTTAGATACAGATATGCTGCCCTCAGACACCATGCATAGAGCCCAGCCTCTGCCTTTATAACTGCTGAGTGGAACCTGTAGATCAGTGTAGGTGTCTGAAACACGGATTTTCATGCTGAGGCTTGTACCCTTCTCTGACTGACATGAGGCAGATCTCTCTTCTTCATCTCAAGTTCACCTTGTTCTTTCGAATCATGGTACACATCTGCCTTTGCTCCTTCAGATTTTGATGTGCTGCGATACTTTTTCTAAACCCTTCCTCTATGAGCACTTTGGTAATGCAGACACTCTTTATTGGACTCTATATTTTTCTGACAGTGGTGGGAAGAGGAGATAAATTTTGTTCTTTTTGTGTGAACTTGGGTAAGTGTTATTGTGTATGTTCTTTTGACTGCTAACCATATTTCCTGCTGGCTTTGTTACCCACAGCAGTATGTAACTTTCCTTCCTTTGTCCCATTCAAACTCCTGAAAAAGAGGAATCAATTCAGAAAGCAGTTATGTGTTCACAATTTCTAAATTTTCTGTTTTCTTTCTTTTTCCTTACCTCACTAGTAGGTTCTTAAAGTTTATGAGAATAAGCAATTACTTATCTGTGCCATACCATAGATGTTCAACATGTCTTCAGTTTGCCAAAATTAATATTTCTGCTCTTTCTGACCACAGCACATTAAGAGTTAAAAGGGGGTGGTTTTGTTCTTATGCAGCAGCTTGCTTGATATTACCATGTCTAGTACTGGACCAGGAACTGCTTTCCTGTCCTCCAGTTTGGTTTTGTAACCATAGCTCTCATCCCAATTGCAAACAGTCAGAAAATTTTCCCTTGGCCTATGGACTTACTTTTCTACTATAACTACCAGGTAGCTGTGAAGATTTTTCAAACAAAAGTAAATTTTAACGGATATTACCATGTGAACTTTTTTTAAAAACAAACAAAATATCTTTTTACTCTGGAAGCATCTTTGTTAATATTTTCTGTATTGTGAAATTTATCTAAAGTGATTGTTTCCTGAAAAAAAAAAAAAACAAAAAAAAAAACCAAAAAACAACCAAAACAAAACCAACCAAGAACCAAGCCAATAGCTGATTTGTTTTTGTCAAATTGGTGTTTTCTGACTGGGAAAGTTGTATGAAGAAACTCCCAAGCGGCTTCTTTAAGAGTTTATCAGTTTAGAATAGTGACACATTAGAGAGCTGATTAAAAAACTTTAATTTCACTACTCAGTCAGTAGTAATACTGGTTTTATTTAAAGCCCGATCCAAAACTTATTGTAGCCAGCCACTCTCTGCATTAATTGGACTTCAAACTCAGAAAATTCAGATCCATTGACAGCTATCAGTAGCTTCATGTGGCATCTCTGTGGAACTAACTGCATTTTCTCAGTTTTCCAGATGTTGAACCTGAAGCATACCGAAGGTGGAGGCACTTGCTAAGGACATGTTGTACGTCAGTGGTGAGATCCTGAACAGCAGCAGCATCTCATCACTAGACTTTGACCTTCAGAGTATAGGCTCTGAAAGCATTTATAAAAGAGCCCATATGTGTTTTCAACTAGCTGTGCTTAACGTTGATGACAGCCTCAGAGTCCCAACCCAGACCTGGAGTCTCTGCCTGAGTAGCTTAAGCCTTTAAAGCACAGTTCATAGTCCCATGATTTCTTTTCAATGGAGTAATAGCACTTAAAACCCCAGCAACCCTATAGCTGTAACACAGCCCACACTCTCTCCGTGGGGTCACATCCTGAGCAGTTGTTCCAGCAAGAACACATTTCATGGTCTGTATTTCATCTAGACAAGGCTTTTAAAGTTAGATTGGCTCCCACCAAATTTAGTTTGTTACCCCAGACTTTCCCTGAAGGCTGAAATGCATATGCCTGCGCTATCAGCCTCACTTAAATTTGCCTTGCAGATCATATGTTTGGTAGTAGCTGAGAAAAAGTAAATATAATTGTGCTTTTTTTCAAAATGTGTGTCTGGCAAAGATAGTAAAAAGCTTACAGTCAACTTGAAGTTCATAAGACTTCTATCAGTAAAAATATCAAATATTTTCAATCCATGGCCTAAAATTGCAGCAGCCTTCTTGGTCTGCTAGAGCTCCTGATATCCCAAGCCATTAGTTGTCAGTTGTGATTGTATTTTGCTGTCATAACTTGAACTAATAACTTCCTGGACCAATTTAAATATTATGCTTTCTGATATATATGCTGTTCTGGGACATATTTAATTCTTCCAGTGCTTCAACTTTTTACACTGTCCCTGCTCCATCACACCAACGAGCAACAAATTTCCCAATACGTGTCATTATGCTGAGCAATATTTTTATGTCTGCTTTGTCTGCCAGAAGCAGAACTCAAGTGAAGAGTTCTCTGTCTTGTTATTGTCAATCTAGCACCCCTCTTCCCCAAAGTTTCTTCCAGGCTCAAATCATGTTCTACTGGTTTTCCCACAGTTAAAAAATGCTGTCTCTGTTGAACTTAGTGCCTATTGTAGATTCAGTCAATCCAAACCCTTGCATGTTCTGATACAATTCTTGTGTCCTGAGATTAACCCAAGTACAGCTTGAGGAAATCCTGTCATAGGAAGTGCTACATATGCCCAGAGCTGTTGGGCAGGACCATGGTAAGCACTAGCTGGCAGAGTGTCTCAAGTTACAGGGGCCATCTCTTGCCGTGTTCCAGCTTAAACAGCCTTGCTGCCTTTTGCTCCCACTCTTTTGTCATCTATCAGTTTTTTCAGATAGGTCCACTGGGTTCTCTTATTTGCGTTAATCTGGGCAAGTTTTCAAGGTTTATTTGTGTGTCCTCCAGTGTTCTGCCACAGGATATCCACAACCTAAGTTCAGTTGCAGACAGGCATTTCTTTTTCTTTTTATTTGTATTCTCTGTTCAAGAATTACCATCTCTCACATCTCATTTTTCCATTGGTGTATAGCAGGTTTCATATTTTTGCGTTGTGATTTCACTTCTTGCTGTCTGGATTAATTGAAATCTAAAAATCTACCAGCTGCTTCAGAACCCACTGTTGTCAGAAGCCAGAAGAGATTCTGATTACTTTTTTCCCGTTTCAGATTCAAAGAAGTTTTTATACCTTTTTCAGTTCAAAATAATGTCAGAGAGGCTCAGCCCCAGTGGAGCCTGTGGTGGGCCATTTTCCTACCAGCGAATTTTCTTCTCTCTTTCATGTGTATAGCACTCAAAGTCCAGTGAACATTAGGTGCTTAAATTAGAACATGGAACAGATGAGCCCTTTATTCTATGTCTGGTTCTATTTGGCTGCCTGTAACAATTTGACAGAGCCTGAAGAGACCTTCCTGGAAAACCAAAATCACAAAACAAAAACCCCAACAGGAAAAGGAATTATTTAAGTGCCACTCACTGAAGTCATGGAAATCGGTCCAACCATTGGTGGTACCTGTGGAATAGAAATAATTTGGAGATGTCATAAAAAACCCCACAGTGGTGAGCCAGGAGGACGTGCAGTTAGCTGGAATGTGTGGTGTTTCAGTTGCAATGGAACCACACTTTAGGAAAATGTATTTAAATTAACTTCATTGGAAAACAGTGATCATCCTAGAGTGGTGCTGGCTCTTACCTAGTCTAGTGCATTGCCTGTCTCACTCCCAGGGGGACACTCTCTGTAAGAAGCATCCTTTAAAATTTAGTGCAGAAGCTTAAGCCACAGAAGAACAGGAAGGACTGACTTGTTACAGCCAGTGGACAGCCCAGTGTTAATGTGACCCAGCGCTGTCTTTGTTGTATCTTGGCAGCGGGTTTCCTCTTTGACCCAATCCACAAAAACCCCTGCCCTGTAAATCGTGTATCCTGAATAATCCTTAGGCACTGAGGAGAAGCACGGGGCTTTCTTTGCCTCTTTCCACCTCTGTACTTCTGTTGCTGTGGCTGTTTAACAGCAACTTGTGAGTTGCTGCTTTGCATCCCAGCTCTTGAATTTCGGATATGGCCGGCTGCAGCCAGGAGCGCAATGTGGAAGAGAGGGGAAGCAGACTGGCATAAGAGAGCAAAAAAGCACCGTGGCTCAGCCCACTGCATGTGAAAGGGAGGTCTTATACCCCTAAAGGGAACTACTTTTTTGAACTCTCTCTAGCATAAGAGCAGCAACATGCTAGCCATCAGATAAGAGATGGAGCAGCCAGATACCTGCTCCTGCACCAACGTCAGCCTCCTAGCAGTCACGTGAAATCTCCTACTGGAATTTTCACACATTTGCCCAGAAGAAACTGAAGATGATGTGCACAAGCTCTGTTGATTACCACCATTGAAAGAGCGGTGGCAGCAAGCAAAACCTGCTAACAGGCAGTTAATATGCAGTCTCCCCAGTTTGGAAGACCAAGGGACTGTGAGGATAATGGCTTGAGAAAAGCATCTTTAAAGAGTAACTCTTTATGACACATCACACAGTTCATTTCTTCACATACATTCACTTTGACATTAACTTCATTGTCATGTACACAGCTACATACCTGTCTTGTAGCTGTCCTACCCATGCCTAATTTCTAACTCTGGGACATAGTTCAACATCACAGTGTAACAGGCAATCATATCCCTCCTGGGGTGGAAAAAGTGAATTGCTACACAGTCTTCTGTCATTTGTTTGCTTTATGCATGTTGCAAAAATCCTACCAATTACATCTCCGGGGGCAGATGCTTTTCTTCAGCTTGCATTGATCAACTTACTAAAAGCCCAGTGTTGTTAACAATATGGCAGGGACAAGATTCAGGAGTGCCCACTGTCTCCCTGCATTTCATGCCACCCCAGGTCTGGAGAGGAATAGGGTGTGACAAGCAGAAAGGCCAGATCTCAGAGAAATTATAAGTGACAAAAACCCAAGAATGAACATTTGGGAAAATGATTCGTTCATAAGTGTATAAATGCTCTAGGATTAATTCCTGAGTTTATGTAACTATTTCTATACCATCTGTTAGGTGGTTTGTAATTGGCCAATAAAAATCAACAGAATGCTTAAGTTAACTGCCTGTAGGACTCTGGAATACGGACAGGTTTGGAGTCCAAGAGAGAAGTGGACGTTGGTTTTACAGGATGTTACATTTATTGCGCCACAGCCTTCCTAACCTGCAGAGCAAAATACAAATTTTCAATCAAGTTAATGGAGAAATGGCATTATTAAAAGCCTGCTTACTTGTTTACTTCATTACTGAACTTCGTTCGTGCTTCTCATTTAATTTGTTGATGTGATCTGTGTTTTGGTGGAAGATGCACTGTACGTGCTTTTCTGGCTGTAGGCACCTCGCAGGCGCTCCAGCAAGCTCATAGCAGTCATCCAAATGGGATGACTGAGAGCAGAGCGCCGTGGGGCACAGGACAAAGCTTTTCCCCCAGGTTGATGAAAGGCCCACCCTTGGCTTCTGCTGGAACGCTGTAACTATTCTGGAAGGGAGAGGAGCAAAGATCAAAGGCAAAATAGTGCCAAAGAACAAAATTTAACGAAGATTCCTCACCCTGCCTAATTATCACATCACACTTTGAGTCAACATGTAAGGGTGCTGGTGCCAGCTGTGAAAAAGGCAATTAATAACTTTAAACCAGGCATAACTTCAGACTCAAGATGAGAAGCTGTGAAGAGCTATGTACAAGTGGTAGACCCACTGTTTTCATTGCTGGATGAGATACTGGTGAAGCATGTACAGCAGAAAATGCTTTTGAGAGACTTTGAGAAACACTATAAAGTCTAGATAGATTTTAGAATGTCTCTGTTGTTCCTAAAAAATGTAGGGATGGCATTTCAAGAGGGCAAGGCAAGTGCTGCTCATCATCCAGGCTGGTATGCAGCACTGCAAGTGCTGTTGGGGGAGTAAGCGAGGGGTTTGCATTCTGCTGTCCTCAGGTGAACTTCCCAAAGAGAATGTGTTGCTTTACTAACACTTCAAAAAGAATTTAAGTTGTTTGCAACTAGTCTGACGCTGGTGTTCATCTGGGTTCAAAATTCCATCTCTGAGCATGCAATGAGGTTGTCACAAGAGGGCACTGGATGGCACTGACTCAGAAAGCTATGACTGGGGGAAGGCTGGGAGCCAGGGGTCTTCGTCTTGGTGCCTGTCCATGAGAGAAGATCTCTATTTCATCTTTTTAGCATGTGAATAACCTGTTCCAGATTCCTTGTCGTACCTTCTCGCACCACACGACAAGCACTTGCTATCAGTGACAGGCTTGGCAGACAGAAAGGCATTCCCCAATACCTGATGCATGCTTTGTGGAAAGCAGAATTTCATGATCAATTTTGCTACACATTAAAGACAAAAAATAGATGCCCAAGCATGTTTTATATCTACATCTAGGAAGAAATCTATGGTATTTCTGAAGTTGTTTCAAAGCCACCTTGTTTCAATTTGAGATTTTGCTATAAAATAAACCTTATTAAAAGCTGCATGTCATTATGTTTTGACTTAAAATTAAAGGAACATCGTAACTCCTTTTATTTTGCTAATATTCCAAAAATAAACATTTTTACTTATAAAGCTTTTAGGAAAATTCATTCCTGTTTACAGTCCCAGCACATGCACCATGCTGGTTCCAATTCTGTCAGCCAAGCAGCTGTCCTGCCATTAACGCTCTTTAGCAGCTGTGTTCTTTCTACTACCTGGGGACCTGTTAAAAAGCATTTACAGAGTTTCGTGTGGACAGGTGTCCCTGAAAAAGCCATGCTGCCTGCAAAAGAATGCAATAAGAGCAACCTCTCTCCCAGCACCCTCAGATATTTCAGATATTTTATTTCAGTAATAAAAAAGAAAAGCAAATTATGAAGGTGCTCCACCCACCTACCACTTAGATAATTAAAACAAGGAAGTTGTATAAGTTGTACCCTTGCAAAAGTGTCTCCTGGCACGTCTGCTTCACTTTGTTTCTACAGCAGTTTCAAAAATGAACTGGAAAGGTTCTAATGAATGAACCAATGCAGCAGTGGTACTGTATGTCCCTGGCAGCTGCCTATTTGTGCAGGCTAACACAACTGAAGTGTCTGCTTTTGCACTTAGGTACTTTGGAGACATACACCACAGAACAATCTCTCTCAGTTTTGGAGATATAAATTGTCCTTTTGTTGGACAAAGGTATACATACAATTCTCTGTCTTATCTAAACACATTTGACTTACGTTAAAATCAATTCAGTTGCAGAACTGGATGTGACTGCGATCTTGAGAAAAATAACTCAGGTTATACCTCTGCAGTAACTGTGAACTAAATGTCAGCATTCATGAATGTATTAGTCAGGTCAACTCACCAAATTTTCAAATGTACAGGATTTCCAGAAACAGCATAAAAAGAAGCTACCTGCCAACATTTTCACTTATCAAAGATCAAAGTTAGGTACCTCAACAAAAGTCAGTTACAGGCAATGCAGAAATGAGCTTGTTTGCACACAGTCAGCGTGGCTTGCTGCTGTGCTATCAGCAAATTCTCACTTTGATATTGGGAAATGAAGCTGTGGGGTTTTTTGTTTGTTCTTTAGAATTACTGTAAATCTTTAAGAGCCCATTGACGTCTGCAAGGGTTCCTTGAGAGTGTGAGGGACATAACTAGATCCATGTTGTAACACCTCTGTTAATGCTCAGCTGCATTGTGCATTATGACTTGTATACTTTGTGGTTGAAGGGTGTCATTGTGAGTGGTCTGGCAGAGGCTGCTGGGTACAAGCAAACTGACAGAAAGCCTTCCAGTCAGGTTTGACTACCTGTAGCTGAGCTAATAATGTTTTGCAATGTCTGAGATAAGAAACTGTCTCTCAGGAAAGGTTTTGTCCCTACATGGTTCAAGTGCCTCGTGGAAGTCCTTAGCCTCTGCAGGGATCTCTCACGAACCTGAGGATGACCCGTTGTACCTGATGAGCAGTAGGAGAGATGTGCACATGTTGCCAGAACCTTTCTGTAGAAGTGGATGTAGGGGATATTGGTGACATGTCTGCACAAATCAGGCACCTGGGTGGGCTCTAAGCCTGCTGATTTAGCAACCTCAGGCCCCAGAGATGCAGCACTGCACTCTCAGACTCCTCAGCCATGTGGAGCACTTGTGTGGGAAATGGGGACCTTTGATCCAGGCCTCTGTCCTGGACCTGAGGGAGGTAAAATCCAGACAAACATAGATGACATTACTGGAAACAGTCCCTGGTTTCTGGTCTGTTAGAAAGGGTTCAGTAGAAACTTGGTGTTGTCTGGCTAGTCTGCCTCATATTTTCAACTTCTGGTATTTGAAAAAAGTCATAAGTAACTGTATATCTAATTGTCTAGCCCTCTCTACTGGAAAAAAAAGAAACCAATGAGAAGGGCAACTTTGGCAGTCATCCAGGAATGGAAACTCTCTTCCTTATCTGCATAAGACACAGACCACAGAAATCTTGGTTGAAAGCAGCCTCTGGTTTTCAGACCTCTGCTCTGACTTCACCAGCAAAATCCTAAGCTTTATGTTATTGTTTAAGAAAGTAGTGTTGTACTTGTTCTGGTGCTGTATAATCTCCTCACTTCTAGTTTTCTGCCTGACAAGTCCTCTGAGTTGTTCTCTTCTTGTCAGGCCTGTCCTGTTTCCATCAGCTTTACAATTTTTCTGGTTGCCTACAGTTAGATCCTCCTTTTATGTGTCTCCGGAGCTGGCACATGGCAATGCCTATCTTCTCTTTGCAGATGGTGGGTACAACAAATGGAACACAAAAATTCAGGGAGAAAGGCAAAAATCATCACTTCACTTGCTTATTGAGTCATCTGCAACTGGAAAAGGCTCATGCTGGCATAGCATGAAGCCCCTTGGACTAATTTTTTCTCCTTAACTTTACTTTCAGGGTTAAATTTTTTCAATTAAAGAAAAATAAACAAAAGTGGCCAGCATTGCTCTCACAGACGTGACCAAAGGGGTTTAACCAGTAAAGGAAACAGGGCCGAGAGATTATCTTAAACTTCTTTCCTATTAAAACAATTCATTTCATATATTGTCACAATGCAACAACTTTATCTGAACTTCCTTTCAACCTCTAGACATGTCCTTAAAATGAAAGCTGTGAATTAATATTTGGAAAAGACAGTCACTGTGTGACATTGGGCAACACTTTTTGAGTAGTAGTAGTAGTAGTAGAACTTGCTTCAAAATGAAACATTGCATTATCAGATCAAAGGGAATTTAGTCGGAAAATACGCTTAGTGTGTAAACCAGCCGTAACCTTAATGTAATTTTTTCTATCTTTTAGTGAGCTTCATTGCACAAAACTGTGGTTTGGAACTAACAATTACTCTGGGGCAAAGAATCCATTGAAATAGTTTCGAAAAGTCTATTCAATAAGATAGGTAAGAAAAACTATAATTTTTTATCTATGGTATACTGAAATGAATTGTAAAATCTTCTGTTAGGGAATATCCCTTTTTGATACTCAGTCTCATTCTTTGGAAGGTGCAATGTTTTTTCAGAGAGTGATGAGAAAACAATGAATTGAGAGACAAAGTGCCTGTTTTAACCACTCACTCAGTGGAGTGACAAGAATTGGTGCTGTCATTTAGCAAGGACAGCATTGTTTTGTTACTGCTGGGATTGTCTGCAGGAGGGCTCTGTGGGAGACTCTGAAAGAAGTTACACAAGAGGAAGTTTCATATATGCATGACCCCAAAATGAATGAAGAAAAATAAGATTGTATATCTAGCCATTTCATTGCATTAATATTTAAAGCTCTTAAATTTGGATTCTCATTAGATTCCTGCTACAATAATGGGAGCATGGGTATACCTGCTGCGTTAGCTGGAGAAAAATATTCTGGGGAAACCATCGGTACAACAGAAAATTTAAGACTTAAGATCAAGGGAAGGACTATCAGGCTCCAGACCTTTCCCATGGCTTTTGCTCTCCATCTCTGGGCTTACTGCCCCTGTGTGGCTTCCCTCCCTTTCAAAGCTGTTTCATCACACTCCAGGCAGATTTAGCTTCACGGGGATAAGAAGGGGGTTTATGGATTTTAAAATTATTGCCTTATGGTCTGTAGTCCCATTTCTTGTACCATAAATGGGTATCAGCAAATCAGTGTGGGTGAGAAGGCACTTCAGTGTGTTTTGAGTTGGGAACAAGGGGCAGACCCAAGCAAGACTTTTCTCCAGCCACCCAGGTATTTGCAGAAGGGCTGTGCTTCTGCACAGTCACTTGTCTTCCCAAACAGTGAGGGATTTTGAGTGCCCTCTTTGATGTGTCATTAGACAACAAGTTGCCAGGAAGTAGAGTAAGAGTCACTCCTTTTAAAAGACCTTCACAAGGAGGCCTCACACCGAAGGCTCAGAGGGCCAAGGAACAACCCTCAGCGTGTGACAGTCATCCATGTACAGGGATGCTCAGGTGCACACAGGAGGATCAGCCAGCTTGGCCAAACCCTGTGCCAACAGCAAGCTCATCTTATTTCCAAATGAGGGCTGGGTCCCAGGGGGGACCCCATGCCTCCCACCCAACTCTCACTTCTCCACCTGTGTGTTCTTTTCTTTCCTGAGGGGATTTTAATTCTTCCTTCCCCTGGCAACAGCTCCATGGCAGTTTTACCCTGCCAACAGCAGCAGGCAGCAAATGCTTTGTACACCTTGAAACAATTTATTTTGCAGGCCATGCTGTGGAATGAGTCTGAGCAGCTGAGTTGCTGTCAGTGCAGAGGAGCTGAGTTCCTGCAGACTGCAGGACATGGATCTGCCTAAATCCCATTGACCTCAGCAAGAGATGGTTAAATGTCTGGTTAGGGTTTTGGGGAAAGCTATGAAAGGCACACAAGAGAGTGGAGACCTAAAGAGTGGGGATTTGATGGTGAATTTTGAAGTCCTGTGTTTTCGCAGTTAAAAAAAAAATCACTTAAAATGCCAAGGTGAAAGTTGGGGCTTTTTCTTTTATGTATTTTTTGGGTTTGGGTTTTTTCTTTTTTCCTTTCAATTGTACTTATTTTGAACACATCCTGATTTAGGAAGGACAACTTGTGCCTCAGGAAAACCAGGTATCTAGAGGGGTAATTAGATCCCTAGACTCAGTTTGGAAAGCTCAGATGTCTGTTCTGGATGTCACCCCTCACTCAAAGGACAATTTAGTTGGTGACAGAAGTCTGGACCAACTGCAAGACCCAGATTTTTCTGTGCAGTGAAGTTTGCATTTGGACGTGAACATAAAGAATGGAAACTAGAAAACAAGTTACAGTAACCCATGTTTTTTGCCTGTGTTATTGCACAGGGCTGTGGCATGTGACAGTTGGTGAGAGCGGAGGAAGAGACTACCAGCGTGATGGAAAAAAAATCCTAAAGATAGTAGGAAAACTTACAGGATAAAGGCCTTGAAACATGAAACATAAAATACTTGAATGTAAGCTGTATAGAACAAGGCAGGGGTAACTTCAACAGCCACCTAAATGTCTTAAGTACAACATTTAAGGGTTAAAAGTACTGTCAAGATATTTGTCCCAAATTCCCTGTAGAAGGAAGCACCACAGCCTTGCCTGGCAGAAGCCTTGAAAGAGCGTTTTTACTGTGCTGTTATACAGCTGCCTTTTCTGTGTCCCCATCATACCTGATGTCCAAACCTGCCTGCCTGTATGCCTACCTGCCAGGCATCCCCCCCAGAAGATAATGGTACCTTCATGCTGGCACTTACCTGGAGGAGCACATTCTAATTTTCTGCTTATCTGCCAGAGCAGTGTGATCAGACACGCCATTTGAAAGGTGTATTGGGGTTTCTAAGCCTCATGAAACAAGGCAGAGGTTAACCCAGGCAACCATCAGGCTGTAGTTGAAAATTGGCCTGCCTTCAGAGGATAAAAGAGCAGTGGGAGGGTCTCTTTATGCAAACACAGATATCTAGTGAATTGCTGAAAAAAACCCCAAAAACCTTGATCTTCAGCATGCAGAAAGAAGGAGCTTTCTGAACTTGGAGAAGGTTGGTAAACAGGAGGTTGACAGCCAAACGTTGCTGCCCCCCCACATTGAGGGAACAGGAACTGTGTTGTATGGACGCGTTCCAGTTGGAGGAGAGCTTTGCTATGCAGGGATGCTCTCGGGTCAGGTGAAGACAGCAGGATTCTTGCAAACCAGATAGGTAAGTCAGCTCCTCAGAGCAGGATTTCAAATGAAGCCTGGGCCGGTTCATTATTGTGGGGTGGAACCAGGAATTTCCATGGCTTTGATCAAAATCCTACAAAAGTAATGATTGTGGAGATGGCTTGCTTTGAAGTTTTGAATTTGAATTTTGAGAGAATCCAAAATGCAAGCTAGAATAGGATGAAATTTGTTTCAATAAAAACATTTTGGGGGAAAAAGTAAATAAAAACGCAAACTATGAACTCTGATGGCAACAAAAGTGTTTCTTAAATACTCTTTCAAAGTTGATGGAAAATGGACATCATGTTTGGAATCATCTTGGTGAAAAGATGGTTACACTCTTAAAATGAAAAAGTTTTAATATTTTCACTGAAGAGCAGACTGACTTTTACACTATGTTTTCCCTCTTTTTTCTTTTTAATTATTTTAATTTCAGCAGAAAAACAATACAGACCCTCTTGTGTGCCTGATAATGCAGTGGTGTGAGGAGTGAGGTTGGGAATTTTCTCCCTGTTTTCCAACTTGCAAAAGTCTTGAAAAAGATAAATAAGCTCTCATGTATTCCCTGAACCTTCCTTTGGGAAAATCTTTCAACCTTTCAAACACTTTTTTCTTCCACAAAAATCCTTTTGAGCCAAAATTCTAACTTGATATCAATCTCTAGTGCAAATGAAACATAAAATCACTTTGTACAAACATTTGTGATCAGAGACGGCTGACCTTAGCCCTACTCTGTTCCTTCTAGGGATTACTGTAGCTGTGGTTATTGAGGAGGTAGGAGAAATATTTTAATGGAACTCCAGATGTGGTTTGCATCTGTGTGTGTGTGTACATGCAAACATTATATGTGTGTGTGTGTGTGTATGTATACATATATTGGTACTATATATATATGTGTGTGTGTATATGTATGTGTACATATATGAAGTACATGGGTTTGTGTTTTCCAGATCACTGAGAACTCATATCGAGACAGTGACATTTGATTGCATCCTATGAGACGAATGGTTTACACATAGCTGAAGAACAGAGTCACTATTTAAGCTATAAAATATTCTGGTTTGCGCCACTTTCATCTTGATAGACGTTAATGTAACTTTCTTTTGCCAAACTGAAGATAAACTGTTTGTCTTGCAGTCTCATTCCAAAATAGAGAAATTACTTAGGTGCCTCACCCCTAAAAGGAACAGTATGTGGTGAAACAGAATATGCCTGAACTTATATTTAATTTTGCTGACAAATGTCTTTTGAGTGACTGACTGTACCTCAGCTTCTTTTCCAGTCCTTTATTTTTATGAGTTTTTTTTAAAATACTGATCTTTCCACAAACTGGTGACGCAATGACATTTTAAGATTGGAATTTGTCAGAACACATTTGATGAAATATATTTAACTAAAATATGTTGCTTCTTGGACACCAAAACATTTTGCCGAGGTGCCGGTGTTGATGAATGGGGAGTTTTCTGTATCCCAGGTTGAGGTCTCTGATTATGTCTGATCTGAAAACTCGATCTCTCTAACGCAGAAATAGATGTTTCAACACAATTCCACACCCTTCCATTTTAAAAGTTTTTGTTTTCATTTCAAGACCATACAAAAAAAAATTGGAAAACCTGCACAGTTTTGGAATGGACTTATTCCACTATCACCCAGCCAGCTCTGCTCAACACCTTCTGTCCCACAAATGACTTGTGCCAGGTTTCCAGAGACGGGTGCGTAGGGCTACAGCTATACGTTTTTTTCCCCCCAGAAGTCACCTGTCATCTCACTGTAGCTTGAGCTTCCACAGACTGCTTTTTTCCACTGAGTCAAGCTACAGGCTGTGAGAGCAGACCACAAGATCACACGCAGGCAGGGCTGTGACTTGTCTGGTTGGCTCCGGGTTGCTGTTCCAGCCGTCCGGGCTGGTTTCAGCAGGGCAACCACTGTGGGCACATTTTTTAAACACAAACAAACTAAAAAAAGTTAACAAATGTTTGTCTTCAAATTCCTGCACAAGGGTAACTTAATTGAAACCCACACCTGGTTGAACAGGGTTAGGCTGTGCCAAAGAAAGCCTCTGCGCCTGTTTCATTTGAAACCAATGGAGAGAAGATAGTTCGTTAAGTCTGCGGTTTCCAGAAATGCCTCTGATGTGGAGTTGCACTTCTTATGTTTTGAACTCTTGTTTTGTTAAATGAGTGCAATGTTAGTTGTACAGCCTGAATTTTAATGACCTGTTTCTTGGTTTAAAGATGGAGTCCCATTTTCAACCTTTGAGGCTGTGGTTGGAGATTAGGTAGATAAGTTAAAAGCCTGACCAACTCCCCTAATTACATTTTGGTTCTTGCAGTATATGCTGAACTTTACGGGTCATGTTTCCACACACTGAACTCTCAGTCCATTTCCCAACACACCTTAAACTTAGAGTAAAACTTGAAATGTCTTATCAGAAATATTTTTTCTTTGGATTTCCTGGAAGTCCTGGCCTTGACCCACAGAAAAGTATGTCTTTTTTTTTTTTTCCCCCTTTCTTTTTCTCCCAAAATTAATGGATCCTTTGAAATTGTGAATAGTTTTGAAAAGTGTCTCTCCTGTTAGTCAAAATAGTAACAGCAAATACTATGTTCTTCTTTGAAGAGCAGTAGACTCTTCTATCACACTTTTTCCATTGAGGACCTTGTGTTGCCATTCTCAGAAATACACAAGGGGAAAATTCTTCAAGAGGTCATAACCCCCCAGCCATATCAGGAACCAAAAGTAAACAGTGCTTGGAGAGGTGGCCTTTGGAGAATGGAGCACTGGTACCTGTCTGACAGGCTGTGGGCTCCTGATCCCTCAGACCGTTTGCCAAAATGAGGCTTGGGGTGACCAAAGTGCCATTGGAAAATGACCTGCAGACCTTTGGGAGATGCATCCTTGGGGATGGTCTGTGCACATGGTTTGGCAGTGGTAGCTGTAAAATTTAGTCTGGCAGATTGTATGGGTTTTAGCCGGTCTAAACTACCTCACATGCATGTTCCACAGCTGGTGGGCAGAAACCAAAGAGAAGCTTATAGGGGATGTCACTGAGATGAATGCAGAACCTTAAGGCAAAAACATCCAACTCCACCTTGTCCAAGTAGGAATTTATCATTGTGCCTAGGTCTTACAGTGGGTGGTCTCTGTACTACTAATGTGATGTAGCTGTTAGAAAGGTATTTCCATCCCTCATAATTTTCTAGTGTTTACTTACCCTTGCTGCGACACTGCTATTGACTCTGATGTTGTAATTACAACTAATAATTCAGTAATCCTGATGATATATTGCAACAAACTGACCAACAATTACATGGGAAATAGTATTGTGGCCGTCACTGGGAACTGCCTAGCATTAGACAACTTTAATTTGAAATGACTAATACCTTATCCAGCCTCCAGGGTGCAGAGGGTTTTGAGTGTTAAATGCTAACATTTCTATTAATTTACATCATCTTAGGAAATGTCAGTTTGCTAATTGTTCTAATAAAGAAGTCTCCTTTTGCAAAAATGGTGTAGTTTACAGAACATGGAGAAAAATAATTTCAGCTGCTGTTAGCTTTAGCTGAAACCACCAGCATCCTGAGTTGCCAAGATCAATCAATTCTGCAGGGAGAAGAGGAAGTGCTTGCAGAAGTGTCTGGCTCCCCTACAGGCACCAGGTTGAAATTTCTTCTTCCCGTATTCAGAAAATATTTTGAAATTCAAAATATGTGTGTAACAATTTAAGTTGTTTACCCAAAGAAGAACTATGCATATGAACTGGAAAGGAAAACTACCCTTCCCCACTCCAGCTTCTGCAAGAGTGATGCTTCTGTTTTGGTGAAACATGTGCCACGTGTCTTTTTTTTTTCAATATAGTGGTGAGATGCAACACAACAAGCTCTTGAGATTTATAGGCTGCTTGTAAGAGATCTTTAAACTACAAATTAGGAAAAGACATTCCTTATATTCTGTGTCCAACCTCAAAATACATATACATTTGCTTTAAAAAATATGCAGTTTCCACAAGTGGAAATCACAGTTTGCAACGAACACCACAGGAGAGATCGTCAGATACCTACCTGTCTGTCATGTGGAGGGCTGCCATTCTAGGCATCCCCATGCGTTCCTCCACAGCACCTCTAATACAGACACTACCATAACACCTGTCTTCCTTTTGAACTGCGTTCCCATATGTAGCTCTACTATGAAACCAGCCCCTCTGTGGTGGCTTCAGGGCAGTGGAAGAAATGCCTTCAATTACATACACAGACATAACCATGGAAAGTTAACGTGGGTTCAGCTTCTCCCATACCTTTCTTATCTTGCCTGTTTCCTAAGCTTTGGAACAGGAACCTTGTTTAAACATAAGTTAGCATAACACCCTAATTTTAAATATGGACCTGTAGGCAGCAGTATAACATAAGTGTTAATGCAATAACTTTGAATGCAGACCTTAGCTGAACCCTAGAGCCGTGGTGGTTCTGCGGTACAAATACAGTCAGTCAGGGGTGATCCTTTGCTTGGATAAAATGCTTCCATTCAACAGTAACGATAGTGTTTGAATTAATGAAGTTATAACTGAAGTTTTTCCATGATGCTATCTTAAAACAATAACCTAGCAGTGGTACCCACAGCCTAATCAAAATCAGGCTTTGTGGTTTTAGGTGATACACAAACACTTCTGTAGACCTGAGGTAAAAAATGTGGAGCATTTCTGAGGGAATTAAGAACCTCAAACTCACCTTCTGAAGTAATCTTACTACTTAGGAGCAGCTTTTTCAAAGTGTTTATTGCCCCTTTCAACAGTAGCAAAGGGTAAATGATAAATAGAGAGGTGCAAGTCATAGGTACAGATTTCAGCAAGCCTGAGGTACCAGTGCACACGTCTGCAGCTATTCACACCTATGCACTTCTAGAAACCTGAGCCTAGATACCTCCCTAGCTTAAAAAAACATGGGAATTGATACCACAAAGCTTAGTCATGAACAGAGAAATGTGAGCCAGAATACTTTTAAAAAACAAATTTCAAAGGTATATTTTCCCTCAAATTGTAAATAAGCTGCCTGAGAGAGTTTATTGTATGAGGTTAGTTGCAAAAGTAACTTGATTCTAACAGGTATCTATTTGTCTGCTTAGCTATGTTGTTTAGCAAACCTGTAGTTAGGATCCTAAGCCACTGTTGAAATTTGTCTTTAGAGTTGCCCTGAAGCACCTGTACTGTACCTGGGAAAGGAATGCACAAAGGAACAGAGCTGTTAAAAGCAAATACTTATAACAAAATAGGTCTTTTTATGTTAAAAGAAATCATACCTCTTGTGTAGTGTGCCTTCCAAATATTAGAAGCATTTCTGTCTGAAGCAGTCCTGTGAAGTGAACAGAAGGCAGAAGGAAAGCTCCTTAAAGGCTCAGGCTTGCTTTGAGTTTTGATTGAGTTTGAGTTTTGACTGGTGCCTTGTATAAATTAATTTAATGTCACTTGTGCTGGAAGGACATGTTGTCTCTTGACCTTATTGCTCACAGGCACTTTCCCTTGTGTACCAGAGAGACAAGAAATCACAGCATCTAAAAGAAAGAGGCAGCAAGGATTTTCCCTCCTGAAACCGTTCTTCAGCCACAGGAGTTTCTGTAAGTGATGTTTTGCTTCTCCCCTCAGTTTCCCAGCACTGTCCTACAGTTCAGACCATCACTAGCACAACTGGGTTGAGATGAGATTTTAATTAATCTGGTGGAATCAGGAAGAGGGCTTGAGCATGGTTATGGTGTAAGATAAACATGAGAGATTTTTTTACTGTATCTGAACCAAGCTTGAGTTAATCCTGAAGCTAATTTGAGATCAAAAGCACAGAGACTGTTTGAAATCTTATCTGAATCAGACTGCCAGATCATTTAAGGCAAACATCAAATAAGATTGCTTCAATTACTCCAATCAGTCATTCTTGGTAACTGAGATTGAGTTCTTCAGCTCAGAGGCTGATCAGCTACTGTTAGATTTGGGTAATAAATGTGGTAAATTAACTGGCACGTATTTATTAGTGCTGTAGCTGTGCATCTGGATAGCTCCTCCACATCTGAACCACACCATGGCACAGACACAGCTTGGGTTCACAAGTCCAGGGTTATTGTCTCCACCATACAAAGGGCTCAGAGTCAGTGTTTGAGTTTTGACCTACTGTCAGTTTAGGCACAAAAAATTCTCACCTTTCCAGGGGCATTGCCTTTCTTAATAGACTTACACCATTAGATAAAAAAATACTGTAACACTCTGTGAAAATTGAGTGGCCATAGGAGATGATCACTGCAATATGAGATAATAATTAAAGATGTTGTAACTAAACCCACAGCACACTAAAATTCTGGCTGAAATCCTGACAAGATCAACTCATTTAAAAATGCACCAGTGTGTCAGGAGACTGGCTGTTCCATCTGCAGTGGTTTGTATTAGAAGGTAGTTAGCCTAGATAGCAGATATAGGGTTATATGCACAGAATTTTGCAGATCTTTCTCCTAGCAGAGCTTTTATTTTATTTTTTTTTTTCTTCTCTTTTATTGATTGGTTTTGGCTTGCAGTTCACATGCTTTAGAGTTAAGATTGGGCAGCTGGAACTCAAAACATGAGGCCAAGTTTCTGGCCTCTGCTTTCCAGTGCTCACCCCAAGTAAGGTCCCTGGGTAAATCCCCACCTCTCTTCCCAGACTGTAAAATGACTATCAAAGGGTTTTCCTGCCTTAAAAATGAGTTGAAGCCTCTGACCAACTGCACAGTGAAAAGGGCTTTTACTTTTCCCCCTGGTTTTAATCTGTTTAGGACACGTAACTCTTACGTATATCTTTCCTTTTGGCCATTCCCTGTCTTTTTTGGAGTAGGACAGAAGTATAAAGTTGTTGAAGAAAAAATTGTTTGTTTCAGGAGAAAATAAAAGTTGCTCTGAATTACAGATTTTCAGCTCCCAAAAATACAAACTTGTAGTTCAAAGTAGAACCAGGCATAGGTATCTTCTTTTTCCTTGCTATAAACACAGCTATTTCTGTACCCAAATGAAGACTCAGACTAAGGCCAACAGATTCCTCAGGTGGGGTCTGAATTCAGATAAAAGGCTGAGGCCTCAACCCACCACGTCACCTCCCACGTAAATAGGCCAGAGGAATCAATAACATATGTAAATTACAGCATGGCAGTAATAATGGAATTTTATAGTGGCTTTCAGTTATAGCCTTGAAATTGATTTATTTACCTTTTGTGTATTAAATATGCATAACACCTTGCTGGGAGCAAACCAAGTGATGTGCATTAGGTCCCAGTACATCAAACAAGCCCCAGTGTCATTTTGCCACCTATTTTTTTTGGGTGCCTATGGTATATGGTAAGCTACGTGGCTCAAATATGCTTGTCTCTCTTTCCACATATACTTCACAAGTTCACAAGACATAGCTTTAATATTATTAGCAAATTGTTATTTAAGAAAAAAAAAAAAAGACAGATTCTTTGATAAATATAATAAACATCTGGTTGTGGTTGGGAAAGAGATTGCTATTTGAAGTCATTTTGAGAGGTTGATAATGCTTCTCCTAAAACTGTCTGCAAAATCCCCTCCCTCTTTTGCCCCAAGGCCTCAAAATATATCTTTCTTTTCCCCTTTGATATCCTGACACTTTCTCTCAGGAAAGGTCTAATAGGAAACAGTGCTTAAGATTCAAGGGAAAAGTTCTTATCTATTGCCTTGAACTACAGCTTTTACCTGCTTAACACCTGTAGTTTGATTGATAACACTTTACAAGATGCGATAAAGATACTTAATGCCATTAGCAATATTCACACAGTGGTAATCTTTGCTCAGAGTTATATGTTCAGTCATTACCAGTAGTAGTTTCTATTTTCAACTGCAAGCCAATTTATCGAGGTGTGCAAACTTCGCTGAGGACATGCAGTCCCAGCACGAATATGACCAAGAACATTCTTGTTTCATGATTAGATCTGTATGAAAATGAGGAGGCAGTGCCTCCAGTTGCTTTGTGTTGTGAAGCAACTGTGGACAAACCGGTTGCTGTGACAACATGAGACAGTAATTGGGAGATTTGGTGCATAAGCTCAGCATGAAAAAAATTCTTATTCCTGTCTGAGTTTTCTCAGATGTGACGTACAGCCTGGTGAGATCCTGCATAGGATTGCACACTGACCTTCAGACACCTTTGGGAAATGGCAGATATTTTAGCAAAAGAACAACCCTGTGCTTCATTCTACAGTTTTCATAGTTCACAGATCCAAATTTTGGAATGCCATACTGGCTCAGAGATCCTGTTTTTTCCCTGATCTAACTTCATGTGTGGTTACTATTTGTTTTCACAAAATGAGGGTATGCTGCTCTGTAGTGGTGTAAATGAGTTTTCCCAGGTGCCAGGTAAAACACCAGAGATTCAAACTAATAAAAAGAAGCAAAGAAAACAAAAGAAAGAAAATCAGAAAGCAGAGTCATCTTAACGTCCCCTGGGGCTGTACAGTTACAGCAGTGGGAAAAGAAAATTTCATCATGATGGATCTGGGAGAGAGGAATAAGCCAGTCCTATGGGACATCCAGAAGTTGAGAGCTATCACTTCGACTGCTGGCATTTAGGAGCAGTCCTGCCAGATGAGGCTTAATAGCATTTACACCTACCAGTTTACAGAAAAAGGCAAGGAAAGATCAGTTCCAAGTCCTCTGAGTGTGCCAGGCTGGTCTCTACTTTGGTCTTCTTCCAAGGCAGTGCTGCTCTCTGTGCCTCCATAGTGTCAAATCCCACCCTGAGAAAAATCTTTTCAACCACTGTGGTTTTCTGTAGAAGGACACATCACTCTCATCAGCTCCTGAGTTAAGTTTATTAAAGAAAGGGGTATTGCTACTCATTCCAGGTGAAATGACAGGCACAAGCTGGCTGGAGTTCTGTCCATGGAAAAAGGCAGAGGTCTCCTTCCCATCACTCTTTTGCATCACAAAAAAATCTTCAGGAGAACACAAAGACAGACAATGTTTGTAAAGCTCTTCCTGACCACTCATTCTGTAGGGAAGTGTTTTAAGACTTTTTTTGGTGTGTGGTATTTTTGAATAATAACACCAATGATCTTTGTAAATGACAGTAAGTGATGCCTTAAATACCTATTCCAAAGGAAACTGTATTATGAGCTCATCAGCAGAATAGTTGTGCTTTTTAATTGTTCTCTTCCATTGCAGAGAGTTGCTAATTAAAGATGTCATGTAGACCCACACAGGAAGGAAAGAATTTCACAAAATATCCTGTTTCCCACCCATCGGATGGGAATAGAGTGGGGGGAGAGAGAATGAATCAAAGGATGAGCACAAGAATATAAAGCTAACGCTGCAATAGTGACAATAAGGGTTTGTTCTTTTCCACAGGAGCCTGTCCCAAGAAAGGATTCCTGATGGGACATTTCCTGTTCACATTACTGTCTTTCTCATGAGAATCCACTCTCAGACCCCATGCCTGCTTGTGGACTCTGACAGATGGTGGCATCCAACTGGACCCTGACTGAGCAAAGTAAGGAAGAATCAATGACATGAGACAGTACTGGTGGAGCTGGAGTGTGAGGCATAATCAACAGTCAACACTCCTGTTACAAGAACTGCAACACGAATAAAAAATACTTAAGTGATACCTTGTGGCTATTCCAAATAAAAATAATGCAACAGATCTCAGTCATGCAAAGATGCTTCTAAAGCTTTATTCTATTTTGGTTAACGCATGTTAAATTATATCTATGGGGTCCTGTTCCTATGAAAAGATTTCTTGAGAAGTGTTGAGCATACCTGATGCTTATCAAGAATGCTTAGGAATGATCAACATAAATTTGTTACTCTGTACAATTGCCCTTGGAATAGCTGTTTTGCCAGGGGCACTTTTGGTCTAAATTCCTACTCTCATCTGTCTTGAGGGTTTGAGAAAGCAATATTTACTAAGTAGATATGGTAAGAATGCTGTTCAGCTGTGCAGTGGCATGCTGTGCCTATGTACTGGCACCCTGCATCTCTTATCGAGAAACTGGACCCTGCCATCAGTAATTCACACATTCTAGGCTTAGAAATCTCTGCCTTTAACTTAGTACCTCTTGTAGATGCCAAAAGAAACCTATTCAGACAACACCTGACCTATGGAAAACATGGAAGATTATTTTTTTAACTGTTGGGTTGGCTTTGGTAAAAGGAATGAAAAAAAAAACCAAACCAAACTTATTAACCAGGTGTCTAACTCCAGGTTTCAGAAGTTCGGTAGACAACAAGATGTGGAGAATATAACTGGGGCATAAAATCATTATAAAAAGCATAGGAGGCAGAAATAAGAGAGAAATTTGATAGGTCTGATATAAAATCTAACAAAGATGGATTTCCCTATTCAACAGGATTCAGTTGGTTCTATAAAAATAATCTATAAGCCACTGACAAAAAAAAATTACTTTTTTCCCTAAAACAAAATGACTACTTTTTGAAAGTACTTTTATTCCTTGTAAGTTGGCAGAAACTTTAAAAGGAATTGATGAAAGAAGGGCAGTGCTGTCCTTTAGACTGAGGAGTCTGGTACTCTTGTCCAGTGATGGTGATGTCTGCCTGGCTGCGTACAGTCACTGAATCCTGTTGGTATCACATGAACAATAAATGCAAAACCAGTGTCCTGTCCTGACAGAGAGCACAGTCTGTGTTGCTCTGGAGAAAGCCTGAGAGACAACCTTGGAACATATCTTTTGAAATTCAACGTATCTATGAATTTCTCCTTCTATTAACCTTATACTCTATTATTCTATGTTCTATGAAGGAGTTTATGGATTACTAATCTTAGTTCATCCCATAATTGTATAATTAATGCAGATAGTGGAAAATTGTGAGAGGGTGGATTTTCGAAAACCTCGTCACATGCTGAGGTTTCCAGCTTTGTCACTAATGACATTGTCCAGAAAGAAGTGGCCTTCACAGGAGCAGAGACTTGGCCATGCACTTCTACAATAAAAGGTGTATATTTTCTTTTTTGGGGGGCCTCTAGTGGTCTATTTGGAATGAATTAGTAATGGCTAGAAAATACAGTTTTGCTTTGGAATACTAAAATGAAAATATTCAAAGACATTGTAGAACACAAAATTTACAATTTTCTGTGCACTTCAGGTATTTAATACACTAATTGCACAATAGCAGCAACACACACAGTTTAGCTGGTTTAAATACATTTAAATACTCTGTATTACATCAGAAAGAACAGATCCAGGAGAACTAAAATGGAGAGAGCTTACTCAGTAATTCTTCTTCTAGAATTACTCTCCTACCACTGTTGCTCAGGAATAGCTGTACAACAGCTGTTCTGTGAAAGCACCCACTGGAGACAAACCTGCACTGGCTAAAACCAGAGGGAACATCATACAGTTCCTTATAATTCCTGTGAATAGCCCATCAAGATCATCTCGAAATGGAAAAGAAGTTGCCGACAGGTTGTGAGAGATGAGAGCAAGCATTACTAAAGGGAAGTCCAAGGGATTATGTGCCTTACTGAAAAAATTCACACTTACACTCTTGTATTTGAGTATTTTCAGTTCCAAATCCTACTCAGGAAATGGGGTTTATTTTGCATTTTCTTCTTTTTTTTGTTTGTTTTTTGCTTTTCTTTTGACTAATTGTTTCTTTTTACCTGAAATCACTGTTTATATCATTCAGTAGTTTATCACCAAGAACACCTGTGTGGGAACTGGAGGCGATAAGGAAATTTTCAATATATCACTGTTTTCTGTTAGCAAGGTGTGAGCATGTATAGAAGTTGCTATCTGTCTCCTATTTAAGTAAGATAAGGGAATTATGAAGTGGGGTGTGTTCTACCTATGATTAATTTGTAAAATCCCACCTGAAGAGTTAAGCACTAGGAAGCTGTAAATTAAATGCAAAAACAACATCTCAAAAATGTTCACTAAGGGATTTTATCATTCATTTTTGTTCCAGAGCAAATCTTGTATTATTTTATTATTTCTATAAAACTTGTTAATGGCCGTGCCACAGAGAGGCATTCACTTGCATCACACTTGGGAATTGTGTTTGAGCAGCTTCTGGTTTTTATACTGGATTAGTACTTGCAAGGATGTATGGTTGAATACAAATACAGGGAGAATCCTTCATATTATAGAGTGGGTTTGGGCAAACAAATCTTGAGGGATTGTGCTAAGCTAATATGAGGGTTCATCTTCATAACTTCATGTATTAGTTTGAAAACAAACCAGTGGGAGATCGCATGTCAGAATTAGAATTTAATAGAAAAATTAAAATAAATGCAATAATACAAGGAAAAACACTGACAAAGTTGGATACAACCTGACAGCCTGTTAGTCAGGGTGGTGGTAGCAGTCCGAGTGAAGTGGTTCAGTTAAAGCGGTGATCCTGTAGAAGAGTCTGGTCTCCACCTGAAGGTCCAGTGGTAGCTCTTGTCCTCTGGGAATCCAGTAGGCAGGGCTGATTTGTGCAGTTCCCCCCCCCCCCCTATATTCAGTTGGGAATGCTTGGCTCCTCCCCCCTGGGCAGAGCATCTCACAATGGGATGAGGTAGTTCTGTAAATCATGTGGTGGGTTCTTGACGGCCCATTAACAGTGATAGCACCCAGAGGGAGTTATCGGGGTGAGTCATGACAGGAGGTAATGAACAGTGCCCCACCTGTTTTAACAGCTTGTGGAGATGGTAATAGAATATCTCTTATATTGTAACCTAGAACACTTCACTGCAAGTAGAGAGGAAAGAGGACTTGTTCTTTAATACTCATTTGAAAACATCCTGAGCTGAGAATGACACAATGAATGAAGGATGGACTTTGTGGACAGCACTGTCCTGGGAATCAGGATACCTGTCGTGTGTTTTCACAGCTTTTTCTTTCCCTCACAGATCAAAAGTGCCAAAATAATGCTGGATTCAGAAGCCTCAATCTTTTGCTGATCTGTTAATTTCCTTTTTATTTTTGAGTTCCCTGATAGAATATCAATGCCACTGGGCTTCTCACTTCTTTTAGACTGAAAGCTTCTAAACTGCTCTTGCCCTGTGCATATTCCTGTGGCAAGCTAAGATTGATCTGCCTCACTCAGACTGATGTAGTTGAGTGCCTGTAGTCAGTCCTTCACACAGAGAGCTGAAAAGCATAGAAACACTGTTGTCTAACCCGAGGCATTCTCCTACCTCCATGTTTAGCATGCAAATATGGAGTCTGGCTTTTCGATCTGTTGAACACCTAAAGCATCTTACCTCTCTTTGAAGAGTTGATTTTGCTTATCTTACTTTGTCAAAACTTCTCAAATGTCTGCATTTCTCCTGCAAACGAGACAAGAATTCTCAATGGCATCATGCAGACCTTCTAGCGTGCTAACCCATCACTAGCTGGGCTTGGAAAACCTTGCCAGTCTTACTCTGCACTGGTCAGGATTTATTATTCTGTAACTATTCTTCTTGAAAAGCACTCTACAGAAGTCATGTTTCCCATGACACGAGACAACCAGGAGGCTTTCATCTAGCTCCAACATCTTGACTCTACTTCACTGATCAGCCCTATGTCAAAAAAGCCCTGCCATCCTGTTGCTTTTTAGGGTTCCTCTCACAGCTCCCTTTGTTTCCAGTGGGAGTCCCTGTCTTCTGGTACCACGACCAACAAGTCTCCCTGGGTGAGTTTAGCTCTCTCTGCCCATGCCAGGCAGCCTCCATTGCTAGCAGCTGCTTTGCTACATGAAGGCACTAAAATGTTGCTTCCATTGAACTGAAAAGACTGGAGTTGGCAAGCTCCTTGGCTTAATGAGGTCTGCAAGCTGTCTTTGAATCCAAGACTCCCGTGATGGTAATTGTTAGCACTTTTCAACACAGCAGTCTTTATATGGGGTAAAATATTCAAAAGTGCTTAAGTGAAGGTCAATAAGACCTAGCTATTAAAATAAATAAATAAATAAACCCCAGACCCATAATTAACAGATGTTTGTGGTCCTGCAATAAGTGAAACTATTTTAACAGCACTTTGGTAGAAACCAAATGCTGAAGTAACCCTTTGGTTAAAATGCAGTATAACTGTGTAGCCTCATGGGAAGGGCTCCCTTACTGAGCATAAAGGAGCCTCTGGGTTCAGGGAACAGCTTACTACACAGACAAACCAAAACAGAACCAAAAGGAGGGTGCTTGGAAGAGCTTCCACCTGCAGAGCTGTACCTTGGGGGAGCATCTTGTCTGCAGCAGGATAACCTGCTGCTTTGGAAGCAGCTGGTTCAGGCAGTGACACCTCACCTCATTTTCCTGTGAGTTACTTCCATGTCTGGGGCACCACAAAACAGGCAGCACAAAGAAAAGCTGCACAGCACACTTGGCTGCATGGAGAGCCACTGCCTGGTGGTCCCCCTTGAGCTGCGGGATGGTGAGTGCCATCTCCAGGGAAGGAACACAGCAGCTTCAAAGACCTCAGGAAACCAAAGTATTTGTCTCTTGCATACTGGCTACTGAATAAGAAAGGGGAGAACACCATTTCTTCCTTTATGGAATTTAGCCTTTTAATTTCCTTTTCTTTTACTACATGTGTCTAAAAATGAAGTGTTTCATTTTGGGGGTCAGAAGCAGTTTTTCAGTGCACGTGACACTCTCCTTTTCATTTCTTGAAAAAAAGTTAAGAGTGGGGGGAGAGAGGGAAGTTGCATCTGTTTAATGGAAGCTTTCAAAATACTTTGAATTCAGCAGTCACAGTGAAAATAAATGCAATTATTCGTGCAGATCTACTCACTTTGCACATAGAAGCAGTGAGATGATTCACAACTAAAGATATTTCATTTTAAGACATTCATTTACACAGTGAAGTAGCGAAATTGAGCATGGGAATATGTATTTTGGATTCAGGACCAGGGTTTGTGAGCACATATGATGGAAATCGAGTACAAATCCCACCAGATTTGAGTTCCTCCTCCTGGTAAAGCCTGCAGCTTGTGCAGTGTATCTGATTGTTACTTGCTTTAGTAGTAATAACCTGGTGTAGGCTGGGATAAAAGCTTTTCACAATACACCTTAGCTCTACTGATCTGACTAGTTTTGACCCAAGTATTAGTCTGCTTTCTTCTGCAGGCTGTGGAGGTAGGGTTTAAAATAAGAGAATCATTTGCCTTTAGGGTGAGCAAATGAAACCCAATTTATGGCAACAAAAACATTGGAGGCTAACTTGCTATCTCATTTATCCTTCTAAATGTAAATGAAAATCACATGTAAAATTTTATTAATAAAACAACTGTCACTTTTGGTTATTTTAAGCCTGAACTCTGCCAAATGCAAATACAATAAATAAGTTTAGAGAGAAAAGTGGGTAAGCCAGCCCAAAATCTGCTTTTGTATTTTTTTATAGAGATGCCAAGACTGTTTGATCAGCATGGGAGAGCAATTTGTTGACTCACGAACCTAGCTCTCTCTGATTACTGCTTACATAGCACTTTGGAAAGGTTGGCCAAATACCTTCAAGTCAAGTACCTTGTTATTATGAACATGAGTGCCAGTAACAAAGAAAAAATAGCCTACATGTCATTGAATAATAAATCATGGAGGCAAATAAATGGCTTTTCTAAGAAATGCTCTATTTACATTTTGTCACGTGACATGGCTTTGCTTACACTCATGGACGTGATAACACTTAAAAGAATGCTTCCTTTTCAGTGCAGCATCTTGGCATCAATCATCCCAGTGCAACTGCATATTCTGGGATCTGTTTGCAATCAGGCAAACGAAGCAACAAGGGAGATTTAGCGGTAAGACCAATTTTTAGCTGGAGTGCTGAAGCTGTGTAGGTAAACATAGCTGGCCTTACTCAGCGGTCATAAACTACCTCCCTCACACGAGCCTTTGGCATAATTACTCATGCAGAACAGGTATTCATCCTCTCTAAGCACCACATAAATGAGGCCATGGTAAAGTTATGCAAAGGAAATATGTATCCAATCTGATAAGAAGTCCCTAATAATTGCTGGTATTTTCCATAATATTAGTTTAGGGCTAGAGCCACAAAAAAGGTTTAGACATGTAAGCTATGCCTAACTGCCTCATAGGCAGTTGTGGCCAATATTTAGATCCTCAAAACCCCTGTTCAGCTACTGCCTAACCCTAGAGGCGTCTGAAGTCTGCAAGTGCCTATGTCCCTGCCAGTAAAATTCCTGAGGTGCCCAAAGGTCTGCTCCTGGGCATGCCTAGGACTGCCTCTGGTTTTTCTTTCTTCTTTTTTTTTTTCCTTTTTCCTTCCTGAGCTCAGTAAGTATATATTCAGCTCATGTTTAACCCCTGATGGCATCCACCAATGAGAGCTCTGACAAATGTCCTTTGAGAAGCTCCAATTGTCCCTTAACCCAAAAAAAGCAGCCCCCCCTCCCCCAAAAAAAAAAATCCCACAACCCCAAAAAATTGTGCAGCTGCTGGAAATAGTGGTTTAACCTCAGTATAATCTCTCCACAGTGAGAGAACACCCAGCATCAGGTCCTTTCTCTGCCAGAGAGGCGACAGCCCCCTACTACTGTGCTCCAAGCAGAAGGCAAGGATTGTTATCTAGTCTGTGAGGGCATTATGAGGGTTTTCCCAGATGAGACTGATGCTCTTTTGCAGGGTGTAGACCTGCGTCTCTTGGCTGTGTGAGGGACATCCTTGGAGCTCTGCCCCAGCTGGCAAGTGTCCCTATGCCCTGCTGTCCAGTCAGCAGTTCTGTTTTCCTGTCCCAGTTAACACCCTGGGGTGCCAGGCACAGTGCCAACTTCAGCAGGGAGGGCCTGGGAGTACTGCAGCTTTCTGCCTCCAGCCTGGTGATCCAGGCATTTGGCAGGAGTCTCACGCTGTGCTTCCGGACGGCCAAACCACCCATCCCTGCTGCCAAGAAGGGGGCGGCCCTTCTCCTTCACCCCACAGTCACGAGCCCTGCCCTCTCTTGTGGCAGTTCTGGCATCCCCGGCCTCTGCTGAGGCAATTCAACTTCCTAAAATGCCAGAAAGATTCCCCCTCACACCCTTGGCAGGTGTTGCCTTCTGCAGGTTTAGTGAGTTATGTCATCCTGTGAAGGGATCCAGCCACCCCCAGAGCTGGCTGGAAGGAAGCCTTGTGAGCAACCCTGCTGATAGGGATGTACTGGTGCCAGCTCCAAGAAAGGTTTTCTTGAGGCATCCCAGAAAACTAACTAAGAAGCCTAAGGTTTTTTTCTTTCTTTTTCAGAGAAGAAGTTCAGTGGTTGATCTGCAAAATCAGCCTGTTGCCATCTTGCACAGGAGCTGGTGTTCACAATAAGTGGCTAATGTATGTACCCTACACCACAGGAAGGTGCAGGCCAACACGAGACAGCTACTTTTTTTGCCAGCAAGATACTTCTTCTAGTGTCTTTTTAACTGCCTTCAGATGAATCATATGAAAATCAGGTGTGTAAATGTGCTCCAGAGTAATATGAATCAGGTGAATGGGATGGAGACATTTACCCCTTCCTGCTTTTCACCCTGTCAAATGAGACCTTGGAGATCAACAATGAAACAAATGCCAAATGGAGCAGGTAGGAGAGTCAGCAGAAGGAAAGTGAGATAAAAAGTCAGAATATAGCTGGGGTTGGGAGGAAGAAGGAAGAGCCCATGGCTTTCCTGGTGTTTCCTGGATTTAGCCCCCTGCTGCCTCACAGTAAGTGGCCACCTCCACGTCTTCAGTAAAAAAAAGCTAGAGAATCTCACAGAAGTTTTATTTGTGTCCTTCCTGTTGGACTTCTAGGAAGGAGACCTTAGCCTGGTTGGGTATAGCTGGGCACCAGCATTTACTGTTCCCAGATGGAGTGCAAATGACTCAGGCATGGAACTGTGATTTGCCTTTCTCAAAGTGCTGGGACTCTTTGGAGTCAAGCTGTTCTGCACAGGGAGGTGGCTGCATAATTTCAAACCTGTTACTGATTCATCTTTTATTTTGGTGAAGAAACAGCAGAAGAATTTTTTTCTGTGGCTGTCCAGATTTGGATGAATTGTACACACACACACTGGTACCTGCCTGTACAGTTTCCAGTTCTGGGATGTATTCTTTGACCATGGTTGTATTGGTAGCAGTAGGAGGTGAATCCACAACTGTCCAACAGATAGCCCAATGTCAAATATAGCAGAGGTTATGTTTGGACCAGAGGGTGATTGGTCACTGGAACAGGCTTCCCAGGGAAGTAGTCACAGCACCAAGCCTGCTAGAATTCAAGATGTGTTTGGACAATGCTCTTAGGCACAGGGTATGACTCTTGGAGTGTCCTGTGCAGGACCAGGAGCTGGACTTCAATGATCCTCATGGGTCCCTTCCAACTCAAGATATTCTAGGATTATAAGGAACTGGGGCAGTTGGCTGGCATGGCTGGTGAGATTTGAGTTAGAGAGCGGTGTCCAATGCACATGATGCAAGTGTAAGGATGATGGGACTTGCACTTCACACCTGCTGGTGGCTCCTTTGTTTAATGCTAGCTCAGCTACGTGGCATCTCTTATTTGGTTTCAAAAATAAATATTTAATGTCTTTGACTTTTCAATATGTGGTCACTTCATATCAATATCATGACTTGATAGATATACTACAGAACAACAGGATAATGCACCCAACTCTCTTTCTGTCACGTGTGTTTACTTTAAGATTTTCTGTCAGTGTTGAGTGCTGTACAACCCCTTCTGAATATCTGTGAATTCTTACAGCACCAAAGGCAGAGTCCTAACCACCGGGAGGAGCTTCCTGGTGATACAGAATTGCAAAGCATCATTAACAAGCAATGTGTTATGTCTGGTGAGAAAACAAACAAAATGGTTTGCTGTTCAAGTGTCTGCTCCTTCCAGCTTCCATATGGTGGGCTTAAGATGCCTGGAATGCTTTTGCTTGGCTTTCTCCGTATCTCACCCAATTTCAAGTATGGCATGAACCATGCTTTTTCTCAATCAAAGAATTAAATGCAGATTAAATAAATAGTGTTGTCAGCTTCTGATGTCTTACAACAGCTTGAATTTGAGGCACACATTATAGGAGGTCTCTGGTGTTTCTGCTCTCTCCCCTGCTCTCAGCTCTGCTACTTGGTCTGTGAGAAAATGTGTCCTCCTGGTAGTGCCATATTAGAAAGGAGGGGTGAGTGTTTCCTGTCTAGTGGAGCTATCATCAAGTTTCAGTCCAAATAAAGCTGAAAGGGTCTGCATATTGGGAGGCTTTTCTGGTGAGATTCGCTCTGTACATTTGTTTTTATAGTACTATAGTTGCCAATCAAAGGAGCAAGCAAGTCATTGCTTAATCCAATGCAGACTAAACAGCAAGGGAACTGGTTATGGGAATTTGCTTACAAAGAGATTTCCTGTTCTGTTTGGAGGTCAGTCCCAGTAAAAATAAGATAGTAGAAGGATTTACTCAGTCCCTCAATGTGTAAGTGTACAAGTGATAATCCCAGGTTAGCATGTGAAGAACACGGGCAGGAATCTGAAAAGTACTCAGAGAGAGAGACTTTTTCTCAGTTGTATTGAGGGGGGACCCTTTCAAACTAACAAACTGACAAATGCCTTAGTTTTGTCTTGGTTGTCTTACTTTTCAGACTGTAACAAGGGTGTAGATCCTTGAAAGACAAATTATGGCAGGTTATTCTTTTGCAATCACACCAGCAAGTTTCTCTCTTAGACATGAGCTAAACTGTTAGCATGTTTTACAACCTCATTTTCTTTTGGTTGTCCTGAATTCTCATGTAAATGAGGGAGTAGTCACTCAAACAAAAATCCAGTCTCCAGGCATAATTTTAGAAATTAGTTAGAATATCAAATTGCTTCATCTGATGCAATCACACTATTCCAAATGGGAACACTAGAGCAGGTTTGTCATTTCTGTTGCTTTGGGTAACTCCAGGATATGTTTCCTGTAATCACACCACCATATTATGGTGAAGTTAGAATGAAGATGAGGTCAAGAGTCACAAACTTAGGACACCCCTGGGCAGCAGTGGCCAGTGCATAAAGAACAGCCTGGGAATTTTTTCCGTGAGGCAGTGAGAGTTTGCTCCTTCTGTTACCCTCCAAAGAATTAGAACTGAAGCTGCTTTTCCAAAGGGGCTTTAAGTGAATGTCTTTATCCTTCCTATACTGCATAATACAAGTTCTGCTAGAACAGGTTCAAGGATGGTCAGATTGCATTAATCGGTTTTGCTTGGAAAATTCCTCTTTGGAAAATTAACCAGGGACAATTTCCATACAAGTTAGCTGGTGCGCTGGGAGGGGCTATTGCTGTCCAGCAGTGTGGTTAATGAGTGATACAGTTGTTTGGCTTATTACTCATTCACAGGCCTTACCACTTCCACTGAGGAAGGGTATAAAGATGGGCTTTTCCACCGCCTGCTCCTGGTTATGAGTATGGTAGTCCAGATGGCAACAGCACAGGCAAGAGCTACAAATAAAGGGCTGGGCAAGGGGGAGAGCTGCAGTTCTTGGTGATTGGAGGTGTCGATATCTGGAGTTACTGCTGGCTATGAGTTAACATAGAGGAAGGAGTTCGCAGCACTGGTCAGTAAAGTCATAAGGACCACAATTACAGCCACTGCCCTGTCAAAGCCCTTTTACTCCCTCCTTTCATTTAGAAACAAATGTGCCAGCAAGCAGTTTTGAATTACTAGAGTCCAGTCCTGTCAGAGTTCAACTGAGCCTACATCACAGCTGAACCTTTCCTTTTAGATGTGCTACAGGCATGAGAATGGCCCCTGCCATTCCAGTCTGTTTCTGGCTGCTCTCTGTCCTTTGTGTTATGAAGCCCCATGAATTTTCCTTGTGCTGAGTAATGTTTTTTGGCCCTGCTCCCCTGTATATCCCTCTTCTAGCAGATGTTCTATATTCTTTCTTAATGCATATCCTATAAATTTCCTCCTGAATAACTTTGGTTGTTAAGCCAAGTTAAAGTTCATCCTTGCACTTGCCATGGTTTTGTTCCCTTAGATGTCTGTGTGCTTTCAGAAGTATACAGACACCTGTTTTTGTCTCTGCATTTCCAGCCTTCATATATCCACATGGAAATTCTAATCAAGGTGAAAATCTGTAGTTTAGTTCTTAAGATACAGACTTTTGATGAAGAAATGCAGTTTACTGAGGTAAATGTAGGTTTTGCCTGTTGTGACACCAAAATTCCTTTTGTGTTTTTTCGTTCCCTTCAATATTTCAAGATTGATCCATTTAGACTTACAAAAGCTGGAGTTGAGATCTGTGAGGATTCTTCTTTAGGGGTAAGGTGTGTGATGGTTGTAGTAGATAATTTCTTTTTCAAATATATGTTTGATTCTTTTTTGCAACCCTAGCCAAAATCTTCATCTGTGCTTGTGTGTACACCAAATTATCAAGCACAGGAGCTATATATTATTTTTATGCTTACTATTTCTGTGAGTCTCCTGTTGTAATGTCAAATCCTGTGATACTTGTGTTGTGTTCATCTGCACTTTGTCTTAATAGTGACACGGATGGCAAAGCCAAACAAGAGAAGGTGTCCTAGGTTGACAATGAGGTGTGTGCTGCATTTCTTTAACTGGTAAATTGAATCTTAATATCAAATTTTGCTCATGTCCATTGTATTTGTTAACTTGGTCAGTAAGTGTCGATTTCTCCAGTTATTTGCCTTACTAAATTTTCCATTTCTTTATTTGGATATGAAATATAGTGCTTCATAACTCTGGGTGTTAATCTTGTTGTCTAAATCAATCCCCTCTTATGACATTGATCTGTTTGGCGTCTCTTGAAAGCATTCTGCAGATTTCATAATCTCATTCATCCTTACTTTGAGTTTCGTCATATGAGAACAATTAAAGTTTTAGCCAAATACACAATGCTGTCATGTGGAAAGAGCTGTGACATATCAATATTGATTGCTGGTGGTGATTCTAACTGTACTAACTCAAATTTGTCAGTGTTTTCTATTTGAAATTGCTGCATTTATACTTTGTGCACCAGCTTGTTTCCGTTAGCTTCCTTGGTTCTTCTTGGGTTGTCTGGTATTTTTTTTAAGTTAGAGCTTCAATTTTGCCACACGTCACTTAGAGTAATTTCCCATTTCTTCTATAAACTTAGATCCTGGAAAGATGATTCAAATTTCCCTCTGCAGCACAGGTTGACTAATCTGGTTGACAGCAATTCTGCCCAGGGAGTTCCATGCATGGGTACAATTGTTCGGCAGCATTTCTCTTCCAGTTAGGAAGCAAGGCACCAGTCCCAGTTCCACTAGCCTTCCAAAATTCTGAGTCCACCCAGAACAGATTGAAGCCCAAGAGGAGGTGAAAATGCTAGTTTCAGCCCAGAGACATGGCTGGGACCTCCACCTAACTCTGAGTTGAGAAAATAGAGACACCACCACACCTGCCTCTTCCACAGGTGGGAAAGGCAAACACAAAGGGCATGGGAGGCACCTGCCCCACCTGGAAGGGTGAAGGGAGGTTTCTGAGGGAACATTTAAGGGCTCTTAGCAGAAACCAGTCCTAGTCAACTCTTTGAAGCAAAAGCTGGCAGAGGTGTCACCCCCTCCCCAGGTGCAGTCTCCCCAAGTGCCGCACACCTTGCAAAGTGTTCTTTCCTTTAGTCCTCAATCTTTCCTTTTCTCTTACATGGAAGCTGTTAGTGTGCATATTAAATGGGTTCCTTTTGTTTATTTCTCCCTCACTACACAGTTGAACATCGTCTTAAGTAAAATACAGCTCTATGCAAGCTAACAATAAAACTGCAACCTCTGTACTCAATTTTTCCCTAAGTGGCACAGTCTCTAGATCTTTACAGAATTTATTGTGCTTTATGCCATAAAGAACATTTTTACTTTCAATGTTTCATGTGCTTGAAGTAGGAAAATATTTCATGTGATGTTTGGAAGGAAGAGTAGCTATGCAGTCTTTTTTTAAAAAAAGTCTTTTGACAATCTCCATAAGCCTTCTAATATATTTACTTTGAAATTATTTTGGATTCACTATATGCTTTCTACAAGTTAAAGCTGATACAAATCATGTGTTGTATTAAGTACTTGATCTCCCCCAAAAATTCAGTTACTCTTTACTCACTGGCCTCTCCAAACAATGATTTAATTTTTTTGTTATTTGGATAACAAAGGCCAGCCACAATGTATTTTTTTTTTTCTCTTGAATTACTTTCTTAAAAGCTTACACTTCACTCTGACGAACTTTTTGTAAACTGGTAAACATCTGAATGTAACTAGGGAATTTTAAAAGATTGTAGTAGTATTATCCCTATTGTAAATTTTGTAACATACAGAACCAGAAGCTTCAGTAAAACTTTGAAATTAAGGGAATATTAAAACCCAGCATCTTCTTCTGCATGTAATTTTGCATCATCCCCTGAAATAAACCCCTGTAAGAAGTGTCTAAAATTATGGCTTTGGCTACTAAAGAATGCTGGTGAATGCTCATATTAAAAGTTTGGTTCTCTTGATCAGAATTTTAGTTACACATGGAAACAGGCAGAAATTTATGCAGAAATAAATGAAACCAACACTATTGTTTAAAACGGGGTTGTAGAAAGTCAGACTTGTAAACACAAGTTCTCTAGTAATTTTCAATCTTCTGGAGTGGAAAGATTCAATAATAGCAAAATAGATGTTTTAAATATTACCTAACTATTAAAAAAATGTGTCATGAAATGTGCCACACTGTCAGTATCATAATGCCGTAAATAAGCTGTCTGTCCAGAAAGAAATACTTTGTGATGTACTATGTATTTTAATGTGCAGATGATGCAAACGAGAAATAGGAGTTAATGAAATATGGATGTTGTCCCGGAACAAAAAAGGATGTTAAAGAGCAACAGATTTCAGAACAGCTGTCCTGTGACACACAGTAATGAGATGAGATTGGGTTTTTTTCTGGTTTAGCTCAACACAGTTTCAAAAATTTCTCACTGTATTGTCAGAATATGTTGTGCTACGTATTTATTGATGAACTTTTAATGTGGATAACCCCTGTTCCTGCCAAAATGTTCTGAGACCTGCATTACCTTCCATATGAAAACGGACAGTGAAAAGATCATCTCTTAAGTTTTAAAGGGGAGAAGTTAAAGGTATACAAAATAACAAGAGTTAGAAAGGATTTAAATCTAGTTCTCCTCTTTGGTCATTCATAACAGGAGGATTAGAGAACATGGCCATGAAAGACTAGAAGTTTGAACAGCTAGAAGACTTTGTGCTGTTCTTTTATGTAAAATACAAGAGCTACATTTTGAATATATATCCCTATTAGGTTGTCTTACCATTGAACTGTGAGACAGAGCAGTTAGTGTACTCTTAGAGACCACTTAAAAGCAAAATTAATGGGTTGGATATGTTATGAGTCAGACATTATCTGTTGAGCTGTTTGGATGGTGGAAAGGGCTTTGGCAACAATTTCTTTGAAGAAAGCCTCTGATCATTATGGATAAACCTGCTGGAAGGAGGTAGCTGGGAAGAAGATGATGTGTGAGGCTCACCTCAACAGCCCTCAGCAGCTGGGGTAGTCTGGGATGAGAAACGGGCTAAAGCAGAGCATGTCCCATCAATTGCTGTGTATGTCTGCCTCCACCTGCTTGTAGGTTGGCAGGATATGCCAGAAGTACATCAAGGGACAACCCAAGTGTTCAGGGTCCCAGAAACCCTTACCAAACATGGCACTGAGACTGCCCAAAGAGCCCAGTCTGGCTCACGTTCCAGCTCATGGGGTGGTATAAAGTTTCTCCAGGAAATTACAGATTGTTGAGGTAGAAAGAGGGAACAGTTTTGCCTGCAGCAGCTTGTTCTGACTTCACAAGTCTTCAAGTCCTCTTTCCTCCCACTCAACGATCAGAAGTGGTGTGTCTGAATCCCCCTAACTGCGTTGTGGTGGAAGCTCCCAGAAGGTGTATTTTGCAACATTTATGGTGCTGCCATAGACCTTAGTCCTTCCACAGAAAGAGTTCAGGGAGTTCAGCATTTGGAGTCCCAGAAAATGTGAAGGTCAAACCATTTCAGAGAGACAGACAAGAAGGAAAGTCGGCAGAAGTACCTAATCCATATCCAGGAGAAAATTGTTGTACCTCCTTTCAGCTCCCTTCAGTTTAGGGGGATAAAACTGCTGAACCACGCCTCAGACTTCTCGGAAAAAAAAAAAGTCAGCCCTGACAGGACAAACATATTTATATATGATTGGAATAAAAGATATTTCTAAACTAAAAGAAAAGATATAATAGTAGCCAAAGACATACTTTTAGCCAATTTATCTGCAGACGTTTTCTGACCACAGTGAAAATGTATCACATCTGCTCTAAGCATTACATTTTTTTCAATATAATAGTTCTTTCATTATTCATTTTTAAGCTGAAAAGATATATTATGAATGGAACAAAGGGGTCCTACCATTATACTTCAACATCCTCTGTACAATTCACCTCTGACTTATTTTAAGAAGCTTCTGCCTTTCTGTTACTTTATAGGTGTTATTTATTGTGAGGACTTACCCCTAATTTTAGGGAATAACTGTGTATGTAACCACAACATACAGAATTTTTTTGTGAAATTCTTCCTTTGTTTACACTAGCATAACTCATACTAACCTCAGTTAATATGGAAAAAAAATCAAGACATTTTAGAACTCATATCTGGATTTAAGATCTAAGTTTAGTTGCGTGAAACTCCTAACTTTTCCTATTTTAAGAATTTATTTTGAAGTTACTGCTTTTGATTGGAGCTATGATTTTTAAATACCTTTCAAAACTGTTAACCAATGTGGTATGCTCTAAGTTACACAATCAGAATCAGCCCTGAGCATCGCCCTGGATCATTTTCTTCTGTTGGTCTCTCTTCCTACCTGATCTTTCAAACCTTTCTCCTAATGTTAAAACACTAATTAGTGACTATGCAGGCATTTTCACACTAAAGAAGTCTAACAAAAAAGCAAAGAATGCCTTTTTAGGTGAGGCGCTACTGGTTTTCAAAAAAGAAACAAAGTATGAATGTTATAACATAGATACAGAAATATGTATATAAAAATGGAAAATGCACTTGCTCACCCCTCCCTCAAGAGATAAAATGCTGCTCCATACATGAACACAAAAGCAAATAGAATCCTAATTACAGCACTTGTAGAAAGCAAATTGCAATCTATTTTAGTTTTATCACTGATAACAATTACCATTTTAATGTTCAAAACTACTAGTGCCTACCTTTGTATCGTGTGATACTTTCCATCATTAAACAGTCTCAACCCATTCTCCAATCCCTTTAGAAAGTCTCATCACCTGCGTTTACAGTTGGAGAAGTTGTAGCAGAAACTGTGTTGGAGCAGGGCAGGACAATGCCAGGAAGGTGTCCTGGCTGGGTGGCCCCATTCCTTCTCCTCACCCCGAAGCACATGGCCTCCTTCACACACAACCGGTTGTGTGTTCCTTAGAGCTGGGCTATAACTCTAACAAGACTGCTGAAAAATCCAAGTGTGCTTCCATAAGTGGTATTTTGACCTTTATCACAACCCACAGTTCTTGTGGGTATGGTAAAACTCCTTCAAACATTTGGGCTTTGTTTCTGTTGCTAAATAAAACCTGTGCTGAGCACTGACTGCTGAGCATCCGTGCTGCCGAACTATGAGTATGTTCCCTGGTTGTTTTCACCTGTGCTGTATGGTGTTCTCTAAGGCAATACCTACTCCTGGCACTGGGAAAGCAGGGTGCAGAAATCAGTTTCAATAGAGAATACAGATAAGTTTGAACCAAAATTAAATACCTCTTGCCAGAACAAACTTTTGAAGTTCAGCGGACTCTGCACTGTCCAACATCCCTGTGTCCTCATGAAGCATATTCCTCAGACTCACATGATCAAAGTGCCATTTTAGTGGGCCTGCACATTATTTCAGGCATATTGGATGAAAAAAACCCCACTAAAATTGTATGTATGTCTTAGGCTTGGTACTTATTGGAACCAATGAGTTACTCGTGCATCTGAAGGTAATTGAGATTCTTTTCTGAGGGTTTGTTCTTAGGAGCCAAAAAGTTTTCATGATCTAATGGTACTTTGTAAAATAGGCTGGTGTTAGAAAATTTTCTTGTCCTTTTGCCCAAAATAGTCCTGTAACATCCTGAAACAAGCTTTCACCATTTGGGGTTTAAACCATGCCTTCCATTCCATTGCTGTACCAGAAATATAGGTTTGACTATTCAGTCTTTTGGTGCCCACAACATCTGGCTAATGAAGCCTTAGAGTGAGCTGCAGATAAATGCTGGGGATTTCATAGACCCAGGCCCAAAGAAATGTTAAAAGCTGCCTGAACCAGCTGATTCAGGATATACTTTGAGGTTTGGCATTCTCATAAAGAACATTTCATGAACACAAGGAAACTTTAATGGAAATGTTTGGGAAGCCTGAAATATACTTTAATCAACTGTAGAAATTTATAAGGGAATAAAAGTAAGTGAAAGTCTGGGTCATACCACCAAAGATTCCAATTCTACACAATTCAGTCTTGAAATCTATTTAAAATAATGAGAAGCTGGTTATCTCTGACGTAAACCTCCTGACATGAATCAGTGTATAAATGTCAGTTGTTTTGATTACTTTTAGTTGTTTGGGTGGGGGTTTGGTTTGGTTTGGTTTGGTTTGGTTTGGTTTGGTTTGGTTTGGGTTTTTTTGTTATTAATATTTCTATTAATTTTTGTTTCAAAAAGAAACAAAAAAAAACCAACCCAGACACATCAGTTCAAAAAAGCACAACACTAGATCTTTTTACTCTAAATCAGTTCAATGCTAATGTATTTCACAGAAAGGAGCATGCTTAGGTCAAGGCTGCTAAATCACATTAAACATTAAAAGCAGTCTGTAATTCGACAATGAACAATACTAGCAATCACAGTTTAACATCTGTGGAATATGAATCAGAAATATTTTAATTTTTTGCCAAAGAAAATGTGCTGAAAAATTAGTTTCTCTTATGGAGACAAGAATTTTGAAGTGAGAAGTGAAATGGCAAACTATTTCTCATTTTGGATTTTTTTTTCTTTTAAATATGAGCGTTAAAGAAGAGCAGGCAGAAAACAGTTTGTACATGCTTCAAAAACCTCTTAGCATGTCATCAGGCACAGCAGGTGTGTTCTTTGTTGATTTACTTTTTGAATGAGTCAATACCAGCTATCCTAAAGGTGGCAAGTTGCAAAAAAAAAAGAGAGAGTGTTAAGGTTCTTTCCAATCTGTAATGCAGAAATTCTTTGATTTGTAGCTTCATTTCAAGACAAATATAAATATTTTTATAACAGTGCAATTACTCACTGCAAAGTCTTAAACTCTTTACTTCTACCACAAGTTACTATATTTCCTACACAAATTGTGAAGTAAAATCCTAGGGTTGCTGTTTTGCAGGAAAGCACTGTGGCTGATCATGGTGTTGCCTTCTGGCCACAAATTTTCAAAGGCTTGAAAAGTTTCAGCTTGACAAATCCAGCCTAGGACATTTACACTCATTTCTCTGGCCTGGTCTTTTTGTAAATGGCAAATTTATTTATGCACAAGGAAGGTACTAGGGTAGATTAGGGGCTGTTTTCTGATTTCAATGTTTTTGTCTGCTATGATGTACTTCTACATTAAGCCCAGATGTTATGTAGTAGATTTAATATAAATAAAATAAATGTGTTTCAGCTTGCCCAGTATTGGATTCCCTAAGCTCTGTGCAGATACCTTGGCATAAAGAGCAAAATCCTTTTTGTGAAATGTGGTCAAAATGGATGCGATTTCCAGAGGTAAAATTATGTTTAGCATTACTCTGGTGACTCTGAAGTCTACCAGAGACTTCCATCAGTTTCAGTGGAGGTAGAATAATTAGGTCAACAGAGATGGCTTCTGATGGACTGATCTTAAAGCAGTAGCTGTTTTCTGTAACAGGTCTAACCTTTCTGCCTTTGGTCAGAATTGCCTGTCATACTCCAAGTTGCCTGTCAGCAGTCTAAAGGCTGCTTATTTTGAGGGTTATTGTGGGATATTTCAAAACAAAAAGTGCTGTACCAACTGCATTGCTTTGCTTATGTTGTTTGTTAAAAAGAACCTGTGAGATAATGGCTACTGCTCATAGGAAAAATCTTTTCCTGGAGCCATTGCCCAGTTGTATGGTTCACTATACTTCATGCCCTCATGCATTCATCTTTGTGCCTGACTGGTACTGTTGTGTATCTAGACTCCTTAGAAGTGTTTGAAAACAGGAACAAAAGCAATATTTCCTTGTGTTGTCTTCAAACATATCCCCAGTCAATGGAAGGCATAGGTGAGCACCAAGGCCAGCTGCTCAATTGCTATGTATGCTCAGAGTTTTCCTGTGAATGAGTATGGGTCAAAAAGTAAGGCTGTTCTAGAATTTAATATCATGAGGTTCTGATGCAAACATCAGTCCTGAAGAGCAGGAGAGCTATTCCCCCATTTAACAAGCATCAGACGTCAGTGTTCATTCTCCATTCACAGAAAGCAAAGCAAAAGTACATATACTGCCTTCCATCCTCATCAATAAAGTTCTCAAAATCAGGGCTACATTGTGAGTAAGTTTTAATGCTTTTTTTTTTTCCTGTGCTTTTGGTGTCCATAAACTGGAAAGTATCAAAGATATTCCTGAGTATTTGTTAGGGTCTCTCCACACAAGTAGGGCAGCTCCTTTCACTCCCTTAGTAAAGGTTAATGTTTTGGAAGCTGAAGACTGTTAGGAGTTCTGGTTATACACGATGGGCTTGTGTGATGTCTGTTTGTACAATACGTGGCTACAGAGTCAGCCAACTCCACCTTGCCCAAAATGTTTTCCAAGCACAGGTTATGGAGGCCAAAATAATTTTGGGTTAAAAAGAAATAGGCTAATCTACTTTATAGAGACTTTTACACGCCGTGCTTTAAAGATTCTAATAATTTGAAACCTTGAAACACATTGTGTGGAAATCATCTGAGGGGCTGAAATGCATAGAGGTCTAGAGGTGCAACTTGGAAAACTCGCTGCCCTTTTTTTTTTTCAGTTCTAAGGTATTTGAATGTCCCTGAAGGGGACTACTTTAAAATTCTTTTTCTTGCTACTCAAGCTTTCCTTGAAACTTATGAGTCAGAACAGCAATTTTGGAGAGTCTGGAAATGTAATCATAAATATGTAAATGTAATCTAGAAGAATGGGCTCTTAAGATGTTGCTAGCTTAAATAGGACATGAGACAGAAATTTTCAATGTGCCAGTTTGAGAAAAATGTTGAAATAATGAATGAAAACTATGATTAGTTTAAAAATTATTATTTATCATTTTGATTAGAGTGTATGCCTCTCTAGTTGCAGTTACAAAGGAGAATCCTTTGAAGGTCTCTACTGTGTCCAGGGCTGTGCAGGTGAAATATGCATCCTGCATGGTAGCCTCTAGTCTAACCATAGCATTTAAAACATCTCTTCATGAAACACCAGTATTTTATCCTAGAATACCTCTTAGAACCCATAGAGCTTCATAAAAACCTAATAGTTCAAGAGCTATAGCACAAAAAAGTGAGCTTGACAGATCTCAGTGTTCTGTTTCTGCCAGCAAGAATTTCTACCTGCCCCTGGCTTTGAGCTGCTGACTGTCTAAATATTTATGGCAAATAACTTATTCAGTGCTACTTACCTATTTCCTGTTTAAGGTCTAACCCTCTGAAATTATTCTTAGGGTTATGCTTGTTTTAATTTCAGCTCTCAAATAATAAAGACCCAGGCAATTTGAATTAATACAAATGACATTTTTTTCCACCCTCACACAGTCATTGTTTATTTATTTACTTATACATAGCCCCTTAGGTTGTTTAAGTTAATACAAAATCAAATTGTTGCAGGGCAGACAACTTACTGCCCCGTTCTTGTGCTGCAGAACTGCACAGTGGCACTTGCAAGCTCAGGTTTCCCATTTAAACAGGGGTTGGTCAGACAACTGCGTTGTAGGGTATGAACTTTGCTCTGGCTGACTGCACCTGAACAGGACAGAGACTCTTTCCTTCTGCCCCTTCCCCACAGTAAATCTGTGCCTGCCAGCTGTTGATATAGGCTGTTGCAGGCTGTGCCATAGTGCCCCTCATGTAAGAAAGCATCGGCATGGCGTAGTTCTCTCCTGTTGTTGTTAATAATGCCGCTCATCTATTTAGCAGTGCTGCAGAGAGCTATTCAAAGTGCAAATCAGAGGAGAAGAGGTCATTTTGGTATGGTTTAAGTTTGTCTGTGTTGATATGGTTCCAATGATCTTTCCAAGATCATTCAAGGGCTGAGGCTGGGACATGAGGTGTGGTGCCATAGCCCGTTGGAGACATGGGCTCTGCCTTCTGGGAGCTCAGCTTCAGCATCCATCACCAAAGCACTGTGAGATGTACTTGGCATTAGACACATCCATTTCCCGGCAAAGCCCTTCAGCATGTGCTGAGGCATTGGGTGAGCAGGGAAAGAATATTAAGATTTTAAATGGGGTTATGGGCTTTTTTGAACCAGGTTGTTGTTTTCTATATGCTTTGTTCAGCTTGAGCCTGAGAGACTTTTAGATCTGCTGAGCAGTTATTGCAGGAAAATTCAATAGGAGCAGCAAATGCAGAATGCTTTCAAAAATCAGGCCTTTTCCAGAAAATGGCAAAAAAAGAGCTTGCATTTATGGAAGCTTGTGTCCTTAATGAATAAAACAGAAACTGGAAAAAAGAAATCTAGCAAACTCTACTCCTAATGTACCAACAGGGTATCTCTGGTTTCAGCCAGGCACAAATAAACATGAGAGGATACAAATTTCCTTGAAGCTGACCTAGGAGAGCAAGTGATTTATCATCATATTCAGGAAAAGTCAGTTTGAATGGGCTTCCATGAGCCGAGTTATCCTTTGGACTTTACTCAGGCTCTGCTGAGTTCAGAGGAAGTCTAACTGACTCTCACCAGGTCAGATTCTCCTATTAATGTTAATGGGAGTTTTGCCTGGATGTAATTGGGATCAGGTTCAGAAACAGAGTTATCACCTACAGAAACCCCTCCGCCCCCCACACATATATCATACTATAAGTGTAATATAAATATTGAGTGGTTTAATCTCAGTATATATTTCCCAGCTCTCAAACCATGGTCTTATAATAAAAAACCCTAATAAGAGACATATGTTTTTGTAAATATATAAATAACATGCTTAAGTTAGTCTTCGGTTGTGTTACAAGGCTTGTCCTTTCCAACACCCCACCTTTCCATGAAATTTTCCCAATTAATTGAAAAGAAGAGTGGGGTACAGCCCCATAAGCCCTTTCTCCACCATATCACAGTGCTTTCCTACATTTCCATGGCAATCATGGGTCCCAGATGTGGAGCTGTACTGGATACATTTCCCCAACAGCATCTGGCTGCCTGGCAGAACCTCCCAACCTGTTGCACTGACAGCTGTTAAGTCCCTTGGAGCTGCTTCATGCTTCAGTAGCAGTGTGGCTTTGCTGCCTGTCTGAATAACCATGTTCACATGGATGCCGTATGCCTTTGATCCTCGTAGTTTAGCTCTTGGTCATTTTCTGGTTGGCTGTAGAAGTATAGATAGATCTCTTGCTGGGATTCTTGGGCAGCAACTGTAATGCAGGAAACGTTCCAGCAGTCACCATGTACATGCTGGAGTGTCCTCTTTGTTAGGGACCTCTGCCTCAGTCTTTAAACACTAGTGCCAGCTTCCTTTCCTAAAATCCATGCTGTCCGGAGAGAGGCACAACTCCTTACCCCAGCTCTGGGTAGCTGCTAGGCAGGATGCCTTCATTGGGATGCTGGGAAGCAGAGGTCAGTCTGAAACAGGACTTGTCTGGGAACATAGCTAGGGGCACTGACAGCAGCAAAGAAAGGGGGGACAGTAAGGCAGCAGCTTTTATTAAAAAAATCCACACACACAAGTGTGTATATATATTTATATTTGTGTGTGCAGGCATTGCTGCACTTCTCCTGCTTCCTAAAAGCTTTGGGTCAGCTGAGCTGTTGCCTTGAGCAAAAAGGCAAGCAGAATTGGCTGAAATTTTCTACTTCAGACCTTGACTAGATTTTTTATCTTTAAAAGCTTCAGAGATGTGTTTGCAATTCCTCTTTTCTCACCACCTCTTGTTCGCAATGAGCTATAATGAGCGGGGATTAGTACAAGGAACAGAAGCACTTCTGGGTGTCGAAGGAAGGGTTAAGAGAGCTGAAGTCTGAGAGGGAAGGTGTAAGGGAGTTGGAAGCAGAGCAGTGTGGAGAAGAGCCAACAGAGTTCTCCAGCAGAAGAAAAATTCATAATTTGTGCCAGTAACGACTGACGTGCTTTGCACTGTGTTTGGGAAGAGAGGCACATCACAGACAGCAGATAGGACGTGCTCTACCCTAGCAGTGCTGCTGTGACCAAGCAGTTAAAATAAGAAAAATAAACTTCCTTCTTCAACCATTCAGCTGCCTCTGAACCCTGTTGCAAACCCTGTGAACAGCAGTCTTATTGAAATCTTGCTCTGACACAAGTTTCTACTCTAAGTCCTCCAAAACATAAAGGCTGCTTAATTTTATTTGAAAAGTTCCTCAATTTCAAGCAATTTATTATGCAAACAATGTTTTCCAATAAAGTTTTGAAACTTCCCATGGAACACATCCTTCTAAAAGTATTCTGGTCATGTCCCTTGCCTTTGATGGAAAAAGGCAATGTCTGTATAAAAAAAATAGCACTCTGATTTGGAACATATTTGAGTGAACCCACATGCTGGTACTAATCGGTACAACCCCATTGAACTGGCTCAGCCGCTTATAGGAAAATACCACATAGACCTTGGTTTCTAGACATTGTTACAAGAATCAAAGATTTATAGCAGTGCTCCAAGGATGTTAGAGAGATTGACTAGTGTTTCAGTCCTGTGTGCTAGAACATGAGATGCCCACATTTTCTGCAGGGGTCAAGAAACCTGAAGGTCATATTCTCCTTCTGGAAATTTGGAAGAAATTATTTGCTGTCTTTTCTTCTACAGCTGTGTAGAACATAAACATCTACCCACATATGTGTGTGTCAAATGGAGAATGGCTATTGGAAGAAATCTGAATTTGCAAATATTGTATTCAGTTCACTGTAACTTTCACAAGTAGTATCACCCCACTCTTTAATCTACTTAGTTTCATTAGCTTTGAATTTATGTCCAGTCTTGGCAGGTCAATGCCTGGTACATCTAATCCTGCCTTTATGTTGGCCATTGCTGCATTGATAGAATTATGGCTGTGATTTTTTTTCCCAATCTTTTTCCCAATTGAGAAATTCTGGATATCACATGGAGTGACTCAAATTTGAATCAGAACCATCACTCCTGAGGAAAAGGCAGAAATGTTTCTGAATTACACCATTTTATGAGCACTTACAGAGACAAAACTTGGCAATCTGGAGGTCATCTTTTGTTGTCTCCACCACTGAAATAGTCAGTTCTAAAACAATTATATGACTGGTTTTCTAGTCAAGACAGAATAAAGCTATAACTGTGTTTTAGATAAATATGATATTGTTTCATCCTGTACAAACAAGCTGTATAGCAAGCAATGTTTTATTCAGAGTAAGTAGTCATTATAACTGAGAGCAGGAAAAAAGGTTGAATGTGGAAAAGTTCATTATACTACAAGTGTGTTATTATATTTACAGAGCTATTGTATTTAATAAGAAGAACAGTTTGTATCCCAGCAGGAGGGAATATATAAGTGCTCTAAATTGTGATCAAAATGTGCAAGTGAATTGTTTTTTCCAAGTGCTAGCAATTCTAGAGTCAGTCAGAAAATTAAAAAAAAAATATTTTTTTTGGTTGCATTTATTTTTTAAGTTTGCTTGATTATCAGAGGCCTTGTTTGTATTATTTTATTTTTTGTTGCAATAAAAAATTGTTAGGAAAGAAATCCTTCTTCAAAAACCCAATTATTCATGTAAGGCAAAAAAAGTTTATGTTGGGCTATGTTTATAAGGTTATACTTTCTTTCCATGAAAAATAAAACCATCTGAATATTAATTAAAATAGCTTGATCATTAAAGTCCTCTAATCATTACCACAGACACTGGCCCTGATTCAGTAAAGTGTTTAAATACATGCAGCTTTATATTTTTCTGTCTCAGGGATTTTCCTAGGTTCTAGTATGTGTGCCTAAGCATTCTTCCAAATTTCAGGTCCTCTCCTTGAATTGATGTTGGCAAACCCTTGTCTCCACACACAGGCAAACACGGGGTTTGTAATGCAGGTTCAGTTCACAATTCTTGTGTTCTGGTTCTCCAACTCTTGACTCATGGAATATAAGACTGAGACATTTTCCTATTATGCAAAGTTGCACGTTTAACTCACTGTTGTTTTAACCCCCCTGGAAGCTTGAGACTGAAGTCTGTTTCCTTGCTGCTGCAGAAGCTTTGCTTTTCTATTGTGTGTGTGTCCTGGGTTGTTATTGCAGGGTTGTGATCTCGGGCTGTTTGGCTAGCTGTGTTTCTTTTTTAGTTTTAGTTCAGTGAAGCATTTGATCTGAAACAAAGTGAGCTGTATGTGAACTGAATTTTTTTAAAAAACACAAATTTGGCACCTGGTATGGCTATGTCCATAATTTCTGGAAAATATTTTTGACCTGCTATATCCGTAACTTCTGGATAAATTTTGGGACATAGAGGCACATTCCCCACACAATCATTTTGCTGACTGGTGGGATTGCTTTGCTCCTCACTCAGCCCTGAAGTAGCGGCCTGAAATACATCTCTCATGGGAGTATGAAAAAATAAAGTAAAAAATGAACGTTGTCGTGCTGTATCAGCACAAACTGAAACCCCTGCGAGTGGATACTGCGAGTGGAACACTTGTGAGTGGAATTGCTTTGTAAACGCAAAGGGAATAAAAAGGATGGGTCAGTGCTCCGTGCAGGCAGCAGCCTGAGCAATCCCTGCCGGAACAGGGTACCAAATCCCCCGGTCTGGGGGATGGTTTGTCACGGCCGCTCCCGGAGCTCCGAGCGGCGTTTTGGGGAGGTCTCGGCTGACCCCTGGTGGCTGCCGGGCCGCCCCCGCCCCTCCTGCCCTCCCCTGCATCCCTGCAGCTGCTCTGGGTATCCGCTTCCACTTCCCCGCTCCATCGTCTTCAGCAGTTTTAGATCTCAGGCTCCCCCCCTGTGTGAAAGGCGACTTAGAATCGTTGTGCAGCTTTTTGTTGTCCTGGTGGAATCTTTGCTGGTTTGGTTTTGTTAATTTTTTAATACTAAAAGAAAAGGTTTCTATACACACAAAGAAAAAAAAAATAAAAGAAGCTCGTGTCTGCAAACTGTCACAGCAAAGGTAGCAATACAACTACATGTCTGCTCTTCAGAATCCCTATTGCATAAAATATAACTGCACCTTCTATCAGTTTTTCTTGGAAAAAATAGAGCATAAATGCATATTTATTGCCTTTCAGCATACCTAAATTTTTGACTTTCCAAACCAAAAGCTTTTCAGATTTTCAACAGGTATTGGGTTTGGTTTTTTATAAAAGCACTAAAGAAACTTTGTCAGTGTAAATTCTTCAAAAGAAACTGAATTGTGAGAAGTAGAAATTAATGCAAGTTCCTTGAATCAGGCAGACACTTGGTGCCCAGAAAAGGAGAAGGCAGAGCAACAGTCAAGGCAAGGAAGAAGAAATAAAGAAGAGAGGAAATGTAGAACAAAGTAAGATTACTAATACACCTTAATACCAAGATTTGTTCTCTGGATGTATTCTGTGCAGTCCTAAAGAAAGGATTTTATTCTGTCTTTTGGAGGGGGTAGGGGTTTTTTTCTATGTAAGTCAAGAATGAATGGAATTACCCTGGGTGTTATATAGAGTTGATATTGTGCAAATACCTCCAGATCCAGTTCTGCCTTGGTACAGAGGACCTGAGCACATCTTCTGTGTGTATAACACTTGGTTTCAGTCTCACAAACACTAGTTTCAGTGTATTTGCCATATGACTTACATGATGTGTGTATAAATGAAAGAAGAATTAGGTCTTTTGTTTGGGTTTGATTTTAATAGAGAAAATCTGTAGAACTAAACTAAACCCAGTAGAATGGTGGACTTGCATTTATGTGTCCTGCAAAAAGCATCTCCCCATTCTTTTTTTTTTAAATTTCCATTCAGGATTGCCAAGATACATACAGTACGTGTAAGGAAGCCTTCTTCATCTGAATTAGCAGAACCAACTTGTTATGTCACAGTCTCCTATTTTTGAAGGGACTTGCTAAAAAGGAAATCCCACAATCTTGTCACACATATAAAGATAAGTAACATTCCTACTGGATTCATTATCAAAGAGATCAATATAGTTGTATTCCCACATTCTCATTTCTCCTTTTAATGTATTCCAAGCTCTTTTCCTTTTTTTTCAGTCTGCAAGTGTTGTATATTTTTCATGAGACCTTTATGACCAATTCCAACTAAATTAGAAGGGTGAAGCGAATATATCTGGCTATGTTACAGCCTTCTACTAGTGGGCCATTTGCAGAATGTTTGCAGCCTTTGCAAGGAGGACTCTGTACATGTAGCCACAGAGGTGTAAAATAGTCCAAGAGAAGCAGCCAAAGCACAAAGCAGAGGTTAGAGGGTTTGACACAATTTGTTTTGCCTTTTCAGTCATTCTTCATGCCCTCTCAACACTTTTCTTTATACCAAGTGTCTCTGCAATAATGAACACAACCAGTCATGTCACCTAAATGTGATCCAGAATTTGGCCCAAAACTAGATTACTGAATTAGAAAGCTTTTTTATTGGCAGTTGTACTCTTATTGTTTTTTTAATTGTTTGCTTAAGAGATGGAGGAAGGCTCTCTGTCCCTGCAAATTATGGAGTTTCATTGTCTTCTTGAGATGTAATTCTTAGGGAATAAGGATGAAACTGAGAGTCTTTAGTTCACCTCTGCAAGTGTTGCAGCTACTTTGTCCCTGTAAAGTGGATAGGCTCTTATGTCAGGCATCACCTATAGAATGTCATACTCACATTACAGATATATGAAGGATACCTTTGGGCACTAAAATCCTAGTTTTATAGCATCTGTCTGACCTGTTAGTTTTGAAGAATTATAATCTTTGGTTTGTGTTGGTGTGAATTGATTTTGCTTTATAAGGCAAGCTAAAATCCATGAGTCGTGCATTCCATTAGGCTGTAGCCTGGATGACATGGCTGTGAACAGCAGGCCATTTCACACCTGATGCAGATGAGGCTCTTTACCCTAAGCAAGACCAAAGCTGCATTAACAGGATAGTTGAGGGTTAGAGGATGTGGCTACACATAAGATGACCTCCAGATCCTTGCTAGGTTTTACCAAAAATCATGTCTGATGAAGCTGTGGAGTGATGGACAGAACCAAAGATGACACAGATCTTTGTTTTAACCAAGTCTTCAAATGAAATCTGCAAATAGCCCAACTTGTTTCTTGTTTGCTCTTGTAAGCAGCAAAAGTGTCTTGGATCTTTAAAACAATTCCAATTCAGCCATTATTAAGTGAGGATCTATGCAGTGGAGTATGAGGAAGTTCAGCCTTGGCTGACCGAAGTGTTTACCTCTTAACCTTAGAAAGAGTGAGAAGTTGTGTGCTCCCTGATGGTGTGTGGATGAATAAAGTTAACAGAATTTTTAATATAAGATGCAACCAGTGGATCCAAATCTACCACGGCTTTAAAATATGAAATAGATACTTACCTTATAAAGCTAGAAAGTTTTTCGTTGGTAGCCATGGCAATTTACAGGTGTTAAATTAGCCACAATGGAACTGCCTAGTTCCCTGATGCAATAGAAATATTTTGAGGCTTACCATGAAAAAATTATTAAAGGCCTGCAATATAGAGAGTATAAAGTTCAAAAAAGAATGGAGGGTGCAAAGTTATATCTGTATTTCTATGAAATTTCATAAAATGGGATTTTACACTGCATAATACAACCTACTGCTTCAACCAAAATAAGGAATGTAGTTTGATTTTTTCATTAAATGCAAAGTATTTGTAGATACTGGTGGCAATTAGGTGTTGCAAATGCAGTCATCAATTTGAAGCTGAGCATATAAAATGGTATTTTAATAAAAAATATAGTCACCTTGGTACCTGAGTCTACCGTTATTGTATTGCATGGCAGACACTCTTTGCATTAGACTGCAGTCACAGGTTAACAAGAAGGGAAATTTCAAGGCATAGAATTAGCTGCAGGAAAGTTCTCCTATTATTGAATGAATGCAATAAAGACACAGCAAAATTTACAAGGAAAGATTTAATAAAATATTGACTATAAAGGCTACAACATTCTATGTCTGCTCCACAGCTTATATCCAAAACTATGCATGTTCAAAAGTCCATGCAAATTGGACTTAATTTACTTTGCTTCTATTTCCTTCTTCAGGAATATGAAGTGAGCACAATAATCTTCCTTTATTTTATCTATAAATGGTTTCCCATATAGAAGCTTATTAAAAAGGAGGCAGGCTTAGGCTGTCCAGGATGTTAGAGTGATTATGTCTTGGCAGCTCAAGAAGAGGCTGAGTCCAAGGCCCTGACTGTTTGCTAGCGTCTCGCCAACACCGTGGATTCCCCTGATCAGACTAAGAAACGTATGGACAATGACAAGTGGACTCTTTCCCAGCTTTAGTTTTGTCATTGCTGCCAGCTGCCAGCTTTTGGTACGATATTAATCTTTGACTGTGTAGAGGGCAATTGGAATTGCCATGCGGAACTCTGTCAGGGATCCCCAAGTATTCTGTTAAATTTCCATATAAAAAAAGTTACTTTCACTGCAAATATTTCTATTGTGAAACAAGAGAGGGAAAAAGAGTGTTTCTAGGGAGGCTGTGCCTTCTGTCTTTTTTCCCAGGAAAAGCTCATAACGTGTAGGGGATACAAATAGCTGCTCTCCAGATGGTTTTTAAGAACATAAAGGTCCAATCCATAGAAATAAAAATTAAGCTAATTTTATGTCACTTCTCTCCTGCCCATGATAAATTTAGCCAGATGTAGTTTACTAATTGGTAGGGTATTGATTTTTCTATTGCATTGCATGGCTGGTTATGGAACTAGACTGGAAATGGTTGTGAAGAACCGATTTTGCCAGTTCCTATCTGTGCACAGAAACACTCTTCAGTGTGCAGCTGTGGTGGAGTCTCATCCTCAGGCACTCCTAGCAGGGACTACATCAGCACACCATGACCTGTTGATTTTGTCCTTGTAGACACTTTAATACCAAACGTCTGCAAACAGCAAATATGCATACATATCTTGACCATCTGAGAGCATACATATAAAGAGCTAAACATCCATCTAAATTGTCCCAGAGAGGTCTGGACAATGTTCCTATTGAAGATTTACCCTGGGTTGCAAGTTTTCCCATGATCACAGTTTTCTGGAGAAATGGCCTATCAGGGGACCTGCACCTGGTTTATACCATCACAGGAAGAAACTTGCCAGCTCAAAATGGATAACGTATTAGGGATAGTGGTAGCGCTTAGTCTTCCATGGGCCCAGGTTTCAATGTCTTCTTCCAAAAAAAACCAACTTGGAAGTCAAAGGAAAGTTCTGGCCCAAGGAAGGTGCTCTGTATGAAGTGTTTTGCTCAGTTTTACTTCTGCAATAGTTTATAGATGAATGGGGGAACAATGACAGGGGCAAAGTATATTATTTATGTGTAGAATGGTCCAACTGCTTCTGAACCATATCTGCCATTCCCCTGCATCCTTGTTATCTTACAACCCATGGTGGTCCACGGTGAGTTTGTCTGTATCCTCAGCCACTAGACAAAGTGACTTTTAGTTACTTTAAAACCTGTGGTGTTGGTGTACCAGCATTGTCAGTGACTCCAGGCGGTGATTAAACACAGAAGTATTTTTCCCTACATTTATGAAACATAAAGATATTTGTTTTGATTCCATCACTGTCACCTCATTAGGCACCAGGAAAGTTAGGTTATACATTGAATCAGTTTTGCACTTGGTTTTGTTTACTTTTCATAAATTAACATGGTAATTCACTGTAATAAAATTCTTCGTTTACACAAAGATATCAAAAGGCATCGTCCATTATTCTTCTTAATGTTACAGCTTTAGAATGTGCCGTGAAAAGCTCTGTTTATATTGCAGCTGGATGGAGCACTTACCACAGAGCGTCACATCCCAGATATGCTCTGCTGCTCTGCAGCAGAGAAATGCCAAATCATGAAGAAAAAAAAAAAAAAAAAGTCCTGTACAACTATCACCACCTCCAAAAAATCACTTTCTCCATTAAAATGTCTCTCATCCCACTGAATTAATTATCCTAAACTCTGCCTATTTCTCTTTGCATTCCTGTTTCTTGGCCTAGCAGGTAGCAACAAGGTGCAGTCCTACTGGCATGAGAAGGCTGAGTCCTATTACCTGCAGTGGTCACAAGGGCTGTTCACAGTCATTAGAGCAAGAACCACCTGCAGTGAAGGTGGCACAGGATTTGGACAGACTGTGCACTTTTATCATTGCAAACAACCGATCCTCTACCATCAAAGGCATGAAATGCTCTTCAGGCCCTCTGCACCTTAGCAGATTTTGGATTCAGGGTGCCCTTCCGTACTGATCCAAAGTGGTTTTGTTCTCCATAGACAAAATGTTTTTACTGCCTCTAATTTCTGATGCTCCTTGATGTTTGTAAATATGTTATTTCTTTCTGCTGTGTAACTTTGCTTTGGGGTTTAAGGCTATAGAAGAAAATATTGTTCACTTCTCACATGTGGAAGTGAGTTACTGAGAGCAAAACAAAGCCTAGCTTAAGCTTCTGTTTCTTCTTTTCTCTCTCTTTCCTCTTTAAGGACTGTTTATGTTTGCATGACCTGCAGGGGAACTGGAAGTGCACTAGCTGATCTAGCAAAGCACAAAACCTCCACAAGTATGTATGTTTTATTTATACCTCCTCTGAACTTTTTTTGGGAGAAGAGGGGAAAAAAAAGGGAAAAAAAACCGGGCAGAAAAAGGAAAGGATCTGATGGGTTAAAAATTCACTATTGTGCTTTACATCAGATAACATTCTGGCCTATATTTGCACCAGTCTCAGCTGATGTCATTGAATGGACAACACAAGGCAAATGAGATCCAAGCATGCTTTGCCACAGCATACAACAAAAGCACCCACAAGAAGAGATTTTATTCTGGGCTTTCAACACTGATACTTTAAAAACAGGAGACATATTTTAAAAGACCATTTTTATGGACAAAACTTTTTCAGATGTTTATGACCATGTATGGAACAACATTAAAAAATCTTGCAGATTTAATTTCTGGGATTAAAGAAGAAAAATTATGATACTTAGGCTAATAATTAAATCTTTCATCTAAAATATGTAAAAATCTTGCGTCTTTGATGGATGACACGACAGTAAAGACTAATTTTTATTAACTTCTCTCTTATCATCCATTCAAGATAAGGTGCAATAAATTAACTGTGTTCTGGAAATCCACAACTTAGAGAAAGGTTTATCACACCGTTTCCAGCATGTGGTTTGTAGAGCTCTGGATGCAGGTCGGTTACTCACTGGCAGTCTTCTCCCAACACACAGGATTCCAGAGGCTGTAATGCAGGATGGATCCAACCCCCATGGTAGACAGAAGTGGGCACAGCAGATATGATGGGCTGACCTAAGTCCTGCAGAGGAGGTATCACTGCAGTTGCAGTGCAGGTAAGTGTTGAGGTGCAAGGGGGAGGACAACTGCCACAAACTCATCCAAGATCTTCAGCCAAGTCAGGAAAAACACGGAGCAAGAAGTATTGGGATATTACGGAGTAATCATACCCAGGGAAAGCTCTCAGCGAAGGATTTAGTGGCTTGGCAACATCTCCTTGTGGAAGAAGCCTTCCTACTCCATGGGTCATGTCCACAGGCTGCCCAGCAGCACATTAGCAGGTGGCTGGGGCCATCCTCCTCCACCCAGATGGTCCGTTGCCTCTCTCCCACTTCCTGAGAGATTCCTCTTGCTATGAGGGCTTCTCATTGGACTTGATCCTAAATCCACATGGTTTATGGAAAAGTCTCTACTAAGGTCAACTCTTTAGTTTGAGCCAGTGCACAGAGGCACTCTTGAGTTTTGGGAGTTCAGAGTGGGGTCCTGAGCCTCCATCACATGTTGAGAGAGGTGAGGAGGATGGTGACAGGCATGGCAATGCCTGTGAAGGGCCAGAGTGACTTGAACTTGTTCTCTACCTTCCCCCTCCTGCATTTTAGGGATTTTTATGGAAAACACATTTGTAATGTATTCAATTGCATCTATGCAGTGGAGAATTAGATTGGCATAAAGGTAAACAATTGGCAAATTATTCATAACTCAAAATCTGCCCGATGTCTCTTTGTTCCAAAACTTTAGAAATTAGAGACTGCTCACCAGATGTTATAAAAGAAATTACTAATTTAACTGCTAAACTGCTAAAAGGCTCACTCTAGTAATATTTTCTTGCAGAAAATGTCTGTGTCTTGTTAAATGTTTATTGAATACTGTAATTATATTACATTTGCTGTTAAACGATATTGACATTTTTGAATAAAAAGGGGGTTTTTTTGTGTGTGTGGTTTTTTTTTTTAATCCAGGCAGGATCTATAACATGAACATCTGGTTGCAACCTAATGTGTGGCATTGAAACAAAAAAAACCCTCCCCACCCTCAAAGAAAAAAGCCTTCTGCCAACGTTGTTCTCTGTGTATTATTTTTTCAAAGTAACTCTGGCTTTTGTAGCACCAGCTATGATTAAGTACCAGGACTTTCTCACTATCAGCAAATGTAGGCAAGTAACTAGCAAAGCTTCAGCAAGCTGATGGCTGGTGAAATAAGGATATATTTAGCAATGAAACAGCTGTTTCTTGAGCAATAACCCAGCTGCTTGGCTTTGAGAATACCTGTTAGAGTTATTAATCATATTAAAAAGTAGAAAAAAATACCCTGACTCTGGAAGGCATGAAACAGACATTTTAAGTGCCTTTTTTAAATAAAAAAGGTGTCTTTGTCACTATAACCAGTGTAAGGGGAAAAAAAAGAAGGGAGTAGGGTTTGGAATATTTTAGAAGTACACAGGTATTAAAATAGATGCACTTTATATTCCTGCTGGCTGCCAATCAAGTTTCTTATCATCATTTAATGGACTATGTCATTGTAAAACTATTGCAAAATGCTTTGTAGCACAGTAATTTCCCTATTCATTCCCTCCCCTAACTCTTTCTGTTGAATTACTGGGAAGGGTTCAGATGTGATGTTGACTAATTGCACCACTCGGCATACATTTAATTTTTCCCATTTCCTATTGGGTAACGGAAGACAGAAATTTGGCTCCCTTCATCCTTAGGACCTATCCATAACTGAAAGAATGTGATTTCTACTGGAGGCTAAGAGTAAGGAATACATATAAAATGGTACCGTCTAACTGGAATGTTACAGACTGACTTTCTTTCATAGGGTTTCCCTGTTGTGCTGTAGATTTAATCAAGAAAACCAGTTACGGTGTGCTGGTCCCAAAGAGATGTGAGACACAACCCAAGTATTTAAATTGCCACTTCTGCTATTCATAAAGGTATTGCTGGCTGGGAACATCTTCAAAAGCCAAAGTTTTCTTGTATGTAGATAGGACCCAATCCTGGCTGCTGTATAGGCATAAAAAGTAATTCTAGTGGCTCCATTGTTATTCCAGGTGGTCCTACACTGCACAGCTGGAACCACTGCAAGAAAGACCTATGTCTGTACAAAGCACATGTTCTTTGGACAATGCATTAATTCACTAAAAAGTGGACAGATACATTTCTTTTGGCTAAGTTTTTGGGTTTTCTGACTTAGGGTATTTGAGGTTTCTTATGATTTACATCTCTTTAAAGAAGGAGTAAATAGAATAAAACTCATATATGTTAAATATCGTAGACCTGAGCTGCTTTTTTCAGCTGGAACTGAGTATAGCAACGCTTTTAAAGCATAATGCAATACTTTGACCTGTTAAAATTACGTGTTTCATTTACAGGAATCTGAATTGGAGAAGCTGTCCTTTTTTATTTATACCATCACTTTTTATAAAACCACCCATATGAAAAGAAATGTGTTAGTCAACAATGCAAATAACTCAGACTTCCATCAAACAATTTACTCATGCATTGAAGACTACATGGACTATCACAACTAAAATCTGCTCCCATTTATCGTGGTTTACATTTTTTGTATTAAGAGTAATCTGCCTGCTGTACTGCAGAATGACTTGAGGGTCTGGCACCGCTTCCCTCCCAGACTCACGTGATACAGGATGAATGTGCACACTTTTCCCCTGAGGCTGAATATTGCCTCGCCTCACTGGATATAAGCTTACCTTTCTCCTTGCAATCTTGTGACTTTGATAGACTTGAGCAGGTTTTGGGAAGGAGGCAATTCATCAGAAGAGCACATCATGACCCCTTTTTTGGCCAACCCCAGCATTAACCTACTAATGACGCCATGACATCCAGAAAATAAATCACCTCAGCAGCTAAGCATACGATAAAAATGTGTTTGGACTCAGTGAATATTAAGCCAAGGTATCATGTCCACTTACACAGCTCACAGAGAGACAAACCAGCACTAAGATAATTTTCTATATCAATGGAATCATTCCTAGCTTGCAAAAGGTATTTTTGTTTTCAAATTCTAAATTTCCCTCAGAACAACACCATGACCTAGCTTGCGCATGTATTTTCACTACAAGGGTTTCTTGTAGATGGAATTGATGACAAAACTTGCATTGCAGGCAACCAAATGCCCACATTATTTCAGGTATGTGAATGACCAGTTTAAACCTGGTCCTTATCAGGATCAGGATGCCAAAGAATTGTGGTTTATTCTGTAGTGGTTTATATATACTGGCATTACAATACATCACTGAAGGCTGACAGAAATGATGCAGGGGAAAGGATTCCATAGAAAAGGTAGAAGCCAGTGAGGACTGAAACTTGTCTCCATCACTCGCTGTGCTGCTCCACACCCCCTTTCAGGGTTGTATGGTTTCACCTGAGGCTGGGGCCCCCTGTGGCAGAGAGGTGAATAGGGCAGATGAGCTTTTGCAGCAGTCACTGGGTGCCCTGGTAGGCTCAGTGTGAGTTTCCTGCTGGCTTCTGGAAAGGGCCTCAGCCTCAGAAATAGCAAAACTTGGCTTGAGGTACCACCAATAGCAACAAGCCTGAGATGGTGGCCGTTTGTCCATTTTTTTCTTTCTCTCATGGAGGAACATGAAATGCTGGGTATAATTTAACACTGCATATCATTATTAAACATTATATTAAACATTATAACAATTACTGTACTATAAGCACATTTACATTTTTTATAAATTATAATTATTTTCATAAACACACACTATAGATGTGTGTATATATTTTACAGAAAGATAAACAGAAAAATCTTGCTAATATTACCCACCTAAAAAGGTTTAAAGAAAAAAGGAAAAAGAAGTTAATTGCCTAAATGTAGTCCTTGAGGAAAAAAAAAAATTGTTGTTTCTGAGCGTATTCAACTCTCTGGAGCAAATGTAGATGTCCAGGTTTTTTGTGGAGATGATATGGTGTGAATTTTAACAAGTTCTCAAGAGCTTTTTAACCAGCCTAATCATTGCTGAACAGCTATCCAATGAGCCAAAGGAGAATTAAGACATTTGCCAGGATCTGAAACAGATCTGAGAAACAACTTGCCAGAGTTCCCAAAGGAGCCGTTCTCAAGCGCTGTTCACTCTTTCTCATTCATTGCATGGAAAACCACAGGTGTATATTGAAATTTCAATTGCTCCTCATGGGATGGGTCCCAGAATCAGAGGGGACTGTCTGTGCTCATCTCCCATCCTGAAGCTGGATGCTCTGCAATTGTCTGCCCACATACCAGTCTATCAAGAGACAAATGCTAAAATATGTTAAAAGCTAATGACATAATCAATATTTTCATCATCTGTAAAATGCCATCTTTTCTGATGGTAGGTATTCCAGAAAATTAGCACTATATTAATATATGAGAAAATTTTGAAATTATTAATTTCTCTGTAGTTTTAGCCCTTTTTTTTTTTCCCCACACACTTCTATGCTGATCACGGTTGGCATGTAATTTTACAGAACTTTGAAATATTTGTGCATCGATTTCTAATGCACAGCATTTGCCATTACCTTCTTTTTCAGTCATTGTTACTGGACCACTGAGAGCACTGTTTCTATTGCCTGGCTGGATTAGCGTCCTTGTGAAATACTTGTGATCACATCTCTGTTAATTACACTAGAATGGGAACAGAACAGTCTCCAAACACTGAGCATTTGTTTTTAAGACTGTACTTAAGTACCGTTTATTAAATCCCTGCTTCCTCATCCAAATTCTAACAACATTTTATTACTGTTCCTATTTATTTATTGACATTTACAGAGTAAGGATACAAAGTTAGATTTCAGGACACAGAGCTTTGTTTTATATACAGTTACTAAGTGTAGCTGAATCCAAGGCAAAACATACTAAAAAGCAGAAGACACCAACTGTTAGGAGTTTTTTTGCTTGGATAGTTTTTATTCAGATATGTTTTTCTTTTCATGCAGAATTCAACATACTTGCTTGAGCAATGCCATCTGCAGGCTTTATAAAGATGGTGATTCTGTTCTTCCAGGTCTCCTTTCTTCAGTGACTTAAATCCATCCTGAATGTGTGCATCAACTAGCAAGAGGTCTCTGATACTTTCCACTGCAGGTATAAAAATACTGTCAAAAGGAGCCTGTCGTGTATGAGACTCAGAAAAGTGGAAAAACAGTCCTGTCCCTTACAGTCTCAGGGGACAGCAATCCCCAAACTCCTTCAGAATCAGGAATCATAAAGGGGGCTCCTCTTGAACAGTGTAGATGAGAGACAGGTTTCTCCCAGTAAGCCTGAACAATAAAGTCATTGACTGTCACCTTGTAGTTCATCTCTTTCCATAGTTTAGCTTGATGAAATTGAGGATGTTTTATTGCTTTTACCTGAAGAGTGATGGCATGTTCTAAATCTTGTCTATTTTTTCAACTATTTTATTTAGTGTAATAAAACACAATACGTCTGTCTACACATCTGGCCTTCGTTATACCCTTAGACCATCATACCTACAACACTACTTATAAAAAACAATGCATCCAAAAAATAATGTCCTTAAAAAAAAAAAAAAAAACAAAAAAACTTTTCAAGTGTGAGTGAAATGTCAACATTTTTATAATCTGCAATACCATGAGCAAAAGAAAGACGTAGAAATGCTGGTGCTCTGATGCCTAATTGATTTAAAAGGCAATAAAGATAGATTGTTTCTTTTAAGACTCCACACTTTCTTTTCCTTACTCATAATCCCTACTCTGCTCTCCTTAGTACTCATCTCTCATAACACTGATAGTTCTGCATGGATCTCACTCCTTATAAGGCTTTGTATCTCCAGAACAACTTTCTCTTAGTACCTACTTGTTCTTAGAAGATTCTTTTTGTTATGTCATGCAAAGCAGACAATTAAAGTCAATTCCTCTTTCTCAGCCATTATGTCTGTGAGCTAGAAGGATCAAGGCATGGATGGTGTATCATTAATTATATGAACATTGTAGTGTTAGAAAGCAAATACTACACAATCCTTGAAGTCAATGGAAGGACCACTGGGAGCCCAAAGAGGGCTTAAGCTGTTTATCCATTCCAATTTGTTTTGTATAAGTTGTAGTTGAAGTACTGACAGATTATGTAAATATAGAATTTTAAAAAAACCTTGTGTTTCTTGGTTTAGGAACTTCAGGTGAGAACACTAAATCTGACCTAACAACAGCACTGCCTCCGAAGGTTCATATCATTCCATGACTCTAAGTATCATCTTTTTACATCAAAGTGTCTTTTGCTGGTGACTTATAAAACTTTCCACCACGAGCGAAATCTACGTCTCGAGGACTGGTTTTGTATAGCAGTCTATAGAATGGAGGCCTGTGCACTAGCTTCATCAAATCCTGTTTCGGTATTTCATTGTGCATGGTCTGTATTGCAGAGTGGTTTTTTTACATCTTACAATCAAACCAGTTTCTTTCTGTAGCTTTGCATCTCCTCCTTTTTCTTGTTCCTTTTACTACATATTGTATATGCATACATAAAATGACCACCACCTACAATTCTTCATTACTAACATTATTTACACGTAGACAGCTATCCACCAGTTATTTTCCTTATTCATAGAAACACAGTTGTAGTCTTTAGAAAGCTAATGCTAAGCCTCATTTCTTTCTTTCAAGGCTTAGAAGGACATATAAATCATCACATTGGGAGCTTGTAAAGACAACATTAAGCCAGTATCAACCTGATGTAAATATTTCATGGAGGGCTATCAGCCCTCAAACCATTATGCTTACAGCCTATTCTCTAGTATTGCAAAGGTATGTTCATTAAAATATACGGAACGCTATAAAAGTGCCTTTCACCTGATATTGTGATGTCGTCAGACTCTAACGTAGGAGAGTGGTCTCATGGTTACAGCATGGGGCAGGAAGACCTTTCTTCACTGCCTGCTCTCACACAGATTTTCTGCAGAACTTCAAACAAGTCATCAGAGCAGGCAGAACACAATGGACAATGCAGATGGGTGATCAAAGGTCAGCACGTACAAACCCGCAAGGGTAAGAAATGAATGAGGTAAAATTTTCTTTGCCTTGGGCACCTGCTCTCCTTGCCTTAAAGTAATGGGATGTACTTTGTTGTTTCTAAATATTAAACTATTTCATAGTTATATCACTATAGTAAATGAATGTTTTCTAGATTGCACTGTATAGGGGTCTTTCTATGAACGTCTGTAGATAACCACATGTGCCTTTTCTTTGTCTTTTCCCTACTTCTCCTTCTTTTCAGGTTATGCAGGAAGTTCTCAAGAATCAAATCAAATTAGTATTTGGCCATTGACAAAATGAGCCACACTGTTATCAGATATTTACATAATTATTCATTGCTATTGCTCACATAAATGTATACATGATCTTTTTTCTGCAACGCTTTCATAAATCTCCAGATGAGGTTGATTCCTTCTGCTGAGAGATTTAATTGTTCGTATATGTTTTCCATAGGAATGATGAAAGCCAGCTAGAATTACTGCTGAGTGAACTAGAGCAATCCTGGATTATGATGAATGGAAGTAGTGAATGATCAGTGACTGATGTAAGCAAAACATTACTGAGTTTGAAGCACCTATAATTAGAGGGACATGATATTTCAATTGAAAGTTGCCATGTCAAACATGGGACAAATACAATACTTGTCTTTTACTCCTGAAAGCTTTTGAGCAAGAAATTAGTTAATCACAAAATTGCATGTGGTTATTACAGAGCAAACTTGCATAACTTCATCAGAACAGGTCTCATTTACATCAGGAATTAATTTAGCAAGTGAGAACTAAAACATTGGGAAATGTTCCTTTGGATCTTGAGCTGATCCTGGATACACAAAGTGCTGCAATCACATAAAAAAATTTTAGTCTTGTCACTAATGAAGAGTTAACCTTTTTTACTACAACTTCTCATACCTGCTAGGCTCCTGTCTTAAATACTTCAGAAAATATTACTCTGGGTTCAGGTTGCTGCCTGGAAATTCCTTGTTTGACTCATTTAATTTGAATCAATAGCTCATTTTTTTTATTTGTTTACCCCATAGAAGATTTGACTCACAGGCTGCAGGATGATTACGTCAGGATATGTCAGGAGGCAGCTGGAAAGCTTACCTCTAAGGATAGTATTTACAGAGCTGATGATTGTACTTAAAAGGATGTGATCCATATACAGGAAATCATGTAGATAAAGTAGTCCTGTTTTTCTAGTAAAACTCATTTCTAATGAAATCTAAGAGTTTCTGACACATAACTCAAAACTGAGTATGTGCAAAAGGAGGTTGTAAAAGAACATCACTTCTGGAGAAGAAACCAAGAAGGTCAAAATAATTGGCTTTAATTAGAGGAGACAGAAAGTGGACAGAATATTGGACTTTGGAGGCAAGACATCAGGGGTGCAGATCTTTGCCTCTTGTACAAAGCAGTATGTATAATCAGAGTCCTGGTGGCACACAGTGGACCTTAGGTTCACCTCAGTCCTCATTTCCTGAGGTTCTTTTGACACCATTGAAGTCTATTAAAGACAATCTTCTCTGGCAGTATTTCAAGAGAGAAGGGATATTATGAAATGCAGCAAGAGCAGAGAAAAATAAATGATCATCAGTAATGTCCTTTTAACATTGTGTATGTAAAGGGGGAGTGTGAGCATGTGCACACATGTAAGTAATCTGAATTTAAACTGATTTTTAAATTAAATGCTGTCAGATGCACAAAATGAACAGAAAAAAAAAGTTTCTGTTCTGCATTGCCCACATTTGGGTAAGCTTGGTTGGTAACAACTGTAAGGAGAGAAAAATAAGAGAAAAGCAATTCATATTGGTACTGCTGCTTTAGGAGAAAAAGCTGGTAACCAGTTGTGGTGCTTCGTACAGGCTTTGTTACATCTCTTTTACTTTGCCTCGCTAAAGGGAAATAGATCAGGGCCAGCACACTGTATATATTAGCAGGTTAACATACTGGGCTATACTTGCACTTTATTGTAAATGTTTTTGGTACTTCTTCTAAGTCTGTGTTTACCTTGGGTATTTTCGTAGTTCACACATGTGAAATAACAGCTGGGACTTGCCAAAATATAGCAGTCAAGTGCTGTACATGTAGTAGCTTTAAAACTAACACAGGTGTCCTAGATCCCTTACGCAGAATAAACAGAAGCACACGATCAAGAGCGTGTCTAACTCCTCTCTTCTGGAAATGACGTGTCTTGAAATGCTTGATCTGACAATTGCGGCCTCTCAAGAAAGAAGTATCACAGAGGTGAAATGCTGTTGATTTCTACAAACAAGTGCACTGTCTTTATTTTTTTAATATAAATGCATTATCGTCATGACTTGTATCTATTTCCACCTTTTTTTTTTTCAAAGGAAAGGCAAGTACATTTAATGAGCTCAGTTCGCTCCTGGGTCACACCAGAGCAGAAGGACAAGACCTCCATTGCTGGAAAGACCACCCAGAGAGGAGGAAGCTGCGCTTGTCCAGGAGGGAGGTAAGATAAGACGGTCCCAGCAGTTTTCTTCCAGAGCCCAAGCCATGAGCACGAGCAGCCTCACGAGCAGAAGCCTTGGGGCCCTGGCCATGCAGAAGGGGTCTGTTTCTTTTCAGTGTGAGTACACCTCACTTCCTTTGTGCTGGCAAGGCTGTCTGTGAACAAAACAATACCATAGCATTGAGCTGCTCAGTGTTTTTATGGCGACTTTTTCTTTTGTTTTTGTCTCCATGATTTTACACTGCACTCCTTTTCCTATATCTGAAAGAGAAATAAAATAGGATAAAGTACAGCAATGGTAGCTAATAAACACAGAGGAGGAACTTGCCATGGGTTTGTCCAGCTGTAGACAACTAGGATTGCATAAATATTCAAGAATTCCACTGGTAATGCACAGGAGTAGTGGAAATTCAGGACAAAATTCAGGGAGGATGACATATATAAGCGTCATATTCCCATGGGAATACTTATGCCATCTTGTTGCCTGCATAATGCACTGGAAGCAGATAAACAAGCTCAGGCACATACAAAGAAGAATAGCAGCAGGTTGCTTCTCCCGGAGAGGTACTGCTTTGCAAGGATGCCCTTACAGTAGCATCCAAAGTACTGTAAGTGAAGACACTCATTTGGCAAGTTCACTCAAGAGGAATTTGCATTTTCCATAGTAATTCCATTGACCTACACTTTCTCATGAAAGAATGTGATTCATACTGTCTGTAAGAATAGAAATTAAGTTATTGGAAAAGGACCATCAACCCTCTGGAATCAATGTACTCATTTTAAAAATCTGTGATACTGGACAGAGGCTTCCAATACTACAAATATACTAATTTTGACAAATGCATCTACATTATTAGTTCTAGCATACAAATTCCTATGGAAATATCTGGGGGGTTGCTGTAATAAAAATGAAAGCTGAAAATTTATTTCTAATCACACCATGAAAACGTTGTTCATAAACAGTGTAAAAAATTATCTTAGTAAGAGTTATTTGTGGAAATGTTCAATGCTAAAAGACTTATTTTCACTGCAGGACTAATCTAAACTAAACTTCACATGTTGCCCATGGTTGCACTGAGTCTCTGTGCCTGAAATGTTGTCTGCTTTTTCCAGCTGGATCAGTTGATCTGACGAAAGATATTGCTTCTCCTTAGAGCTTACCTTGCTGTTTTTGTAGATATCATAAATCTTATTGAGTGTTTTATTCTGACCTTTCTGTAGAGGTAAAAGTGTCTTGGATTCAGATCTAGATTCCTGAATACTTTTCTTGTAGATAATGTGATACATTTGGTTTTCCACATTGTGCCTGGCCAGCACAGGATTAGCATGGCATTAATTGATTGCAGGAGGATCAAGTAAGTGGATTAGAGCTGCTCCACAACCAAGAAAGTTGATGATCCTGAAGGTAAACTCCCTCAACTGGGGACATGAGATGAAGAAAGGAAAATTTAATGAACTGCTTTGAGAAATGGGAAAATCCAGACTATGTCCTTGTTTCCCAGTATACTCCAGTTATCTCTTGGGATAACTATATTTTAACAGAATGCCAACTTTCTTTTTAATATGATCCTTGAAATTTCTTTTAAGCCACCTAAAATGTCATGGCTTTTTCCTTCATCAATCAAAACATATTTTTTTAACTCTGGGATGTTTGTTCAGTAGAGCTCGCTGTTTTTCTTTCATTGATTTTCTTTTTAACATGCAGTTGTTGAAAACTTAATTTTGAGTTTAGTCAGCTTTGTTCAAGATGCATTGCTATTCCAAGCAGAATTTGTGGTATGTTTTTTGCAGTCCGGTGTAAGGGATGTAAGGCATGATGGATGATGTTTGGAATGGGAAGATGAATAATACAGGCATTACCAAACCTGCTCTCTTGATCTGAAAAGAGAAATCTCTTTCTTTGTTACTTGATAAGAAATTTACAGCAACACAGTGTTGGAAAAAAATTGTATCTGAAAAATAAATGTTTATTTAGACTTAGGACTGAGTTTTGTGGGTTTTGTCTTTTAAAAACCTTGCAAATACAAAAACATTTTAGAAATGTTGGTGGAGGGGGTGTGTTGCTAATTTGACATTATGGTCATTTATTAATCTTTCTATGTAAAATTGGCACTTCTTCCCCTGGAAATTTTTCTCCTATTTGTATTAGTGTTGCCCACCCAACATTAGTAAAAACCACTGGTTATTCCTACTTTTTTTATTCCTGCCTAGAAAGGCCCATTCAGTCCTCAGTGTCAGGTTGGGGCAGACACAGCAGACTGGCCAGGGCCAAAACCCACTGACCAGAAGTGATGCAGCTCTGTAACACCAGCATGGGAATCTATACACACAGTTTATTTTCTTCATGTTCTTTCTCAGTTGTGTGGGTGTATTTGGCCATGAAAAGCATCACAATATTTGAGAATGGAAGATACTAACGGAACAGTATCTTTCAACACCACATCCATTTGCATGCTCAATTCAAATACTGCAATTGTCTGCCCAGTGACTTAATTGCATGGCATGAAATCAGCATGAAAACTGCAAGTCCCTGCTGTAAAACAACTCAAACATAGGATCTCTTCCATAGCAAATACTTCTTATAAATTAGTTTAAATTCTCAGCCAGCATGAACCTGCCTAGCCGCCTATTCCACACGTGGCTTTACACCAGCTCAGAATCTGGCCCAAATAACTTCATGTTTCCTATCCTAGTAGTGCCACATGGTAAAGAGGCAATAACAGCCTTACAGATAGGCAAAACATCAGGCCTCAGAAGTCCTGGAGCAAAAAACCCTATCTTTTCAAATAGTTTGAAGGCTAAAGAACTCAAAGCACCCTCATCCAACAGCATAATCCTGAAAATACAGCGACAAATAGGATAGTAAACTAAGAGCGTCATTCTGAATCTCTGAGTGCAGGCAGATTTGGCCTCTGTAGCTGCAAGATAAGTTGTTAGCCAATATCCTGGTGATAGCACAGAAACCTCCCAGGGAACAAGTTTTGCCTGAACCACCACGTAAACCCTGACAGTTTCCCCCACACACCTCTCCACTCTCATCCACACACTCCTCCCCCTTTGACTTTCCTGGTACTCATCGCCTGTGAGGGGCAGGAATACATGAACTCTGCATCTCACACAAGGGAGTATCACGAAGACCTGGGAGCTTCCCAGGATATGGCACTACTGGCTTGATGGAGGAGCTCCTGACATTATTACTGATTTCAGGAGGATTCACTGTTGCTCTCCAAGAAACTGGTCTCTAACCTTCATGGCTGTAGAGAAAAACGTTAAGTCTGAATTCCCAACAGCTTTAAAAAAAGATTAAAAAAAGGAACTCCATTTTTTAAGTCAAAGTTTCTTTTGCTTTTACTTTCTTGCTTTCTCTCCAGCTGTGACTGAACCCCAGGGCTGCTGCTCTCTGAGCAACAGGCAGCAGCTGGGGCCAGCAAGGAAAACTGGTTGAGCTGGGCTTCTCCTTTCTCTCCTCTTCCCTCTGTCTACCCACACCTTGCAGGCATGGTATTGGTCAAGAAGCCCTCTGCCAGTCCCCCATAGCTGCAATGTGTCAGGGCAGAAAACTGGGGGAGGTCAGTGTGGAGCTGTGCATGTGGGCATCACGGGGACCACGTGAATGGGACTGTAAGGTCTTGGCTGTGTGTCATCAGACAGGAGAACATGTTTCTTCCCAGAGGTGCTTTTGTCCATGATAAGCTCAATCCCCGCTTTCAGAAAGGGCTTTCAGAAAAGGCTTTCAGACACATACCCCCAAAAAAGAAAAAGGAAGTTTTGAAAGGTGGGATCTGAGGAGAGGAAGTGACTCATGGGCTCAAAGAGAGATGGGCAGGGAGTGACAGCTGGCTGAGGCAGCAGAAGCGATCCCCAACTGTGCCGAGTCGTGGGAATGGGGGTGAGGAAGGAGCCTAAGGCTGGGGAAGCTGAGTTTCAGGAACAGCTACAGTCCTACACTTGCCTCTTGGGCAAAAGATTTTTAATGGATCCCACCACAGCTGGCTCTCAGGCATACCAACGTGCCTGGCTGCACTATGCCTGTGCCTTGGAGGTGACTCCAGCTGCTGTCCCAGACAGCAGAGCCCTGTCGGATCCCACAGGGTGCCAGCCACTGTGCCTGTTGCCCCTGGCATGCCCAGCCTATAGCCCCTGGTGTGGCCACCTTGCCTTCCCCACCTGCATGGGCACATCTCCACCTACCACGGCACTCCAGCCCTGGATGCAGCCCTTCTGGGGATGGTGTGAGGGGAGGAAGCGTGTCTGCAATTTGAGTGAAGAACATGAGATTTTTGCCCTGTTTTTCCATGTTGCAAATAGCTATCTTTTGTAACATTAAAGCAGTAAGAGCAGCTGTAGATTGGGTTTTATGGGGTTTCATCAGAGATGTGACATGAGAGTCGTGTTTTGGGGTTTTATGCTGGTCCCTTGCAGAAAACTTTGTCAGGGTGGACTTAGTCTCCACTGATGGGATGCCCTTTGTTACCAGGTGCAGGCATGAGCACTTTTCCTTCGTCCTCTTCTGCGCCTTGAAATCTGTGTGCCCTCTAGTAGAGTGAGTTTTCTCTCCTTATGAGGAAGCTCTAACAGTCAGGACTTTGTGAACACTAAACGAGGAATTTCCTGGCTTTCAAACAATTTCCCCCCTTAATGATAATGTTCTAATAATATCCTCTTTTTTTTTTAATTAACTGATCTCTACTTGATCCCCTGTGTGCGGAGTACTCAAATAATAAACTGGCTGTAATTCTGTGCTGTGTCTCCTAAAAGGAAGAGATAATGTTATCGAACAATAACATGATGATACCTTGTGTTCCTTTTATTTATATTTTATGTATCTTTAATTATCCTATGGACCAAGTAAGGTAGATCAGATACAGTGCTCTCATTTTACGGTTGAATTAGGCCCTTTTTTTGCTGAGATCAGTAGTGTTACAGAACTCACTGGTGTCATGGAGATGTGCACTGCAGGATTATTACCAATCCAGGTTTAACTGGCTTTTGCTTTGTAGCATTGATCAGTCTATTTGTAATATGCATGTAAACAGAACTGCATATTAGTCAAGCACTTCAGGCATTGTTTAAAGCAACTTCTTCCACAGAGCACTACAGAGCTAGAACTGGGAAAGAACTATATCCTTCACTGCTGAGGTCACAGGAGTGACACAAGATTTGCTGTAAAAGATGAAAATAACACCTTACAGTTACATCTGTAAAAGATGCAGGCAATTACATTTATGTGCACCTCCAGAACCAGGGCTGAAGTTTAGTTTGAAAAATGTTGCAATTAAAACCTGTGACCATTCATCAAGGAAAAGATGTACACAGTACCACAGAATCATAGCATGGTTTGACTTCAAAAGGACCTTAAAGGTCATCTAGTCTCAACTCCACTGCCATAGGCAGGGACACCTTCCACTAGACCAGGGTGCTCAAAAATGTTTTTCCTTCTACTCCCAAAATAAAAGGGAGTGTGTTGTAGAGCCTTTCCTGAGAGCTAATAAAGGTTAAGAACCAGTTCTTGGCTACAGCAAATGGAGCTTATCTAACCTTCATTAATTTTACTTGGTTGTTCAAAGAAACAGTGTTTTCATGTGCCAGATCCCACTATCAGATCTTTTGTCCATCTTCCTCTTAGGCTATTCTGCAAATTAAACTTTTAATTTTTTCTCATATCTATAAAACTAGGACATGCATCCTGAAAATACTGACTTGGAAAGGGGAAACAACTTAACTGCCATTTTCTGTATCATCATGCCAAACTTCTTGGGCTTTTCCTAGGATGTACTTTTGGTTTAGTCAGACGCTATTGAACCTTCTGGAAGAACCTTCATACAAGGTAATTGTAGCAAGAAATCACAATTTATGCTTGACATTTTTAGCTTTCTCTGGTAAGAGTGGCCTGGTAAGTCCATTTGGATCATCCACATAGTTCCGTATTTATTTTGTTTTCTATTCAGGGTAATGCTTAGCTGGATCAATCAGTGACCAGCTGATGGAGAGCCAAAGCATTAGCAAGTCATACAGTATGTTAGTCCAGATCTTGAAGTGCTTCTCTGTGATAGTCATGCAATCAGTGCTTCATGACACTGTGCTCCTCACCCTTTTATCCAAAGATTCAGCTTTTCCCCAGTCATTACCTTTGTCATCAGCACTTATAAGGGAGTAAACACTGGCAATTATGAGAAGCAGCCCTGAGGCCATCTCATAAATAATTTCACTTACGGTTTATGCACCTGATAGTGTTAAACAGATGCAGCAGTGCAGCTCAAAAGTACATTCCTAAATGATATGTATGGTTTGGTATATGGCTGCCTACATAATTTGATCCTCACCTCTAATGTGTGTCTTTTGGCACACTCAGACTATTCTGGGTTGTATTCTTAATTGTCAGGACGAAATTTAAAACACTCTTCTAATATAGTTCTATGTGATTCACCCATCACTGTCCAGAACTTTTGCATCTATGTGAATCTTAGTGAATGAGCAATTAGTGTATTTCTTTGAAACCCAAAGACAGCTTAATTCTTACTCCATTTTTTTCATTGCTGACTCTAACATGCCTTTACTTATATTTATGGGAGGTTTGAGGCTCCCTCTGGTGGTTTTTGAAAACCAGAAAGCTTGAACAGAACATAAATCAAATAAACAATAGTTTTGTGCATAGGAAGTTGTTATAATTTGCAGAAGACTGCATGCCTAATTCCTCCTCCATTTTTTACTACACTCATTTTTGAGCTAGTTTCTTTATAGAGGTCTTTTACTATGGTGATTTATCTTGAGAGAGGAGAAAGGCGTAGTGATTTATCAGAGAGCAACAAAGTAGGTGATTCAGCTAAGGGGCTAATGCTTTCATTAATGGTTTCACAAACAAAATCTGCATGTGTCTGTTACTTTTTCACCTATTTCTCTTACTAGTTCTTCAGCTCCTGTACTGGATTTGAAATTAATCCATAGCTATTTACTGTGGAAAAATATGGTTAAATTATTTCATTCTTGATGGCTACTGTGAAAATTAAGGGTACCATAAATGGAGAGTCAGACCCTAAATTTTCATTTTCTCAGTGTAGAATTTATGCCTGGAGGCTGAAAGAAAAACAAAAATAATAAAACATTGGCCTCAAAAACAGGTTTTTCTTTCTCCCCAGGCTCAAATACATGGACATGCCTCTTACTGATGAAAAGAGAACTTGTATAGAAATGTTCCACATTAATGCACAGTTAATTACAAACATACAGAACATGCAAAGTGAAAACTGCTTCTGATCATGCTTTGCTTCTGCCCAAGTCAGTGCTGGTTTGCAAGCAGCCTGGCAGGGGGCTAGGATTTCAGTGCAGGTGTATGCATGGGGGCTGTGGCCCAAACTCTGCAGCTGGAATGCTCAGGTGCTGGTTGTGCATCTGCTGTGTGACTGCTGTAGGAGCATGTGGGCAGCCAGGTGACTGCTGGAGCACAGGAATGTCTCTGTGACAGCCCCCTCACCTTTTATTATCTACACTTACCTTTTCTTTTTTTTTCTTTTTTTCTTTCTTTTTTTTCTTCTTTTTTCTTTTTTTTTTTTTGCCCAGAGAAATTGTATGATGGTCTGGACCGGAAAGCAGAAAACTACCCTTGATCGCCAGAAGTCCAGAGGTATTGTGGTTATACTTCCTTTAGATTTTCCTGCCTTCCTGAGCAGAAAAGCTTTTCTTCCCTCTTTTTTTTTTTTCCAAATACTTGTACGGAAGTAAAGACAGGATGAAGACAGAATTGAGAAAGTTCTACCTGGGCAAAGGTGTGTGGTTGTGTTCAAAATACCTCTAAATTACTGTAAATTTTTGGATGACTAACTTGATCCTTCTGTTCCATTTGATTAAAATTCAGGAAACAAATCAGTTGCATTAAAATAACATGACTTCCACCTTTCTTATTTTGATTGTATTAAGTAGACATTATTGGATAATTTGGTCACTGGCCATAGGAAATTGCCATTTAACTTAATATTAGAGTCAAATTCGGAGTCAGAAGAAGACTCCAAATCAGCCTGTGTCACATAAAAGGGATGTGCAAAATCCTAGCCCTATGTCAAAAATGGCAATGAGCCCATTTTGTTCCATTGAACCAGGATTTTTACCCAAATGTCTTAACTAAAAGTCTTGTTGTTCAACTTCATGTATATAATTATATTTCTGTAATCAGTTGGTAGACTCTATCAAGTGGCCCCAGCTTCTGAGGCTGTTTCAGGTGTTACTTACCTATTACAATTAGGAAATGTGCTTTTTCAAAAATTTATTTTTATTAATAATGACTTATTCCACCTAAGGAATTTGTTCAGTGCAGAAAGTCTCTGTCCTGAGTGCCAGCAAAGGGCTCAGTCCTGCACATTCCCATCCAGCAAGGCACTTAGACATGTCCTTAATTTCAAATATGGGTCTCATCCCCAGGACTTCACCAAATAGAGACTAAAGACCTCAGTACCCTGCAGATGCAACCCCCAAGCCTCCTCTGCATTAGTCTTCTGCAGAGCTTCCATAGATTTGTTATAGTAATATGGTAAGAATTAAGCCAATGGCATTTAAGGTATTGTTATAAAAATACTGCACAAAGATAATACATGCTGCATTGTACAGTGTATCAGTTTTCAAACCAGGCAAATGAAGTTTTCTGCAAGCTTGAGCTCCTTTGTTTTTTCGTACAAAAGAGAACACTCTTGTAGCATCTTACATGGTTTTGATTATAGCATTTGTGATTCTTTAAATATTTATTCTTCAGCAGTTAAGAAACTTGGTAAAGGGGAACTTTATAAACATTTATCATGGATCGAATGTTCATGTGGAAAAAAAAATGAGGCGCTTTCTCCTATAGGGAAGAAGTACCTTTTCATAAAATCTGTGTCCTTTGTTCAGCAGAGCATCTTGTTTAGGACAATTATTGAGAGTATGTCCAGCCTTATACAGATACCCAAGTTTCTGTAGAAGTTGTCTAGACTCCCCAAAATGCATAAAGGCTGCCCTGAATTGGTGCCTGTTCCATATAGCTGCCCACAGATCACTTCAGCAATATTAGATGTGCCATTCGGCATTCACAGCATGCAGCTCTCCAGAAGACAGATGAGTAAACGTTCCCTTCACCACCTGAAAGATTTATTTACTTTGGGGTGATTGGCAGCAGTGTCATGTAAAGCACCACAGGGCAAATTCCATTTGATTAAATAATTATCACATATGACCAAAAAATGTACCATTAAGTGTGAACACAAATGTAAACTCCCCAAATTCCCTCCACTTCCTCCCTTGCTCTGTTAATTTTTCTTTCATAGGCAAGTGACACAATTACTGACTATAGACTAAAAACATTTCAGGGTAGGGATGGTACTCAGGAACTTAAAATAATATGTGCTGATTAAAACTTTTATACAGCTTATTTAAAACAGCTTCCCTGAGAAGAAGTGGAAAGTGCATCACTCAATGGACCCCAAGTAGTTTTCAGCAAATTCAATCCCACTGAACTTTCCTAGGGAGAGGCAGAGACTGAAAAGAATTGTTTCTGCCTCCTACTGCAAATAATTAGGGTCTCTTTCTGTGGCCCAGTTTTTCCAGGCTCTATCTGGGCAGATTTCCCAGTGACTTTAGTGCAATTAGAACTGTTAAAAAGACTTGCAGGATGGCTTCCAGTTCTCTGAACAGTGAAAGACAATGAAAATGGTGTGTACCTCACAAATAAATATGATCAACCACTAGAGGCACAGCTGTGATTTAAATGGGTGCCTGGGGTCAGGGCAGCACAGCTAGGCACTGCTAGCTGCTTGCTGTGACATGGGATCATGCCTGAACTAGTATTATGGTAAAAGCATACCTGCTGATATTAAGATGGATAAACAGAAAAATCTAGGCCCCGCAGATGTCAGTGAAAAATCCATCATCTCTTCCCCACTTCCACTCATGGCTGTATGTGTTTTTTGTGCTCCTGTGCCTGCCACCCTCTATGAAGACAGTGGAGGTAGTACATGGGTCTGGCTGAGGCGATGAGGGTCTCCTGTGATGCTGCAGTGCCACCCTCAGCTGACACTCGCAACATCAGTTGGACAGAGTGAAATAGGAGGACACTTGTAGGGAAAGGTTGGCTGGATTCTTTAGTTGGTCTGGTCTTTCTTGGTAAGCTTCTTTGCTTTATTAATTTCATTCTTGTTTTAGACGCTTACTTTCAAGATGAAGGTCTGGCACAGCATCTTCTGTCATCAATGGGAGTCCTTCCTCTGACTTGCAGAAAGAGAGGTAGTGCCTTCATTTGTGATTTCCAGTTCCTTTTTTTCTGAAATGTTTTGTCCTACTCAGTCTTTAGATACCTTCCAAATACCACATTGTCAACAAAGGCTGTGCTAAAGGAAAAGTGTTTGATTCCTGATGTTGCGTGTATCTGCTTGATTGGGAAGTAATTCTGGATTCCGGGCAGGTTTATTCTAAAAGTGGCATCACTCCACCTTGGTCGGTATCTTCTGCTGGGATTACTCCAAACAAGCTTGACCTGTTGAAATGTAATGTTTCTCATAATAGTTTCCCAAACTAGTGAGGCTGTTGCTATTTCAGGTGGCTTAAAAATATGTGCACAGTTTGTACTTTGAATGTTTAATGAGCTTAAAACATGAAATATATAATGCAGTTTGAACTTTCTAGTGTTATTTCATCACCAAAAAAGCAAAGTCTTGAGGCTCAACAATTGCCTTTGTCAGAATGTAAATTCCAGCATGTAATACCCAGGCTGTATGTTTCAGGAAATCAGTATTAACCTATTAGTATGCAGTTTTCCTTGGAGACGAGCCATCTTCACACAGAGCCTGTATTCCTGCTTCAAACCTTCCTGTCACTGTTCCGTATCCACGACCCAGCCTAAGGCTGCCTTTGACGGTTCTCCAGCCATTTCCTGCATAGTGCACTAGCACTAATTGAAAATTTGGGTGGCCTTGCTTATTTATTTTCCTGGAATGTAGTGGGTTATATTTTCATGGCACTTTCTCAGCAGTGCAACGTTTCAATTTCAAAACCACTGCAATATGAGGAAAAGTAACCCCCAAAATTAAAAAAATAACAATAAAAAGCAGCATATCTTTGATTAATTTTTACAGTAGTTCTTTTGTAAAAATATATAATGGAAAAAGAATTCAATGTTGCTTTTGTCTCTCAAGATCAGAGGCAAGAGAAGCAATTTAAATACATGTACAAGATGATCACATGCAGACACAATGAGGCATGAAACTTTAAATGTACAGATGCCATGGAAATGAAAAGATAATACAGAGTGTGTTCTTTGCAAGTCTTGCAGAGTTCAATAGCTACATAATGTGTGTGGAGGGAAAAGAGAAACAGCCCCCCTGCACTCTCTAGGAAAATTCCAACTATGACTGGATGTGCCATTGGCACTAGCATCGTGCTTTGCCTCCCTGGATTTCTGCAGGAATGTAATTTCACAGCAGACAGGGTTAGTATGTCACAGTTACCTCCATGCTTGGAGATGTGTGTGCTTGGGTATGAGTACCTGTGTTAGATTTCAAGTTTTGATTAAAAAAATCCACCGATCCCTTAACAGAATTTCAAGTCTACATAATTCTTTTCTCTTTGTGCCTAATTATTTTGTTTTGTGGTGATTTTATATTGTGTGTGCAAAAATTAAAGGATTGGCACAATCCTGTTCTTTTTTTTCCCTAATACACTAAGTGCAACTAGTGAAGTCTTTTGGGAATTATGTTTAGTTCCCAAAATTCAGGCATAAGGAAATGTTTAACAATAAATATGCAATTAAGGTGCTGATCTGTATTTCAGAAATTATTTGGAGGAAGAGTGAACTAAAGATGGAGTTCAGTTCCATGCCTGTTTTCACCTACAGGCACACATCTTTAGGACTACTCAATTATTTGAATTTATAGATGTTTCAGAATGGAGATAAAACTGGATGCTGAAAGGAAAAGCAATTTGAAATAACACAATGTGTCCCCTATTTCTGAGTTTTCAGGAAGCCATTTTGGGGTTTTATTTATAACTCTGACATTCGGAGACTTTTTAGTCAAGCACCAAACATTTCTTGTAATTTAGTGAAGTAACAAAATAAGCAGGGTAAGGTTTTTTGTTTGGTTGATTTCTTGTGGGATTTTATTTTGGGGTTTTGTTGTTTGTTTTGTTGTTGTTGTGATTTTTGGAGGGTTTTGGTTTTTTAACAGAAACAATCTCAAATCAAAATGTCAGCCCAAGCATTCTTTCACATTCCCATTTCCTTCTTTGAAAACTCAAGATCTCCCCACTGAGGAAGTTCACATTTTAACTGGACCTTTACAGACTGTTCTGAATGCTGTTTCCAAACTCCCTCATGATACATTTCCCAGTGAGAAAGTTGATTTTGGCAGTTAAAAAGTGCCCCAAGCTAAGGGTGGTGTAGCAATTGATCAAAGTGTACCTCACATGCGCATATGGTGCCTCATTGCAATTAACAGTGAGTTTTGGTTCAGCTGAATATTACAAATTCCCTGAGGTGAAAGGCTGAGAGAATTGGGATCGTTCTGCCTGGAAAAAGGAAAGCTTCAGGGCAACCTAATTGCAGCCTTTCAGTATCTGAAGAGAACTTACAGGAAAGATGTGGCAACACTCTTTACAAGAGCATGTAGTGACAGGACAACAGGGAATGGGTTCAAATTAAAAGGTTTAGATTAGATATTGGGAAAAAATTCTTTATAGTGGGAGTGGTGAGGCACTGGAACAGGTTGCCCAGGGAAGTTGTAGATGCCCCATCCCTGGAAGTGTTCAACACCAGATTGGATGGGGCTCTGTGCAACCTGGTCTAGTTGAAGATGTCCCTGGCCTTGGCAGTAGAGTCGAAACTAAGTGGTATTTGAGGTCCCTTCCAACCCTAATCATTCCATGATTCTATGAAAGATAACACAAGTGAGTAATTGAGCACTTCACTTTTTTATTTACAGCTGGCTAATTTTGCCTTGTAAATGAGAGCAGTAATCAATTGGGAAAGATGGGTTGAAATGGAAGACACAGTGCTCCTCCAGCCCTGTCTCTCATCCATGGGGGTTTCTCTGCCTTGTTAAGGATACAGTCAACACCATCAGCTTGGCATTTGGCACAACTGAGAGACAGCACAGAACAGGAGGGATCTTGTGGTGGGCACATGGGGTGCTTTTAGAAGTGGGTTTGCTGCACACAGAGAAAATTCTTGTTGCATAATCCCTGCATCGTAATGTGTCTTAGAAGATCCTTCCTCTAGGTTTTCTCCTTTACCACTAGTGGAGACAGAACCAAGGAGTGTTGGGTTTTGGTGGTTATGCTCTGGAGGAGAGAGTAGATATTTTAGCTGCAGGTTGGATGTCTTACAATACTGAACAATAACTAGTGATTGTCACATTCACCTGTGACCACTACTAACTCCTCTAATTCTGATTTAGTTTGGGTTTTTTTCTGCAAGTGCCTTTAAAGAAAAGACCAGGATTTCTGTCAGATCACAACTGATGTCTTTCACTGCAGCTGATAGCTTTGGGAAATGGAAAAGTGAAATGGAAATTAGTCTAGCCAGTTTTTTGCATGCTATCTTTTTTTTCCTTTGGCTAGAAATACACAATCCACAAAAAAAAATTGTTCAGTCCTGCTGCTTCCTCATAACTGAATCATGACACAGGTCCTAATTAGGCAAATGTCAGGATATCAGCGTAGAAGGCTAACCAGTACATAGCAAGAGCAAAACAGAAGCCTGATGTTGAAACTTAAAAGTTGCACAGAGCTAGAAGACACCTTATGAATGTGCCTAGCACATCCTGCCTCTTAAGGAAAGACTGACTATAGTTCCAGGAATAGCATTGTTTTTGGGGATGTTTTAGCCACTTCTTAAAGGCTTCCAATTAACAAGGTTTGATGGAATCCCTAAACAATCTATACCAATATTTCATTGTCTTCAGTGTTACAGGTCTTCCTAATGCCTTTGCTATAGTGTCTCCTATTCATCATCCTGTCCCTCCCACATATGGAAGACTGACTGTTAACCACTGCAGTGCAACTTTTATCAGGCTTTCAGAAGTGCTTGAATATTTCCCACAAGCAGGATTAGGGCATGCAAAACACTGTTGTTGCTGTTGTTGTTGTTGTTGTTGTTGTTGTTATTATTATTATTATTATTATTAATGTAGCAACAGGACAGAATATTAATTATAAATGTATTCAGATGTTGACCATATTTTAAAATGTGTATCTCAACGAATAAAGTGAGTCAGGGTCTCAGGTATGAGCTGAACGGAACTGGGGACTGTATAAGGTTAAGTCCAACAGGCTACTTAATGTGCATGCATAATTTTAAGTATTTGAGTTCAGTACTTTTGGTAAAGTGAATAATAGACCTGAAAGTGTTTTCAACTTAATGGGAACTTGTAAGTGCTTTCTTGGATCACAGCCCAAGAGCTCAGCACATTGCAGGGCTAAATACAGATTTAACAGTCTAAATTTAGTCCTCTGTGTTTTAAAACACTGGCTAACATTCTTCTCAGAAATTTCTGTGGAAATTGCTGTAGATCTGAAGTCAAGGCCAAACACCTCTCAGAGTTCTGCATCTAAGAATAGATGTCACTAAGAAACACTAAAGACTAGAACTGTAGTTCATTAAGATCAAATACTGTCATGTGTTTAACAAGTTTCAGATGAAGCTGTCTGATCTAGTACCTTTGATCATACATTTGAGGTATAGATCAAGATTCGCATTTTAATATTAATTGCTTGTCTGAGGCACTAAAATATTTTTTGTCTCTAAAAGGTCATAATTATATCTAATTGATGTAAAATGCAACCTCTTGCTAATAGCATATTTGTGATACTAATATGAATGTACATTATCTAAAAAGTTATGCTTTGAAAAAACAATTATGCTTGGCCTAGATTGCATAGTTTATCTATCTGCTTTTTACCATTCTTGTCCCCTTTTTCTGACTCCTATTTTGTAATTTTCCTTTTCTTTTTCACCCTAGAAGACTTAGAGATCAGGCGATTGGAAGAAAGAAAAGAGGAAAGAAGAGAGAGACAGGGAAAATTATTAAGAAAGAAAAAAAACCAAACAAGAAGGTATTTAGTAATAGATTGAATCCTTATTTGTAATATTAAACATGTGAATTCCTGTGTCATTTCTGTAAAACAAATACATTTTGCAGAGACACTGAACGGGGCAAGTGAGGGAAACAACTTGGTTATATCAAAATGAACCCAATTGTTAATTAAGTAATAGTTTTTTGTTACTCCAGTTGATTTTCACTAGGACAGATTAGGAAGTGTTGGCTGCTACTGGAGCAGAAATATGCTCCCTTCCAGTGGAGGGGAACTGGGGTGTTTGGGCAGCAATGTCCTGTCCCATGGGTACAGCTCAATTCAGAACAAGAGATATGATCTCTGCCCTCACTCAACATGATTTCAGAAGTCTGAAAAAATATCTGATGAATAGCTTTTCCCTGCTTCTTCCCAAAAGTATGGGAATTAAAGCAGTTGTGCCAGAGTTTATTCTTGTGGAAAAGAGAAACAGAATCTCACCTGAAATTTGAGGGACAAACCTGCCAAATAGCCTTTGAAGTGGGATTTTTTTTTTACCTTTGAGAAAGAAACATGGCAAAATTTTAAGTTGGTTTAGATTTCAACTTCTCCCCATCTATTGTTTTAAAATACACACAGTACAGAAAGGTTAGTCCCAAGAAGTATTTAAGCTGATGCAACTCAGTAGTGACACCCTTGACAGAGCTGTGATATACAGCATTCAGTATTTTTAGCTGCACAAAGTAATTTAGTAATTTGTTTCATTGGTGCTGTTTAGAGAAACCATGCCTCTGGGTCAGTAGTGCACAGATTCCTCGGATAAGTCTTGAAAGGGAAGAATTAGGATTGTGTTAGCCAAGAAAGTAAAAGAGTGAGAGAATTTTGTGTACTGTTGGAAATGGTTGAAAGTGCAAAGACTATATTTTTTGTTTGATGTGGAAAAAGTGACTGTACGTGTTCTGGAAGAAAACTCAAAATATTGCGTGCATTAATTTATATGTTGTTTCTCTTGAAGCATACCAGAAATCATCTGGGAGAAAACACTGATCAGTAAGTTGTTTCTTTCTCTCTCGCCTTTCAGTGAAGATAAATATATTTCACTTCATAGTGAAAGTTTCTGGCTTAAGCTCCCGGATAATGGTCAAAATACTGCCAAGGTCCAAGAATTTATTTCTGTACCTATGTATTAAGAAATAGAAATAGAACCATAAGATTTAAGTAGATCAGTTCCTGGATGTTGGTTTGACAACACAGATCCAGGTGATTTTCAATTTAGGAGGAAGTAGAAAGCAGCTGGTCTTGGGAGCAAAATATAATGCAGGAAATCTGCTTGGAAATTGAAGTATCTGCATGAATTTTTCATAAAATCTGTGGCAACTGCTAGACGCCAACATCTACAGGGATGTTCCATTGATGCATCAAGAAAATAAAGGGAACCAGTGAGGTGATGAAAGGTTGTGCAGTGATTATACATTTGTTAGAGCAGGCAAGGATGTGTTGGGCTTCTTGGCTCTGCTCCTGGTTCTACTGCCATGGCTTTGGCAGGTTACTGATCTCCAGTTCAGAAGACACAACATGGTCATGGAAGCAGCCCTCTTAATTTCAAATAGCCTTAAAATTACGTACACATAGAAAAAATGGAGGAGCTGGTGAGTTATAGATCAGGTAGATTCAGTCTGTGGAAATTATGAAGCAAACCATCTGTATGCATTACATGACAGACAAATAATGATGAACATGTCAAGAACAAATCCTCTTAAACCAGTAAGACCTCCTTTTACTATAAGGTAATAGGTTTTATATAAAGGACAGAAGTATTAAATAGTCATATATCTTCATTTTAGTAAGTTTTAGGCAATGTTTCTTGTGAATAAGCAAAGACAATATGGTTCAAATTGAATACCCCATGGTGTCAGAAAAGCCAGGGCTGAGGAAGAGTTAGCAAAATGGGGTCATTATCAAAAGGAGAGATGTATTGAAAAAGGTTTCTCAAGGGTCTATCTTCTATTTGATACTCCTTATAAAACATCCAAAGAATAGAGTAGAGACTAAGCTTGACGTATTTGAAGAGGACATGAAGAAGAAAGCAGATAAAAGTGTTAGAGAACAGAATTAGAATTCAGAGGGAATTTGTCAAACTGGTGATGGGGTTTTTTTTAAGAAAAACACAAAAGATGGTATTCAATAGGTGCAATAGACATAGCATCACCAGTTCCCCAGATACAGGAAGGGAAAAAGTAAACAGGATTACAGTTGCCTAGAAAAAATGTAGAGTGAATCACAGGCTAAGTACGAGTCACCACTGTTATGCTGTTGTAAAAAAGAAAATGCGATACAAAGGGGGTAGAAACAGGAAAATAGCCTGAAAAATAGGCAAAGCAATTATTTTGCTCTGCTACCCCATGGTACAGCTTAAAAGTTAGTGTTTGGGGCTTTTTGCCTTTTTTTTTTCCAGAAGTTTTTCACCTGAATCATACTTGGCTTGGGGAATTGTGTTTCCAGAATGACATTGGGTGTCTGCAGAAGAGTGCAGGGGAGTTCAAGCTTGATTACCAGTCCAGAAAACATTAAACATCAGGATATTAATGGGACTGTTTGGAATAACGAGGAAAAGAAGATACAGGGCCTTTAAATATGGAAAAGACTGCTACAGAGAAGAAGCAAAGACTCTGTTCTCCAGGCCAGCAAAGACAAACCTTCCTCTAATGGACTGAAATTGCAGTAGGGGATATATTCAGAGCATACATTAGAAAAAAAGACGTCTAGTGATAAGGGTAGAGAAACAATGGGAAAGATTGCCTGAGGAGATGGCAAAAGCACCATACTGGGAAGCCTTCAAGAAGAAGATTGAAAAAACAGTTATGTAGCAACAAAAGAGTAGTTGATCCTATCTTGGGGCAAGGAAAAGGACTAGAAAGGGTGATTTCTGAAGGTTATTTTCAACCTTATGCTTCTTAGCTTTTTTCTGTTCCTCAGATTTCCCTGGTTATAACATTCACCTCACAAAGTTAAACAGAAGTAGGAAGAGGTCTGGCTTGGATGTCCACATGTCAAAAAAACTTAGGCAATAGCTGTAAGCTTGAAGGCATTCAGAAAACAGTTCTAGAAAGGCACTTATACAGTGCAGAATCAAAGTTAATCCATACAGTTTGTCAAGAGAAGGTGAAGGAGTAAATCTGCTGCATTTTACAAACATCCTCAAAAGGAAGATATTTCTGTTAACAAGAAGCAGACTTGCAATGGACAGATGCTGCAGCTAGATGAATTTACCTTTTCAAACAACATTTATATTTCCACCAGGTTTTTTTAACACATTAAGGTAGTGTGGTACGTGTTAGAGTAACCACTGAGAAATCTTCAAAAGTGCAATGATGGATTTGCCATTTCTCAAAAATAAATAATTATAAATAATAAATTTTACTCTTTGAAATAAAATTAAGATGTCTTTTTAAAAAACAACTACAGAAAGACCTTGATGTGGGAGTGGCTGGAGGAAATTCTACAGCTTTCAATATTCAGGTTAGACAAGATGATCATAATAATCTCTCTGGCTTTCAAATCTGTTTACCCAACTTTGTAGAGAGATGTAATGTTTACAGATCACTGTCAAATCTGCATAAATGGATTAGAAAAAGGCATGAATGAACAATTACTCTTGTGACCTCTATGAGGTATAACACTTACTATTTACCGGGTCATTACATTACAAATTGTCACTTCTTCCCTCAGTTTTAACTGCATAGATTAATCTTTTTAACAGCATCTGGAGCTCCATAGAGTAATATATTTATATTAGCAGCATTATCTATGACAGCAAATATATACTATATATTATGGTATATACATCATAAGTTACGTATATGTGACAGATATATATGTATATATTTTAACTGCACTAGTTTTCCTCCTTTAGTTCTAAAGAGATATGTGGGGTGGTGTTTCTTTTCTCCAGAGGATCACATCTGCAGTCGGTCACTGTCAGCTTTGTTCTGGAGTCACTGAAGGGGTAGGTGATGGTCACTAAACATCAGCTGGGGAAACCACCCACAGTAGATTCAACAAAGTGCACCACACAGGAAGTTCTTCATTGACAGTATTATCCAGGGTCCCTATGGATCATAAGATTCCTGGATGCTGCTTGTGGAAATAGAAGGATTTGCCTGCACGGGTGCCTGTGAAGAAACTACATATGCCTTTTATAAGGCTTCTGTTCTTGCAGAGTTTAGCCTGGTAGTGCTGTTCTGACAAATTCCCAAGCACCACAATCTGCATAAAAACACTGCTGAGCAGCCTTTTAGAAACAGCAGCTTAAAATCTCTGAAGGCTAGGTGACATTTTCCCATGCAAAAGATCTGTCAGCCTGTCCTCACTTGGGGAGCTAACACTGGGGAGGTTGACTCTTTTCAAGTTCAGGTTCCCACTTCTTAATGGTTCACCTATTTAGGGTCTTTTCAACAACAGAGGTGACTATTCAATTAAATCTGCAACCAAACTGCAATTTGGCACTGAAATTTGTCATTGGAACTAAATCTAAACTCATGGTTGTTTATTACAAAACCTTCTGGGTAGACGGTTCCCTTTATGGACTCCCACAAAAGTCAATGGACTTTTTGGGCAAAGGTATCCACCCTCAGAGGGCACTGGGCTGGGACCCAGGTATGAAGTGTGCTGGGTGGAGCCTTCTGCATCCACCAAAACTCTCAAAGAGTGGTTTTATTTGGCACATCTGATGACAAGCGTTCAATGAGAAAAGTCAAAGAAGCTGTCATAGAGGAAAAGTATAATTTTGAAAGGGGTGGCAAATAGTTGCCCTTTTTTTTAATCTGATGCCAGCTTTTCTTGGAGAACCAAGGAGCTCATTTTCTGCATTGGATCTCAGCAGAAAACTGCAGAGTTACTAGTTACAACTTTGGAAATAATTAGAGAAAAGATAGCTACCATCTACTTTTGTTTTTCCCCAGAAAGATACTGTGTAATGTTTATAGAGAGGAGGAGAGTCAGAAAAGTATTGCTTGTTGCTGTGATGCCATATTCCAGTCTACTAATTTAACCTGAGTGGCTTTAACCTATGAAAAAAAAGTGAGGAAAATTGTGAGTTTTGGCCATAATGTTTTTTATGGTGCTTAAGTTCTTTAAGGTTCTATGCAAGGTAATTTGTTTTCCCATTAATGTCCTGCTTTGGGCTGGGTTGGCAAAACTGAGGAATGGATTCTTCCTTCTCTGTTTTGTTTTTTTTTCTCTCATTGCTTTTCCTCTCCTTCCCAGTAAGATTTAGTCTGAATTTGGCTTTGGCAACCAAATATCAAACAACACCAGCAAAAAGCGAAAAACAAGATCTCCTGACTCTTTCCATAAGGAAAAGAACCTGTGTTCAGAGCCCCCACAGCCAGGCAACAGGTTTGGTAAGAAACATTTTTACTGGTTTACCATGAGAGGAGGACAGATTTGCGCTACTTGGGGCTGACAGCACTGTTGAGTATTTGTGCCTGGGCTTTTGTCCACCACCCGGCCTTCTGCACTTTCCCTCACAGAATCACAGAATGGTTGGGGTTGGAAGGCACCTCTGGAGACTATCCAGTCCAACACCCCTGCCAAGGCAGGGTGACCTGGAGAAGGTGACACAGGAACATGTCCAGATGGGTTTGGAATGTCTCCAGGGAGGGAGACTCTGTGACCTCCCTGGGCAGCCTCCCTCGCCCCCCAGGCTGGGGGTCCCCACATTGCCGCTGGGGGAGATTCTGCCAGTAGGAACAGGGCTCGGGAGTAGTTTTGTTATGATTTATTACTGTTGTTCACAGAATCACAGAATCTGCTGAGTTGGAAGGGACCCACAGGATCATGGAGTCCAACTCCTGGCCCTGCACAGGACACCGCAAGGGTCACACCATGTGCCTGAGAGCGTTGTCCCAACACTTCTTGAGCTCTGTCAGCCTTGGTGCTGCGACAGCTTCCATGGGGATCCTGTTTCAGTGCCCAACCACCCCCTGAGTGGAGAACCTTTTTCCTGATATCCAACCTAACCCTCCCTGACACAGCTTCAGGCTGTTCCCTCGGGTCCTGTCGTTGTTGTCCTTGCTGTTGTCAACGCTATTATCATCGTGTTTTTATTTTTTTCCCTTGCTCTCATCCACGAGGGGATCAGCTCCCGGTTCTCCCGACACCCTTCGGATCTCTTGCTTAACGTTGGGAGAGAAAAAGCGAGAGAAGGAGGGAGGGAACGGGAGAAAGTGAGGAAGGCGGGGTAAGGGCGCGGCCTCTGTGAGGGGGCGCGGCTCCCGCTTGGGCGCGGCTCGGGGCACGGCGGCCGCCCCCG
>VZTJ01001553.1:293701-369697 GCA_013397795.1 Orthonyx spaldingii | reverse complement strand
CTCCGGCCCCTTCCCTTCCCCCCCCTCCTGCCTCCCCGGGGCGGAGGCCGTACCCCTCCCTTCGGCCTCCCCCCGCCTTCCGCTCCCCGGGCGGGGTCGAGCGTCGCGTCTCCGCCCCGGCCCCGTGGGGACGGAGCTGTCGGCGGTGGCTCTCGGGGCGCAGGGGGCGTCGCTGGGCTCCGGCCGTCTCCCCCCCAGTGACTTCCCGGCTGCCGCAGTTTTTCCTCCTGCCCAGCCCCCTGCCAGGAGACGGGGCACTGCCGGCGGGGCGGGGGGTTCCTGCCACCTGCGGCTTCCCCCGGGCCTCACGGCGTCCTGCGGGGTGACGGTCCCGTGCGAGGTCGGGCCCAGGCCGGGGAGCTCTTCCCGGCGCTGGCGGCGCCGTCCCTGCCAGCCCGGCCCGGCAGCAGCAGCGGTTCCGTGGGCTTTGCCCGTCTCACGTGTCTGACCCCGCTCGGCTACACTGGCTGGGCCAGAGCTGTGCGGAGGAAGTCCCAGAGTCAATTAGGTTGGAAAAGACTTCTGACATCATCCAGACCGACCTATGTGAATTGATGGAGTCGTTCGGCTCAGTGAAGTGTGGGTGTGCTGGGTGGGGGACAGAGGAAATAAGCAGGGTGACGGTTACTTCCAGGACTAATTTTTTTATTTTTTTTTTTTTTAGTTTTTTATTTTTCAACATTAACATTTTCGCATTTAGTGGTGCCATCAGGTTTCAGATACAACTCCCCAAAATGACGGGGTACCTAGGCAAGTGCAATAAGAAAATAACAGGATAAGGAATGTGGAAGGAATTGAAATAACATGCTGTTTGAGAGATAGTTGTTTTCATTCATATCTGTCTGGAAGTATTACACTTCTCTGGGACTTTTTTTATTTTTTTGACTTCTTACCCAGTTCTACATTTCTTCTCATTTGGACTGCCCTGCAGTCCAGAAGTGTCCCTGAGCTGGGTGACGAAACATCTTTTCTCCTTGCCTCTTCAGTATCCTAATTAGGAACATGAAAATGATCTCTTAGCAAGGGATGTCTGAAATTTGGGATGATCATGTTTCCAAAAGGGAGTTGCCCATTCTGTCCAGTTTTACTGTTTTTTAGAATAATTTTCCTTTTGCAATTTCCTCGCTTATTGTGGGTTAACAGCTTCTAGCCATAGACTCCAAAGCTTTGGATGAAAAGCCAATAAAATATTAAGCCATCCTAGCTCTGACAGGACATCAGATTAAATCTAAACTCCAAATATTCATTATTTAAAATGTAGTTAAAATCATAATCTCACTTCAGATTTCCAGGTTTTCTGATCATTCTTATAACAAGTAAACAGTCTCTTTTCTCCTTTAGTGATTTCTCTGCGTTTCATTACTGTAAACTTTGTTTTGTCTTTGCTTTTGATAATTTGGTTTTGCTTATGATAAAGTTGTCTGAACAGTTAAAGGACTGCAAATAAACAAATTTGTGGCTTAGGAAAAGAGGTCTGTTTTCTTCCTTTACATTTTGCTTACCTGAAGAAGGAATGCTCTATAATTCTTACTTACCTATTTTTATAGTATCTTATCACAGCTTCTACTGTCCCAGCAAGAAGCATGTCTTATTGCTGTTTTCTTTCCTATGGATAGCTTAATTTACAGTTCTTGTGGTTTCGGCCCACTCTTTGGACAACAGTGTTTTTACTTGGGGTGGGATTTCTGCTGTCTGCAACATCACTTAAAAGAGATACAGTTATTTTCATTGTACTGGTTGGACTTACCTCAGTGAAAATTATTTTAAGTTGCAATAGTAAGGGCAGTTTTCTTTATGGAAAATGTAGTTTTTTAGGATGTGTCAGAGATGAAGCAATTTAATTAAAAACTTGTTATCTATCAAACTTATGCTGGCTTTTTTAAACAAATGTAAATTTGTCTTGTGTTTTTATGATCTTCATTCAATAAATGAAAATATTTTTACAGACTTGATAGTTGGGGTTTTTTTTTAATGCTATGATTGCTTCTTCATGTTTTAGACATTAATAGCAGTCTAGGTTAATGAAATTCCAAATGAATTTAAAAAAAAAAAGTAAAGCTCTAAGTCATGAACAGTAAAAGAAACTGTAAGCTATCTTGTGAGTATGAGCAAGGGTTTTATGTTAGGTGTTGAGAGCATTTGAAGCAAAACTGGACAAAAAAGACATTAAAATCTGTAAGTCACCAATTGTTTTCCTGAGGTCCTATTAGAAAGAAACTGTATCCACTGATACAGTCCATTCTTTATTATGCTGCTCTTCCCAGGGAAGCTGGACTAAAAATGAGTAGGTTGACTAGAAAGGCAGAGGCCACTGACCTCTTTTATTAATCAAAACTTTTAGATATGTTATGTTAAACCATACTTAATCAATTTCTTTCAATGTAGTGCTATGTTTAGCTATAAATTCAGTAAGTCTTAATCACTGTACTTGAAACTAAACATCAGTTCTGAGTTATTTTAATTCTGTTTATTCTGCGCTTTTCGGCTTTCCAACTTCACTTAAAAAAAAATAAAACCAACCAAGAATGAAAAGAAAAAAGTATTTATCTCGATAGGATGATGACAGAAGACTGAATATTAAAGGTGTTCCTAAAAACACAGATTCTGGCAACTATGGAAAGTATCCATGAAGTAATATGCAGAGTTTTGTACACCAGGACGAAAGCCTGTGAAGCACATACAGACACTACCTGCATATATTTTTGAATGCCTGTAGGTCACTAGTTATTTATGCAAACAGGCAAAGAAAACCTTCTGCAAGAGAAGTCAGAAGTACTTCATTTTACGGTCATGGACTAGAAATAGTACTCAGAAGACTCTACATGTTACAGTGAATTTATTTTCTATGTGAGTTTTTCAGACAGAGTGGAACCTACTGCCGTACTTAAAAGCCAGCTGAAGGTTCAAAATCCAAAAACAGCTGAATTAGTATCTTTTAGCAGAAGTCAGATGTTAGCTCTTCAGCTTAGCTTTGACCTTCTGTCTTGGACCACCTACATTCTGTAAATCTGGGCTGTGCAACATTGTCTTTCAAATTACTTTTCCCAGGGGAGAAATATGGTGTTTGGTAATGGAGGGAATCTTGTTTGTAAAGGTGCTTGGAGGATGAGGGATGATGAGACAGCAAATGCACAGTGCAGTCACATCAGATTCACGTTTCATCTTTTGTGCTGAACATGAAAACAAAGGTCTGTGTTTACAACTTGCAAAATATGAGTTCAAAAATCTGACTGGTAAAAATTTTTGTACCTTACCCTGACAATTATTTTAGGGAGTTTCAATCAGCATTTCAGTCCAAAAGCACTTGCATTATTCTCCCAGTGTCAGAAGTTATAAGGAGAATGGAAAGGCAGCAGGGAGAAAAAAAAAATTTTGTGATATCCTGGAGGGAAAAACCCCTCAAAAACCCCCTGAAGCACCTTCCCTAGAAACCAAATAATGACAGAAATGCCTGCAAATAACTATTAATTGTGTGATTGCTGTGTTGCGGGCTTTGCATAGGGAAAGGTAAGCTACGTATTTAGTATTTTAAGCAACACCAAGTAATACACCTCACTTCTCTTGAGAAATTCTTTGTAATTGTACTTTTTATATTATTTTGGAATTATTTAGTGCTTTTTCTCCAAAAATAACTTGGTTTGTGTAGCCTTTTCTTGACTACAGACGTTATTAATCTGCAGAAAGTATGTTCAGCATTTTCATTAGAAAATAGTGTGATTATGCCTGGTGATGAGTGTGAAAGCCCGTTGGTGAGTATAAAAGCCCGTGTTTCCTTTTGAGTTTTGTTTGCTTTGTTTTTAAGGAAAACAAAGTTTCTGAGACACCAAGTCCTTAATGGGTCTGGTTTTCCCTTGACCTTAACGAAACTGCAGATTTCCAGATTTTCAGTTTTATTCTCAAAGGCAGAGCTTAGGCTATATTGTGCAGAAACCAGTGGGGTTTCTGGCAGTGTAAAAGTATCTGTGAGTCAGATTACAGTATAAATCAAGGATTTTTAGGTATATTTAGACGTGGGTTTTTTTCCTTTGACTTTGTTGATAACCCAAAAGCAATGTACCCCGTATTTGCAAGATCATCAAAAAGTCTACATTAATTAAAGATTTAAGGCTATGCTAAGCAAAAGTCCATTTTTAAATAACTACTTTTGTATTGAGGGCAAACTAAACCGATTTTTTTGAGATACTCATAAAATGTCTCAATTAAAAAAGCAATTACTTTCAGTTTTCTGTGTAAGAATTCAGTGAATCTTTTGACATTTTGAATCTCGATGTGGTTTTAACTGGTGTACCTTGCTTCTTGCTGGAAAACTGCACATTAGATTTTTGGCAAAAAATTAAGAAATTGTGTTTATAGCCGATGAGTTCTTCTCATGTTCCCGTAGCAGAGAAGGCAGGGGAGATTGTGTTTCTCACAAGACAACCTCACTACTCTGTAAGCACGATAGCTCCATACAGGAGATGGGATTATAGGCGAATGAGTGGAAATGAAGACTTAGAGTATGTAAGACAAGGAAAGGCTTTTGTTAGAAAAATACCTGTGCACACAGTCTGTCAGGGAAGTACTTGAGTGTGTGTGTTGGACCATGTGAATGGGGAAAAATGCTCTAGCGTGTGGCTTGAGTACTTCCCTGAGCGAAGGCCAAAAAGAGTTGTTGGGGAGAGAACATGAAAAATATAAGAATCTCGGTAACACAAGTGTATGTCTCATCTTTTAAATAATTTTGAAACAGAAGGAACTGCCAAAAAAGTCACACAGTAGATGTTAGTGTTGCGGTCCTACCTACAAGCATCCAAGTTAAAACTTCAACCGTGTGAACTATGTAATTACAGTGGTTATATAGTGTTTTTATAAAGAATATTGTGTATAGTTACAGGGCTTAGAAAAAAAAATTTGTGGTGTCTTGTTTCTTTTCTCTAGAAAAAAAAAATTCATCCCTTAGGGATTCATTTAGTTTATTTTTCTGAACTTCTGGATCTTTCTAAATGCATTTGCATAAACATATTTGAAAGTTTTTTATGCTTGAAGTATTGTTTTCGAATTTCTGCCTGTGAATAACATAAGATCCAGGAATAATGAGGTATTAAGATTTTTTTACCATTTTCCTATTAACTAAAATTATGTACAAAAAATTAAATCATAACTAGAACAAAAGATGGATGAATGGCGTAACTGGAGGAGAGTAGGATAATGACTTTTGGATGAAACAAACATTGCTGAATGTTGGAGGTAGAAGCAGATGTAGGAAGATGTGCTTTGTGAGAATTTAGAAATTAATGGGAGATTTATGGCCATCTGTGATACAGTTTTGTATAAAGCTGAGTTGACTTTTATATATATACGTTTATATATAGATGTTTAGGACTTTTCTTTACAATGTTGCTAGATTATAGTGATGTGTCACATAATAAATACAGAAGCTTTTAACCAGTAGATGAATTAATTTCTGGGGAGTTGCAATGTAATTTATAATGAAAATAACAGAAATTTTGGGAAGAAACATCTGTGTTCAAACTTTCTGTAATTATATTTTCTCCGGTGGTATTGCCCTTTTCTAGGCAAGTCAGTATGATCAAAATAGATGTTCAGAAAACTTAAATTGGTTTGACTTGAGTCGTGGTAATGAATAGGTGCTGTAACATTGAATATATAAGCAAAACTGTACATTCAAGAACTGGTATAAACCAGCATGTTGGCCAAATTAATAAATTGGGGGAATAAATTATTTTCAGTGTGAAATTGTGGAACTTTGAAACTAACTTTTTTTAAAATGTATTTGATAAGGTGACATCTTTTGGGGATTTTTTTCCTCAAGGTTTTCACAACAAAAACATATTTGTCCAAGTTTATAAGACTGTTAGTGACATTTGGATTATTGTAGTTTTGATGGTTTTGTTTAATAGTGGCACTTGGAGATTGTCATTGTCACTTAAGTAAAAAGATTTTGAACTGAGGTGAAAATGTGACTGTGGTTCTGGGCTGTCCAGATGTGTATGTATTAAATTAAATTTGTGTGCTGGTGAGCTTGATGGGGGAGATAAGTGTGTTCATGGTAGCAGAGCGGAGGGAAGGAAATCTTTTTTTAAAGTAGACTCACTGAAATAGATTTTATGAGTCTTCAAATGTTTCATTCAGCTTTCTCTGTTTGGACAGGTGACATAATTGGCAGATGAAATTATTTCCTGAGCTAAAAGAAACAAAGAACTCCCCCCTATTTTAAAAGTCTCTGTTTATCTGTATTATAGGTTATTGTTGGTTTTAATCTATTTTTAGTGTTTTGGTATTTTTACTTCTTGCTGATGAGTTACAAACTCAGTGTTATATGTTGGTTCATTAACTTCCTTCAGGTTGTTTATGGTGTACCATGCTAATGAACAAAACTTCATTTTACAATGGAATGTGTTTGGAGAAAATTCAGCGTTTTGATGTCATGATGGCATCTGTGTGGTTGATTGTTCTTTGTGGGGAATCTCTCCCCTCTCCGAATAAATAACATCTCAGAACTCCTGATATAAAAATAGATAAATATATAGGTATGCTTGACATTGCAACTGACAGAATGCTGTCATTTAAAATGTACAAGGAAATGGATTTATACTAGTTAGATTTTTTTTTTTTGGACATGTGATCGATAGATAGATAGAAGGTTAATTGATGTTAAATGGATGCTTTGTTAGCCCATCATCAGCTACTAAACTAGTACAGGAGGAGTGCAAATCATTACTACAAAAGGCCAAGGCCAGTATGTTTTCTTAGTGAGGTTTATGGATCTTTTTTCTTATCCCTCCTTTCTTTGCCTCCTTCCCAACCACACAAAACATAACCAGCTGTAATGATAGGAGGAGAGAGCAAGCAGCTTTTCTAAACACACACACGCACACACGCACACACACACACACACACACACACACACACACACACACACTCTCGCACTCTGGCCCCCCTCTTTCCTCCTCATACCTTAGCAGAGTGACAGCTTCTAGATGTTGCGTGCGAGTGAGTTCAGCTGGTGCTGTGTGGTCTGGGTGTGTGGTCTCCAGCTCAACCGAGAGGCTGCTAACAGGGTGGATGAGAGAGAGCAACATTGTTTACTTTAATTTATTTCGGATGCCGGAACTGTGCCCGGAGTTTCTCCCGAGCCGGGTTCCACCGTCGGCGGTGTCAATCCCTCGCAGCTGCAGCCCAGGCTGCGGCGGGCGCTGAACTCCTCTGCCGAGGGCTCTCCCAGCATCTGCCCCGGGTCCAAGCCTTTTAATCCCTTATGACTCAGAAATGTTAATGGCATCGCTGAGTGCTGTGATTATTTTGCTTTCACTCTGTCAAGATACATCGACATGAAGATGTACCTTGCTGGGTTAAGGAAAGCAGGACCTCTGAGATACTGCAGGGAATATGCGAGGGTGGCTGTTGTGAAAGCAAAACTACTGCGCTCGTTCCTTGTCCACCCTAAAACTAAATTCACTAGTATGCCCTTTGTGGCGGATTGGAATATTCAGGAGCCTTTTGAAAAAGCACAGGGTATCATATTATGTCATTTAATACTCCCGGTCTTTTCTTTTTTGTCATTTGCCCTCTCTGTCGCAAAACTTGCACATCTTCCCAAATTGGATCTGATTTTTGGCATGTAACGTTGTCATGTAGGTTAACATGTTTGTCAGTGTTAATATTGGCTTGAATCAACATGCCGGATATGACAGGGCAAGACAAATGAGGCTTTGTTTTTTCTGTGTGACGGTGAAATTACCCACTTTTTTATGTTTGTTCATCTTTTCATTATAAGTAGCTTAGTGGTGTTATGAAGAGTTTCTTTCCCCCTAAATGTAAGTTTCGTGAGCACTTCTTGTTTAAATTGACAAGTCTTCTTTTATTATTTAAATAAACATGCATAGATTCTTAATATCACTTGGAATTTCAGCATTGTTTAGCTTATTCACTTCCCAGTCTTTTCTGGCAGGCTTGCAGGAATGGACTTTATATTATTAATGCAGTGTTGAAGGCTGTGGAAATTCTAGGGCACTGAAGATCTCCAGAGGGGTTAATAAATGTCAGTTATTTTCACAATGCTGCTTTCTGGATGCTTTTAATTCTTGGTTTATGTAGATTGTCTGTCTGAATTTATATTGTTGGGAAGAGAAAGCACAGAAAAGGTTGTAATAGTGTTTTTCATCATTTTGTCATGGTTTTGAGTACAAACATCTAGGAAACATTTTGCTTTGTCGTCCTTCTTGGGGTCATTTGCTGTGTCCCTTCACTGACTCTGTCATAGTGTGTTGTACTCAGGGGACTCTCTGGGTTTTCTAGTGAAAACAAATTATTAGATTTATGTACTAGAAGCACAAGTTTGTGTAGTATAAGGTGAAAAGGCCATCACCTACATTCTGGAATCTGAGTATTTATTGCTTGTTTAAAAAGGCATGTCATAAATCTTTTCATTTAGGAGTCATTTAATACTGTGATGTTAGTGTAACTCACCTATTGTTTTCAGATTGGTTTTCTTGTGGGTTTTTTTTAAGTAAACAACAACATTTGAGGCATGCTGTGATTTGCACATGGGTGATGCTTTGCTGTTCCTGCCTCAACATTTTTAAATGGTATTCTGTCACATATATATGAGTGAGAACAAATAAATATCTGATACCTGAAGGCTTAAATGCTTGCTTGTAACTTAGACTTTCTCAGGGATGACAAATTGAGTTTTTCTTCCCTCCCTTCTTGACAGCTTTGATTTCCTTTGCTAGATGACCATGGCACTTGCATTGACCTTGAGTCTGCCTTCCTCCAAGAGAATCTTTTAAGTTCAGTGTTTGTGTCAAAGTACCACTGAAAATTTTAATTAAACTGATTTTTCAGTCACTGGAACTGTCTTGCTATTTTGTTTTAGAAGTCAGAAACTCTGTCTTAAAACATTTCAATTGCTAATTTTTCTCCCTGGTGAAATTTGTAAGGTGACAGCATATTGTTACTCATCTTCCCAAGTTCCATGCCTTCATGATGTTTGTAGTTTTCCTTTGGGATTTGAAATTAACAGCCAATTTAATATCCTTCAGTCCTGAACTTTGGTTGTTCATGTAGTTTATATTTTAGTGGTACTGCCAGAGTGTAGTAAAATGTAGAAAGTAGTACTTTGCCTTACAGAACAGGTATGGTAGCTATTGGTATTTTACTTTGGGTTTCTCCTCTGTTTGCCATTGAAAGTTGAATGAGGAAACCTATGTAAGAACACTCATTTCAAACCAACTTCAAACTGAAGGCTTACAAAACTAAAAAACAAAAAACAGATAGACTTGTGTTTTCCCTTATACTGGACCATATTTCATTACCTCATTATTTATTTTAAAGTGGCTTTTTGTAGGATAAAAAGGGAAGATGTCCTTCTTTAGCAAGCTTGCAATGCTCAGAATTGTCTGGATTTTTTTTTTAACCAAACCTGTGTGAGAGGACAGTTTATTTGAGAAGCTGGTGTAAAGACAAAGATATTGTTTATGAAAGGCATTTTTCAAGAGGACTTTTTAGTAGGTGGTCTTTGCAGAGCTTTTCTAACTCCTTGTGCTTTTATGACAGGAATTATGACAGAATAATAATAGTATGGGCAAGATTATGGGAGCAGTCAATCAGATGTCCATGTTAAATTGTTGGGGAGATACTGTGAGGAAATTAAGTTTAAGAAAAAGGGTGGAGAGAAATAAAGAGGGAAAGAGACCTCTGCTAATGTAGAAGATTGTCCATTTTATAAAATAGTCTTGTTGAAACATCTTCAGTGACCCTGGCTCCTCAGAGCAAAGATCTTGTATAGAAAAGTGTCTTTCTGCAATTTCTCCTTGTCTGTGTGAGAATCAGTCTTTCAGGAAGAGGGCTGTTTTTAAAAAAAATGCTGTTTTATGTGTAATACATATTTTGTAAAGAATAGATTTTATCTTTAGGGAAACATATAGAATTGCAACAAAACCCCTTAATTAGGTGGTTGTCTTGTTTTGTGAAATGAAAAAGTAATTTTTTGTCAGATTTGCCTTAAATATTTTTAAAAGAAATTTAGAAACTTGCCACAGCCGTATAGTGGCTAGGCTTCCCAATGAGCAGCTCAGTCCTGTTAGCTATTGACATCTCATAAGAAGGAGAGGAAATATTGTAAATGAATTGAAGGCTCCCAAGCATTTGCTTGATATTTATAGTAATGATATATTACAAAGCGTTCCACTCTTTGAAAGAAATGAAAGCAATTGCTGTTTAAAAATAATAATAATAAAGCATCTCAGTGCTGTAGTGCTTTGTAATGTGTTGAGATTTACTGTGGTATTCTCATTCCAGTGAGGTATTTTAAAGCAATTCTGCAGTAAGTATGGAAATACTTTAGAAGAAATACTAGATCTCAGGGGGCTCAGCATTTTTATTACATTTATTTAGCTCATCATGAAGGGAGATCTTGTGCCAATTTCTGAAATCCAGAAAAATATATTGTAATATTACTTTTGAGTTTTGGTATTGAAACAAGACAATTACCTGTGTGCATAGGTATTTTGAAAGCAACAATAGCTGCGATGCAAGCGTACTGTAACATTGGGAAGGGGTGGGGGAGAGATCAACCAAATAATGTCACACAAATAATACCATAGTAGCTTCTATTTTACTTGTGTTTCTCAAGGTTTTTTCCTCTCCATATTACCTGATGTTCCTGAAGATGGCTTTTTTACATCAGTGTTACTGATTAATATTCCACATAAATATTTACAAAAAATTGCTCAAAAGTAAAAGAGGTGATTTATGTTGGCTAACTGGTATCTAGACACGTGTTGCTTCCTGCAGAAGGTGGTTATGTGCATGGGAGGACATAACATGACTGTTCCTTTACAGCTGTTGTGTATTTGAGCTCTGCTGAGGATCTGTGAGAAAAGCTGCAAAGACTTACATAGATAAGATTATGAGGAATAGATGCAGTTTTTTCTCCTCCCTCTTGGTAAAATTAGGGACCTGATTCTTCTCTAGCATCATTTTTGCCCAGGACTCCAGAGAAAACTTCAAATTCGGAAAGGTCTGAACTTCTGTGTGTATGCATCTTGTACAGGAATAAACCAGACTTCCCTTGTAATTTTGTGTTCTGATTCCTCCAGACGCTATTAGGTTTGGCAATGAGAACTGGGAAGCTTATTTCTATTGTGCTGCCCACTGTTTTGTTGGACAGTGGTGTGGTGATGTAGTTTTGAATGCAGCACAGATGAGAGCAAAGCTGAGCAAGCTTTACGATTCCAGGATTAGGGATGTTTTCGCCTGTGGTGAGGAAGTGGCTCAGTAGTAGTGCAGATGAGGTATCTGGACAAGAAGGCTTGGAGTAGGGAATGCTAGGTAAGGAAGAGGAATTACCAGGTGTCTGGATTTGAAAGGAGGATGGAATAGTAACATCGCTCCCCCTCCCTGCTTGAATTTACAGGTGAAAAGTCAGAGGGGCAGTCGACAGGGTAGGGACAGGAAACAGTTTGTCTGCAAGATGAGGACCTGGCCTCAGTTTTAAAGTGAGGCAGGGACTGTCTCTGCGAGGACGAGGAGAAGCCAGTTCTGTGAAAGAAATAGGAGTGAAATTCTGTGAAATAGGAGTGAAATTCTGTGAAAGCACAGAGCACAACCTTCTCTTCCGTAGCTGGAGATGACTGTCAGCTGATTTCTTTGTAATCTGCTGATGTAGTTCTTTCCTTCAGTGCTGTCCTACCCACACGGTTCTACCCTGCACCTGTGGATTACTTGCTTCTCCAGCCTCATGTTGAGTTCATGTAAAAGGTTCCAGTATTTTACATATAAGACTATTAAGAGCACCCATATAATACTATATAACTTAATTCCTTTTCATCTGTTTGCTGTTTGTAAAACACAGAGAAATCAATGTTTTATTAAACACATAATGTAGTTTTTAATTTAAGTTGTGAAAGCAACCAGTCAAGAAATATTATGAGGTTTGCCAGGTAAAGATACAGAGCCAAACTAGATATACCTTGTGTGTGTAATCATGGGCCCTTACCAGCCTTCCTTCATACACTGAACATGGCTCACATACTGCAACTTACTATGTTCTTGCTTGTTCAACATAAATTTGCATCTCTTACTAATTGCACACTTTTCAGTCTGGAAAGTTCTCTGAAGATATTAATGCTTCTGTTGTGTTCAGAGTATCTAAATGCCTTTTCTATGTTAATGAATTTGTTTTCAAAAATGGCTTTTGAGACGAGTAATAGCATCCTAGTTTAAATATGTGAAACTAAGAAACAGACATTTAAAATCAGATATATTTATAAAATTCAGGTGGTTGTTTAGGACCTCAGTATTTCAGAGTGTTGTGCAATATTCCCTGTATTCACGATGCATTTCACACTGACTTCAGGTGTGGCTGTGGGCTCTGAAGTTGGATCAGAAAAAAATGTAAAGTTTTGTTATAGGTGATTTGCTATGCACCTATGGGATGGACAGACAGAGATAGGAGATCCTGTTCTGAGGACAGTATATTTTTACTTTTAGCATGAGATCTTCCTTCCAATTCCTGCCTTTACTGTTTTCATTTTCATTTTCAGTGTGTGTTCCAACTTTGGAATACGAAGAAAGAAACCAGTCAGTGGGAGTTTCTTTGATTCTCATGTCAAATTTAGCTAGTACCACTGAAAAATGTGGGGAGGCTGTGTAGAAGCATGGGGTATGTTGGTACAATGAATGCATTTTGTATATGCAGAAGCAGTTCTGAACTTTCTGAGGAATACAATAATAACTTTCAAATAGAATTTGGAATAGACTCATTTGAATTCTGACATAAGTAATTTGAAGTCTGTGTATATAGCTTCATTAAGTATTTTGAAGGTTTAATATTTTGCTGATTATACTTATTTTTTTCAGAAAGCTATATTTAATTTTTAAAATGTGCAGAGAAGGTATAATGATTCTTTATTGTTTTATGACTTGTGTCAAAAAAGGCTTTCAGAGTGGTGTTCCGTATTTGCATTCATATTTCCCTACCGTTTTAGAAGAACAGATTGAAATTGTTTTAGTAATTTTTTATATAATATAATGAGTGGGTTTTTAATTTATTATTTCTTGATGAACAGATAAAAGCAGCTGAGATTGCAGTAACTGAACAGTCATCATGTCTCGAGCACGGCAGCCCCCACTTGTAACTGGCATCTCTCCCAATGAAGGCATCTCATGGACAAAAGTGACAATTAGAGGAGAAAACCTGGGGACTGGACCTACAGACCTCATAGGTAAGTTGAAAAAACACTCTTTTAGTACAGCAGAAGGTAACCTTTTGAATATCATTAGAGATACATTTTTTTGCATGGTAGAATCTATGTTGGATGTTACGAGGAATGCCCCTTACACAAATATGCACTTGAATCTGTAATCCATTCAGGGATTCTGCCCAATGTGTAACTAGTCAGACTGACTGTACCCTTTTTAATTGAACCCTTAATCTGCCTCAGCATCCTGTGCTGAACATGAACACGAAGAGTGAATGCTTATTGCAGTGTACTAGAAGAAGGCAGACGTAATGAGATGCTCCTTTGTTACTTTTTCAGGAACTGAGAATTTCTGCATTGAAATTTTCATGTCAGAAGTGTTTTCAGTGTATTCAGAAAGTCACTGGGGTTTCCTATTCTTTGAATTAGTGTAAAGTCAGTTTGAGTATCTGTAGCAGTTATGACAAAGCAAGTTCAGTGATTTAGCTACACAATATGTGAAGAACCCTTTTCATTGCTATTTTGATTTTTAACATGGTAATTTCATTTGCATCATCGTAGCTCTTGCGGTGAAGGAGGGAACAAGACGTTTTCACTGATTCTCCTGGTCACAGAGCTTGTCAGTTACTGCTCTGTTGCTTCCTTTTCAGGCTGAAACGTCTTAACTTATTTAAATTTTCTGCATGTATCCTTGGCTCTTCTTCTTGCTCTTCTGCAAATCTGTTTTAGTTTCACTACCACTCGTGGGTGACACATCTTGGTTGCGTGCAGTGTTCAGCATGTGAATGGCCTGTGGCATAACTCTGTACTTTCACTTTTGTTTTCTGTTTCGTCCGTAGAGTTCTCTTTTCTGTATAACTCCTACTAAGAATCAAACCAATGTTTTTGTTGTTCTGCCTCCTATAGTTCCGTGATTAAATGCATGAGGATTAGTAGTCAGTTTGAGCCTGCCATCTGTGAATTTAAGGTTTTGCCTGCGTGCATCTTGCCTTTGTTCATTGAATTTCAGCTGTTGTGTTAAAACATCTACATTATAGTGCATCCACTCAGTCTGATAAGTTCTGGCTTGCATTTTTCTGGGGTTTATGGTCTTCATGCTCTGCACAATCATGATATTCATATATCATCAGCAAACTTTATAACCTCTTTACTTTGTAATTTATAAATGTACTGAACATAAGTGATCCCAGCATATAGCCCATGGAAACTTTCCTCAGTCAAAACACATCATTTGCTGTAACCCTGTTTCTATGTTGCTGAGCTATTTATCCATTAGAGGTTCATATCCTATAGCTGCTTCACTTTCTTAAGCCTTTCGAGAAGGACTCCGTAAAATCTTCTGGAAATCCAAGTTAGCTATAACTACTGGAATTTCCCTTATTTCTTTTGAAGTTATGGATATGTGTACTTCAGTAGTCATGTTAGAGATAATTTGTCTATTTTGTTGTGGAATCATGACTCCTCTGAAGGCCATTGGAATTTTGTTTGCCTTTGCTAGGAAAAATATTTCACTTCATGGCTGTAAACCAAGATTCACAAATTCCATTCATGGCCACCACAATGAGCTTTATGGCCAAGCATAAGCTACTACAGTTTTCTGCTTCACTTCAGTTTGCTGTCTCCCAAAAGGGGAAGTAGTATTTTCCTGAGCTGCTAGATGAGTTGCGGTACATTAAAGAATCTTTATTGAGAAATCCTCAAATAACTGATGATGTTAGGGGTGAGTACATTTTTGTGTATTTGTGTGGCTGATGTGCTTCAATAGCCTCATTAGTTCATTGGTATGGTCCTCTTAGAAATGATCAGTGCTACGTTCTTGGAAGGAAGACATGTCCTGAACTTCAGCTCAGTATTACAGCTGACCAACTGCTAATATTTCTTCTTATATTTCTTTCAGAGTAACATTTGCAACACACAGCTGCTAATAATTTTATGCTTTGAGGTAAAAATAAATAATGCATTGCCTTATTTTTTCCTTAGCTCAGTTGTCAGCTTTCTCCAGTAAGTGACTAAGGCCCCAGATATGTAAAGATTGCTTTTAATGGTTAAATTAAGCATGTAAATATTCCCTGTGACTTGAATGGAAATACTTGCAGAAGTGAAGCTTTGTAGGCATGAGAGTTAAGCGAGTTTGAGTGAGGTCTTTATAAAGTTTATAAAGTTTGAGATGCATTAGTGTAAAGTGAAAAGCAAGAAACTTTTTTCTATATATAAACAGAGTATCACGTAATAGAAGAACATTCTTTTGGTTTCATTTAAGAGAGAGCCTTCTAGTAATCCCTTTGTATCTTTGAAACCAAATAAACTTTTTATTTGTAACTCTATAGCTCAAGGTACAAAATGTCAAATCCAGGAGATACCTGTCACATTTGTGTTTTCAAGGTTTAGTTTCTTTTAAGACATTTGCAGCTGTATTTTTTAGACATTGTAAAATTGTTCATATATAAGCTTAACCAGAATCGGAAAATCTTAATAAGAGCATTACTTATGCCTATTTATAGAAAGGCACATAAAAACTAGAAGATGAGAATGATGTTCTCAGAGATCTTTGTACCATGCAACCTATTAAAATTAAATTTTATTTAAAGGAAAGTTTCCTGTTTCTGGAGAAAGAAATGCGGTAACTGTGCTATCAAAACTTCTCCCACAACATGCCTTTATTTGTTTTAGAAATCATGGTGTGCCATTACTATGTTTCATGCGGTATATAAAATGTTGATAGAGACTGAACTTTCTTTTGCATTTTTAAGATACATGCAAAGGTCATTTCCCGCCATTTCAAAAGTATTGGACCTTGTGATCTTGTTCTCTGGAGAGCTTTTGGAACCTCTGATGAGTAGACAGTAGTTGATACAAGGATCTTCAAACAGTTGTTCAAAATTTTTTAACCTACTAAATTACTATGGCATGGTTCTGGATTTTATAGTATTGCTTAATTTAACAATGAGTTCAGAAAATCTGGGGTGAAAACATCTTTATGAATCATTTGGGCAAAGTATTTCAGTTAGTCTTAATTCCTATCACAATCTTTTTTCCTTTAGAGAAGATGCTAGCATAAAAGTGTAAGAGATGTCATAATATAACAGTGTAACATAAGGTTATATTATTGCATATATGTAATAAGCATCATAGTGCATAGGTTTTTCCTTTCCCTCTTGAAACTATAACCTGACCTGCTTAAAATTTTATGAATAAATAACCAAAATATTTCTTTTAAGTCTTTCTGTGTGTATAGCCTATTTCATCCCACCCCCCCCCTTTTATTCAGAAAGAATATTTAGGAAACAAACCTATTGTCCTTTCTCAAGTAAAATTAATTTCAGTTGTAATAAGACTCGGTGCCTTTCCAATTTTTTATTTTTTGGATTTTGTGTTCGAGATAGTTTTTGGCAGGGAGTAACACATTTTTATGTCTGACAGCCATGAAAACTGCCAAATTTGTCTGCTGTGTCATGTCAGAGACTTAAATTGTGAGAAAAAATAAGTGTGAAGCTTTGGTACTGAGCCACATATGCTGACCCTTTTCTGTCTCTAAGTATTTACTAAATTGGTCAGAGCTTTCTAGAAATTAAAAACCAAAGTCAAGCCAACAGGGAAGGAACTGCTCTGCCTGACTAATTTATACTCCAGTACAGCCAACACATTAGTACAGCCTTGTCCTTTTGGACATAAGACAGAACGTTTCTAGCTAAGGGTGTTAAGAAGAACCTAGTGAAGTTGTTCTCCAAATTGATTCCAGAGCAGTTAGGATATTGCCAATTTTTCAGGACAGCAAAACTCCAGCTGGGAATATGGATATGGTTGTTCTAGATCTGAGAAAACAATCCATCTATTCCAGCATCCAGAGGCCTAATCTGACCAGAACCTAGCAGTTGGTTGGTGATTGGTTGGATTGATCAGACCAGTTTGATGTGAAATATCAGGAAGCCTTGGACCTTACATTAAAGTGCACCTCAACTTTTAAGTTGTAAGAGGTGTTGTTGAACACTAAAGTTTGACATGTTTTGTCACAGTCTCTTCCTATGAGAAAAGACCTTCTTGTATTTCACAGTTTGTCATGCTTCTTGTGAGAAAGTGTAGAAGAGGGAATAGATGAGCATTCCATGGGTATTCTTTCATATAACAAGGGCAGTTTATTCACCAGAATCAACCTTGCATCATGAATTTTGTACAGAAGAGATTGGGACAGAATATTTGTCAATTAATACTACTTCAACCAAAACAGCCTTCTGTGTCCACAAGATACTGCTAAACAAATAACGTTGAGGAAACATTGTTCATTGTGAATATTTTATAGAGTGTCTTCTTTTTTTTTTCTGTGCAAAGTCATATAGACTGAACTTGTGAAAGATTTACTGCATGCAGCTTTTGAAGGAAGTTTCACAGAAATGTAATACTGAACAGCAGTTCTCTAGTGTCTTGCAGACAGAAAATCTATTGTACTACATGAAATAAAAGTCACAGTAGCCCAAAAGTGGTGAAAGAGATTAAAATAAGTTTCAAACAGCACTGCTTGTGTCTCATGAATTGTTGCTGGGACAAAAGACCTGAAGTCACCTAGGAAACATCTGAAAAATGGGTTTGTGACTCCTTGACTGTAACTGACTGTAGGGGACATGTGAAGGATTACGTATGTATGTAAAACACATGAAGCATCATAAATGGATTTGCATTGCAGAATTTCAAAAGATATTTCTATTCACAGTACTATATTTCTTTTTTTTTTTTCTTTTTCCCAGGTTTAACAATCTGTGGGCACAACTGTCTCCTCACTGCAGAATGGATGTCTGCCAGTAAAATTGTGTGTCGAGTTGGACAGGCTAAAAATGACAAGGGAGATATCATTGTTACTACAAAGTCTGGTGGGAAAGGAACTTCAACTGTTTCTTTCAAACTGCTTAAACCTGAAAAAATAGGTATATTTCTTGTTCAAATCCACATCTGTTTTACTTGCTAAGCAAATGTATGACTGAATGCCTCTTTAAATAAAATGTATGTTTGAAATGGATTCATCTCAGGACTACTTTCAGTTGTTTAGAAAATACAGAGTATATCAACAAAATGTGCATATATATATATATGTACACATACAGAGAGAGAGAGAGGGAGAGAAACTCAGGGTATATGTAAAATTAATTCTTTCTCAATATCGTTATAAAGCTCTCAGTGACAAATGAAAAGTAGCCCTTTATTTTTCTTTAAGGAATGGCTCTAAACTTCTAGAATTTTTAAAAACTTAATAACAGATCCAGTAATTACTCTTAAGTGTGCAAGATAAATACAAAATCTGAACCAGCTCATGGGCTTTACACCTAAATCCTGAGCTGACAGTAAATCCTTTAAAGAAAGTTGAATCCTCAGTGCCGTTTCTTATTTGTAATTCAAACCATCCTGCAAGACAAAAAGTCTTAAGTATTTCTCATGAAATGCTTAACCATTAAAATTATTTTACCAAGCAGTCTAGGACCTCTTCTTAACCTAGAATCCAGTCTAAATACCCTGTGGATTGAAAATGTTTCTCTCAGAAGTCCTCATTGATGAAGTGGGATAGTTGTCTTTTCTAACGCAGGAGTTCCCACAAGAACTGTTTTAGGCTTTTATTCTCAGCCCTTCAGTGACAGTTAAATAACATGTAATTTCTCCCAAGCTGCACTAATATCTTAATAATAGAAAGGTGAAATGTGGAAGTGCAAATGTGTTACAGTGAAGCTTTTGGTGATGAGAGAGGAGAATTCATATTTAAAGATATGGGGAAATGTGGGGACGGAGTAATTTCTAGTGTTGAGTATCTGACAGGTGTGCTAAAGGAGGGCAAGGCCAAGGGTGTGACTGGCTCCATTTTCAGCTGAGATTCCAGGACAGATTGTGCCTCACCTTCATGCATTGTCTGTGCTAAGGCATTGGAAGCAAAGCCAGTTCTGTGTCCTTGAAGTCATTTATCTTGGTGTGGGGCCAACGTGCAGTTACCTTTTGGATAACAAATGGGACAGAAAAGGAATCTTCCCTAAAATATGTAAATGAGAAGACTTTAATTAATTGCTCTTTTGAAAGTAGCAGATAACAAGGTTTGGACAGATACCAAAATACTTGCAGGAATGAAAACACTAACACTTTGTGGTCAGGAAAATGCTGCTAATGTACATGAAACTGTGCACTCTGCAAGAGGGTAATGTTTGATGCCCAGCTATGAATACCTTTTCAACAGCTATAATAAAACAATTTAACATAATTGCATCCAGGTTATTTTGCCTTGTATCTTTCAATATATTACCTAGGCATGCATTTTATATTTATCAGGATTTTTCAAATTAATTCAGTATGTTAGAAGTTGATGGTGCTGGACTGCCCTTGTTGTTTTAAGGATCTGTGCTTTGTTTTCTCTAGGTATCTTGGATCAGTCTGCTGTCTGGGTGGATGAAATGAACTATTATGACATGCGCACTGACAGGAACAAAGGGATTCCCCCCTTGTCCCTACGTCCAGCTAATCCGCTTGGTATTGATATAGACAAGTGAGTACCAAATGCTTTTAATCCACTTTTTTAGTGGTTTTCTCTATATATGTCTTTGTGAATTCCAGGAAGGTTTAATGGTTTGCAGGGCAGCAAAAGATTTAAAAACACATACAGCTATTAGCTGCTAGTATTCTATGTGGTACTCAGAGTTGTTAGTGCACATTGTATCCTGCTTCATAAGCCTCTATTTTGGATCATCAGTTAGAACTGTAGATAATCTAAAAGCCCAATATATTGAACCCCAGTGATGTGTAGGTTTGGAGGATTGGTAAATAACCTAAGGCTTCAGATTTTTACATTGTAGTTATGGAATACCTACTGTTGCATTTGAGTTTCACGGGGCTTTTAAGGATGTTAGATTGCTATCTGTTGCTAAAATTGCACTGTAAAATGTGATTTATTATGCCACATCAGCTAGTTTATTTTATTGAAATACTGTTTTCCAGCCCACAGTCTTCTTTACTTTAGTTCTTAAGTATGGTGGAATTTATGACTTTTTTTTCTGAAATAGAAACTTTATAGTGAATGATAAATAGAATTAGGGCTCTTTAAATAGGACACTCTTTAAACCTGCCCAACTCTTAGAAATAGCATTAGGAATACTTAATCAAGATGCCAGCTCTACCAAAACAAAAGGCTATTTAAAATTAAACTATTACTAAGGTCTTGTTTGCTGAATACTCTTGTTTGTGAGGGAGAGTGCATTGGAAAAAATCTGCAGTGTCCATTGTTACCATGTTCTAATGAGAAAGCTTCACTTTCCCAAAATCCATATGGGATTTCTAGTGGATCCATGTCACCTTCTAGCCTCTGGCTGTGCATTTCTTTCCTAACTTTTTTCTTTCTTTTCAAAGTACTAACCCAATTTTTTGTAATAAGCTGGAGAATTTAAGTATTTTTCTTTAGCCTTTGGTGTAACTCCTGACAGGTAATTCTTGCATGTTCCTCAGTTTTCCAGTCCCTGACAAAATGTGGACCTTCGTACTATGGACAGCATTTCAGTCTGTTACTAGAAGACTTTCTGACACTCTTCCACTCTCCCTCCCTTGTTTGTAAATTAAAAACGCCATAATAATCCTTTTTACCACTGTGCTGCACAGGCAACTAGCAGTGAACGCTTTGTCAGCTGATTTTCTTGAGTCGCTACTTTGGCTGCTGACATGGTTGCTCATTGTTCTGTAGGGATGGTCTGGATTCCTTTATTCTAGGTGCATCTTTTTGCATTTGCCCATATTTCTCAGTTTGTTGCTTCGTTGACGATTCTGTCTTCTCATTCCACATGACAGTCTTTCTTCCTAGTGGTTTTACCAACTATTTATAAAAAATTGCTCCTGATAAAGCTGTTATTGGTGATGCTACAAATACTGATGGAAAGAATAATTTGGGCTCTGGTAAAACTTTACCTACAAATATTTTCACGTTTGCTTCTCCATAGATTTGGTTTGGGTTCTGGTTTTTTGGTAACTTGTTCTTTAATCCATCTATTGTATTCTGTTGCATAAAACTAAGTTTTAATCAAACTTATTGTAGCAAGTCTCCTTTGAAATGATATGTTAATGATGAAATGTTAATTTTGTCGTGTTACTTTTTTCAATGAAACAATCTCAAAACTCATATAATATGTTCTCAAACATTGTAAGAAGCAGTTGTGAGTGGCTGACATTAAAATTAATTTTCTCTGCTTTAGTTCTGTATTTCTTGAACCCTGCAACAGTTTTTGCAGCATTTTATCTGGGATTTAAGTCAGGATAATTTGTTCTGTTGTAGTCCTCAATCCATAGTCTTCTCACCATATGTCTTTCTATAAATACAGAGGTTATGACACAGTTACTTTCAATTTGTTATGATTTTAACAAAACTTCTAATATAGTATTTGACTTTATAACCAAAATTAATATTTCTTATAGTTAAGACATTGTCAATATGACTGATTAAGAATTATCATATGGAAACCTAAGCAGCATTAGTTTAGGATTTGCTTAATTTAGAGTTATCTATTTGGGTGTTTGTTAAACAGAAGACCAGCCATGTTATATTTTAAATGTTTCTTCTGAAAGCATTAGAAAATGTGTTACTGAAACCTCAGGTTTTGTGTGAAAAGAAACAAATCAGAAACATATAAATACAGCTAGGAAATAACCTTTCGGAGAGGGAGAGGATTAGGAGATCTTTGGCCAAGCATATCAAGCCTAGTTCATTGTTCTTGATCTCCCAGGTGCATTGCAGGTGAAGCAGGAAGATTATGGCAAGCATCAGTTTGAGAGATGGAACACTGATCAGTGTAACAAGTAGTTGTGTGGAGGAATTGAGGGGTTAAATTGTGGAAAGGGGAAAGAGAGGAAAAGCCTGGTCCGCCCTCGTGCTATGGTTGACAGCACAGTGTTAATGGTTGTGACTATAGATGAACATTCTGTGTTTTATTAAAAAGTGCCTTCTCAATGGAAAATCTTCCATAATTTTCTTGATAAATTGGAGCAATGGGATGTTTACTTCTATAAAATAATCTGTAATACCATATAGTTTAACTAAACTCACATGTTTGCAAATACTTCACATATGGGATGGGTGAGTATTGAGAAGTTGTGCAAGGCAGTGAAAAAAGGCAATTGTAAACTAAGAAAGAGAGTGAATAAGCAAGAAATTAGCAATAAACATTACTAGCTACAGGAATAATTTGTCACTAGAAGTGATAAAAATTGTTAGGATGCTTTGAAAGAAAAGATATCCTAATATGATGCTAATAATACTGGTGTGTATGCAGATGGAACTCTGCAACATTATGGATCTTTTATTCACACCTTTGGCTTCTTTAAACTTTTTCTTTAAACGTGTGCAAATTGGGATTTTAATTTTGAAGGTGAAGCATTTGACACTGGTCTGACTTGGTGGGATTTACAACCCTGGCAGTGTGATGGCTGACGAGGAAGGGAAAGGAGTGCCTTGTATTGGTTATGCAAATAGTGGTAAACAAAAGAAACATTAATTGAGAAGCCTGGGGAGAAAAGCAGATGTGATAAAATCGAATAGGAACGAACTATGTAGGAGCATGCTTAAGAGAAGACAGAGGAAGGTGGTTAGACTACAAACTGAAAGAGAAAGAAGCCCTGCCTTTAAAAAAGTGGTTAGCAGGCATTAAGGAAACGACACAGAAAAGACAAGCTGCAGCATGGGAATGAGTTAGTTGGTTTTTGGAGGGGTTTTGTTGTTTTTATGGAGGGTTTTTGTTGGTTTTATTTTTTTAATATTGATTATGCTTGGTTTTAAAAGTCCCTTTTGTGGCTTTTTAAAACATTTTTTACTACTTGCTAAACTTGCAGGTTGAAAGATGGCCTGAACATTATGTATAAATGTAACATGTAAAATATCTTGGTTATGTAAAAGAACAGCCAAGAGGATGACTGTATATTCATAGTTGCTTTTCTTGCATCCTTGCAACATTTGGATATGAATATGAAAAGACAATTCCAGTGGGTGTTTTGAGTATATATATGTTACTCCTACAATACACCTACAGGCAATATTCTGGTTATTGATAGAACATCAGACCCACTATTACGTATATTCCTTAATTCAGAGTTAAAACAATTTGTTCACTTAAATCCCAGTTAAACTCCAATCTTCTATCTAGTGAGTCTGAATAACTTTTTTTTTGTCCCTGTGCATGCCTAATAATTTACAAAATGCTGTACTGTTCATTACTTACAAGGTCTTTTTTCTATTATTTCAAGATCTCATTTGCAGCACCTTGAAATCATCCACCTGAATCATTCAAACATTTTTTATGGTACTTTGTCCAATTAAAATGTGAACTTTAGCAAGTAGTAAGTATACATATTTGCTGGCTGATAAGTTCTTCATATTTTCCAAAAATTAATTGCAGTTCTTGTGCCATATAACTAAGAATCCCACTTGCTAATCAAAAAAATCCCTTATATTGTAATGAAACTTGAGCTTGCTGGTTCTTGTGTTTCAGTGGTGGTGACACTTGAAGTCACAAAGGTATTTGTAGAAGAGTGTTTGCACACAATTTTCCTTCTGCCTTCCTAAAAGTTGTTCATTCATCTTCTAAAACACAGAGCTGATCCAGTCAGATAAGGGTTTTTTTGGCATTGCTATAACTTGGTGCCTATTGTGTGTATGTATGAGGTATTCAATTCCCACCAGAATATAGCTATTTAAAATATTTAATCTTTGAGTTCTAGTTTTTACTTTTCAGTATGGGGTAAAGTGATACAAAGCTTTGGTGTCCTATCAGTATCTTTATGCTGACTTTCAGTGCAAAGCAGGTCTGTACCACCTCCCAAGGGAGTATTCTTGGCTGTGGTGTTATGCAGATATAGCCAGGAACCCTTACAGAAACACTGAATCATAGAATAGAATCACAGAATTGTTACAGTTGAAGGTTTTCAAAGTCATCAAGTGCAACCTCTGACCAATCCCCACCTTGTCAACTGAACCATATCCCCCAAGTGCTACATTCAGCCATTTCTTGAACACCTCCAGGGACAGTGACTCCACCACCTCCCTGGGGAGCCTGACAACCAATGCCTGACAACCCTTTCAGTGAAGAAATGCTCCTCGATGTCCAACCTGACCCTCACCTGGCACAGCTTGAGGCTGTGTCCTCTTGTCCTTTTGCTGGTTACTTGGGAGAAGAGGCTGTCTCCCACCTGTCTACAAGCTCCTTCCAGGCAGCTGTAGAGAGTGATAAGGTCTCCCCTGAGCTTTCTTTTCTTCAGGCTAAACACCTCCAGCTCCCTCAGCCAATCCTCACAAAACTTACTCTCTAGACCCTTCACCAGCTCCGTTGCCCTTCTTTGAACTTGCTCCACCACCTCAATCGTCTTCCTGAATTGAGGGCCCCTGAACTGGACACAGCACTCAAGGTGCAGCCACACCAGTACTGAGTACAGTATAGGATGTCACCGCCCTGGACTTGGCCACACTATTGCTGATACAGGCCAGGATGCCCTTGGCCTTCTTACCCGTGTGGGCACACGCTGGCTCATGTTCAGCCACTGTCAGTCAGCACCCCCAGGTCCTTTTCTACCAGGCAGCTTTACACCAGTCCTCAGCCTGTAGCGCTGCCTAGGGTTGTTGTGACACAAGCAAGATTCAGCCTTGTTAAACCTCATACAGCTGGCTTCATCCCATCAATCCAGCCTGTCCAGATCCCTCTGCAGAGCCTCCCTACCCTCCAGCAGATCAATACTCCTACCCAACTTGGTAGACACCTGCAAAGTTATTTAGAGTACACTCGATCCCCTTGTCCAGATAATTGGTAAAGATGTTGAACAGGACTCCCCCAATACTGACCCTTGGGGAATCCCAGTAGTGACCATCCAACAGCTGGAGGTTACTCCACTCTCTAGACATAGCCATCCAGCTTTTAATCCCGCAAACAGAACACCTGTCCAAGCGTTGGGCTGTCAGCTTCTTCAGGAGAAGTCTTAAGTAGGTTACAGGAAGAAAAAGAGTGTGCAGAGTAGCTGTCTCAGTCTGAGAAATATGGAACTTGGTGTGAAAATTCTGACCTTAGCAGCGATGTGGCCATACTTTTGTCGGTTTTAGCAATTTACAGCTGTTACAAAAGCAAGTTGGTAATGCAAGATCATTCAGAATTTTGTACCGTTCTGGGAGAGTTTATGTCTTGTAGACACCGGTTGAAATATGTTGATGGAAAATTTAGATCTATGTGAGATTTGTGAATGAATTGCTTGTTCCAATGTACCACATACTTCCCCCTCCTGCACGACAAGTCCTTGTTTAACCAAGGGTTCCCTGACTCCTCCAACTACTCTGTCAGACTAAGAAAATTCATTCTCTGCAAAACAGTAACATCAGTCAAACCTAGTGGTGGTTAGAAAACTTTTGAATAGTGTTTGTTGTTTTGCATGTAGCAGAGGTCACTCTGGTGGATCCATCTCGTACATGAAAGCAAAGGCTGACATGCTAAGTACATTCCACATACTTCTGTATCCACCCACTCAATGCAGATGCTTCCCTCTTCCCACGCCAGCTTCCAAAACAGTTCATCTGGGAGAAGGAAACGGATGATCTTACGCTGCCATCTAATGGTAAACGTCGGCTTGCTACCATGCGATAGGAAAAGACTTTCTGAAGGCTGAGATGTTTTATTTTTAAATGGCTTGTATGGAAATGCAGTAAATTTCATCATTGAATGTGATGGGCGTGTGGAAACTTGATCAAAGAGATGCATGCAAAAAAATTCTGAAAGCTGCAGATGAGAGTTACAGTATAGTCCTAGCACTATGGCATTAAAAAATAAAGTAGCACTTACTGCTTGTTAGGCTGATGCATCAGCTGCAGCTACGAGCCTATAATCTCTTAGTAGATTTCTCTTACCACATTCTGCCAATTCTAAAATACAGTTGCCACTTTGTTTTTGTATTTCTAATGAACCCAATGCGACTAGGGTGGAATTGCCAGAGTATACCCTTGTCCTGTTGCTGTTGGAGAGACCTTTGTTAACACCTTCTGATTTGTCGTGTTTAGTCTACACCCATGTCCCTTATGCTGGTATTTTTGCATGCATTATTAACAGAGTACAGCTGGTACAAAGCCAGCTTCAAGGAGTCTGGTACCAGACAGAGGGGGGAGTGTACAGCAGCTCTAGCTGCAGCTTGTTTATGCTGGTTGCTGTTCAGAATCTGTGTTTATTTAAAGTTGCTCCTTTTGACCTGTAAACTCCCATGGAACGGAACTTAAAGTTACCTTTTGGTGGCTGTTATCTTGCTTTGGGACCCACCTTTAATCTGTAAATATTGTCATATAGGCTGAAATTATTACTGTAAGATTCTGAAGTTCTGGGAGCAAAACTATTTTTATGGAAAAATTACAACTTGCTAAGCTGTGTTCATTGTCAAGCTTTGTTAATTATTATCCTTTGCATCCTGTTGCTCTTGGTTATGACTGCTTGGAGGCTGTGATTTATCCATGGAGATTCCAGCTAATCTCTGCAGAATATAAATGCTGTGTATGGGCACAAGTTCAGTAGTAGAATTTGTAAGAGCCCATGTATCCTGTGCTGTTAAATTAGGTTTATTGCTATCAGGCTATACAGAACCTGAAGTTTGGGGTAGTGCAAGGAGGGACTTTTGATGGGCACTTGTGGCATAAGTTGATTGATTGTACTCCATATGTTTTGAATCCAGAGTAAAAGTGCGTGACTTTTACATGAAAGCAATGACTACTACATCTGATGTTGTATGACTGTATTGGCTGTATTCAAAATGTTCTTGAGGGAAGCAAAAGTGTATAGTGACTTGTAACCAAACGTATCTTTATTATACTTCTCATTCATATAACCACTATATGAAATCTCAGTTCATTTTGTATTTAAAATTGTTGCTGAAGGATGAAAAAGACTATTTTAAAATGTTAAGTAGTACCAGATCGAGTTCTGTTTTAGGTGAAATAGTATGCTCAGCAGAAAGTACTACTATACAAATCCAGTATGTGTACCTTTGCTGAAATTGTGAAGGTAGTGTAATACTTAGGGTTGTCAAGGGTGGTAAGCGTCACTCTTTTTCTGAGATTTTCTGGATTCAATTCTTGGTTCCCAGTTTCTTTTACAGTGATTACTTTTTAATAATAAATAAGTATACTTCCTGAAATGATTTTTGTATAATGAGGAAATCAACAGAAAAATGATTTATAGTTTAATTGCATGTCATCGTGATCTAAGCTTTTGCTACTAGTTCATCTTCACCCTGTAATGTTGAAAAGAATAAACCAGAAATATTTTCTCAAGTCACATATGGGCTTGTTTATAAGTAAACGGTAAGCAAGTTTTCATGAGAACAACTTCCAAAAACTGACTTATTTAATTTACTAATGGAAGTTAATGAAACAAACTTGTGTGTCTGTGGAGTCAGTCTCTTTTCAGATGCATCTGGCCAGACATTCTAGAAATACAGTTGCTTTCAGTTTGAGCATTTTAGTGAGCACTTTGTTTTGAAGACAGCTGTAGCAAGTCTGTGTGTGCAAGCTGTAGCACATCTATTAGTGGAAAAACTACTGGTAAAATGTAAGACAAAAATAAGAATACTAAACCACAGAGTATAACATATTGTTAACATACCTCACACATTCACATTCATGTTTCTAGTCTGTTGTGACTATGTCTAAAATATGTCTGCACAGATAAAAGCATTGTTAATTTATGGTTCTACACAAATACATCTGCTGGAAAAAAGCTCCTAATAACTTTTCAAGGCAGTCAAACATCAAACTGAAAAAAAATTCCTTCATTTCTATCCTGCTGTCTGTGGACAAGATTAATTTGCATTAATTGATTACACGTCTATCTTGGTCTTTCTCAACATATATACATTAAAAAATAGTTTCCTTTTTTCCCCCTAGGAATTGTATAGCTCATACATAAGCTTAAACTGTCATGAATCTCTCTTATAAACCTGCAGTAATGAGTAACATTTGGTAATTGTGTATTTGAGTGTGTGTGCTTTTTGTGTTGTGTCTGTTTCTTTTGGTTTCGGAGAACATACATGGAAATTCTGAAAAATATGAGTGAAATTCTGCTTCTGTATTGACTGCATTCACTTAAATAGTACTTGCACAGAATGTCTGAGTCTCTCCTGAAAACCCAAATTTGTTTTCTTATTTTGTTTTGCAGCATTAAAAATGCAATTGTCCACAAAAATGTCACCATGTGTGAGTCTAATATAAATGCTTTTTTGTACAGTTGTACTGTGTATCACATGTGAAGTACCATCCTTCAAGTTCATGTGCCTACTGAGCACTTTTGACTAACTTGAGGGTAAAATAAGGTATCTTAAATGGTCTTTAAATTAAGCATAAATTGAAACTTTCTTCTCCTTCTTCCATCCGTCAGCATTTTCTGCTTACTGTCATTCATGAAATTTAAAGTCATTGAAAATCTTGAATCTCACTACTTACATCTTAAAGTTTTAGTTTAACATCATCACTTTTTCATTGAACACAGACAAATGTTGGGACCCTCATTTTTGCTTGCTACATTTGTTTCTCACACTGTTTTCTCTGTATCTCTACTTTCCATATCTGTCATCACTTTCTCTTGCATCTCATTTGATTTTTTTCTGGTTTTTAAAAAGTATTGTTTCATGCTCCTGCTGTAATCAGGTGCTACTGATGAAAGACTTCTGTACCATGTCATTATGTTCGTAGGTCCTTTGTACCTGCTTGTGCTAATGGCCATTTGGATATGAAAAGAAACTTCCAGGAAACAACTCCTCTCTATATAATTGTACTTTTTAATGTGCTTGCTTTTAGATTTGTTTCACTTAATCTGCTGTTTGCTTTTTGTAATAAAAACAGCTTTAACTATCTTGAAACATGTTTAGATTACAGAAAAAACTAAAACTAACAAATCACTGCTTTTGCATCCATTTAAATGGCTTTTCATATGTGTTAAATGTAATTCTTATAACTGACTCTAGATTGCTACTCCCACCCAAGTTTGCTCTCAAAAGCAAAGTATGGCAGATTTTCATTTGCATACAGTATACTTTGTGTAGTAAAGCTCACCTAACTTGTGAGCATCTGAAAGGGGCTTCATTGTCTTTTGAGTTGAATGTTGTGATCCAAAAATGACATAGTGAATTTTTAGAGTAGATGAGAATATTTCAGTTGGAAGGGACATAAGTCCATCTAGTCCAACTGACTAACCCATTTAGGGCTGACCAAAAGTGAATTTGTTTGCCACAATTAGTCTCTGAAGACGGGTTGCAGCTGGTGGTGAAGATTAGAGGAGGGAGAGCACCTGGTGATGTATTGAGGGCATGGTGGAATGAATATGGCCAAGTGTTGAGTGTGTGTCTGGACTGAGGGATGAAGGTTGTCATGTTTTCATCAAAAAGAGCTTTAAATATTTTTATTATGCAAACTTAAAGTAAATAGAATAAATTTTCTGGATAAGTATCTTGGAAACTACTTGTAGTTTTAAAAATGCTGTTATAGAGAATCTGTTTTCACAAGGCATTGGCTCGCATGCTTTCTTTGTGCACTTGTAAGACTGAATAAAAACTAACAAAACCTTCTGACTGTCACTTGAGATAAGCCTGGTTTTCCTTTGTGTACTGTGAACAGACAGATCAGTGTATTCTGTTTTGCAAGAGAAGTATTTTAACTCAGTATTTCTTTCAGTGTTTGTATAAAATGAGAGTATATTCTGTGTGTCTCCGTTTCATGTGTCTGTGTGACTTCTGCTGCTCAGGAACCAATAGACAATAATTGTGTGAGACCACTTACAAGCTGTCAGACTCTTGACGTCCTGCCATTTTGAAGTTAAATTTTGTACACACAACATTTATGTCTTATGTGCAATGGTGAAGTCAAAATGGTAAAATTAGTTTTACTTAGAGTAGATTTCAGTCTTTCCCAGTCATGTTAAATATGTGTAATAGCAGGTTTCATTTCCAGGTGAGATACAAGTTAATGTTTCCATCTTATAGGGAAATGATTCGGCGTTTGCTGTTAGTTTGGGGTTTTGTGTGACTCTTTTAATTGTAAACTGTTCATAAGGCTCTGTTTCACTGAAGAAATGAATATTCATTTTTCAGAGGCAGATTTCCTCAAAAAGATTTAGAGTCACTGTTTCCTGGGATGAGCGCTGATTTCACAAGTGAAAACTTTTCTGCTGCATGGTACCTGATTGAGAATCATTCGACAACAAGGTTTGTTGGTATCATATAAGTAACTGTTTTAAATGCAAGTCAGTGATGTCATTTCATTACGTGGTAGATGTGTCAGTGGTGGTTTGCATTTACAGCAATATTGTAGTCACAGCAATTGTGTAGTCACAATTGTCTCTGGTGTTTCTGCTTGGCCTGAAACTTGAATCAACTGGTTTGCTTAATGTGCTTCTGAGAAAGACCTTGTTTTTAACCAGACCTAATTTATGTTCTGGAGTGGGGGGAGGTTTATCACCACCCCCCCCCATGTCAGATGGAAGCTGTCTTTCTTCAAACTTTAGGAATCAAGAAGTTCACACGGCCTTGAGTGGAAACTCTAGGTGTTAAGTCACGAACAGAGACACAGGTTATGGGCACTGAACAGATGACTAAAACTGTTAGTATCAATTAGGTTGTAGTTAACACTTGTGGAAAATGCTATAGTAGCAGAAGTTGGATAAGGAAGTAGGGTCTTTGAGGTAAACCCCTTAAAATCTTGACAGTTAAGATCTTAATTTAGAAATATAGATCATAGTATGTACTTACATGAATGTATTATACAAATATATTTTTGCATGTATAATTGAGTTCCAAAACTTTTATCTGCTTCTGTTCAGATAATACTGGAAGCCATTTTTAATAGAGATAAGCTTTTTTTGTTGTTTTCAGCTGGGTATTCTAATTAGTATTTTAAAGGGAAATACCACTTTGCAAATAGATTTAATTTAGTTTCCTACTGGTAGGAAAAGGTATGGGTTGCTTTTTGGTTTTGAGGGTGGGAGGATATTTGGTTTTTGGAGCTCCAGAAATAACCATTACTCTACTTGGGAAATACTTAAATTTCCATCTCAAAATTATGGTACATTAAAGAGCCAGAACAGCAGCAAGAGAATGCTATTACCTAATACCTGTGTAGTGACAGCATCTTTTGAATCAAATAACTCAGAGGAGTGATTCCAAATTAATTCTCTGTCAGAATTTGATAACTTTGAGGATCATCAAGGTTTTTTTAAAAAACGAGGGGATAATAATCTGATGAAGAGAAAACAGCATTTGATGTAGCTATTTGTAAATAATTTTCTTAATGTTTGGTCCTTGGACTGTTGCCACTTTGTTGCTCATTCATGTGGGCACCAGTGACACTGCCAAGCGAGATGTAGAACAGATCATGAGTGATTGCAGACAGATCGCAGACTGGGGACAACAGTGGAGAATGTGGGAGCCTGGGTATTCCCTTTGTTGTACATGTGAAGGGGAAAGCTTCAGGTAATAGGGATACATCCTGTAGATTCACAGATGGTTGTACCCCTAGTTTCAAAGGCAGCACTCTTTACTTCTGTACCCAGATCCATGGCTAAAGAACAAAGACTGCTAGTGATAAATGGGATTCACTTGAAAAAGTGGGGTGGGAGTGCAGAAGCATCTTTGCCAGCAAAGTGCAAACACACTTCAGCAACAAAGACTTCAAATTCGGAATATCAGGAGATGGTGATAACAGCCTGCAGTTAAATGAAGGGACAGAGTACTGCCTGTGGGTTCAGTGATGGCATTGATAGTGCTGTTGGTAGTTACAAAACCAGTTGGAAGTGTCTAACTTCAAGTGCCTTTAGACACTCGTGTGCTGCCTGAGAAACAAGTAAGAGATGTGGGATTAGACAAATATACCACTGGAATAAAGTGGGGTAGCACATGTACCTAGTATTCTGTGATGGATAGCAAGAGGCCACCTGGAAAAGATATCCAGGAAAGAAGAAAGGAACTTGACCTTCATGTGAACAACAGCAGGAATAAATATATGGTCCCTGTTATGGAGCAGGATGGTTGAGACCTTGTTCAGGAGTCTGGAATGGGTGACATCGCAGTGGCATGAGGAAGTGAACAAAATCTTCCTTAAGCAACTTGGGGAAGTTTCCAGACAGCGGACCTTGGTTCTTGTACAAGACTTTAATGTCCTTCATATTTACAGGAGGGGCAGTAATCCCAGGAGGCCTGTGAAGAATTCTGGGAATTACTTCTAACATAGCTGCAGTGGAGGCCTTCAGGGGTGCTACTCTTCTAAATCTGATTCTTGCAGGCAAGGCAGGGGATGTGATAACCAGTGGCAGCTGTGGCTGTAGCAATTGTGAAATAGTTGAATGCAAGACTCAAAGGGTTGTGGGGAAGGCAAACAGGAGAGTACACACCTGGGATTGGAAAACAGTCATACAGAAGACAATCCAGTGTTTGTAAAAGTTGACTGTCTAGAGCAAAGTATTGTCTGGGGTGTATCAGCAGCAATGTGTTTGGTAAGATATGAAGATAATTTCTCTACTTGGCATTGTTAAAGCTGCAGTGCTCTGCACAGCTATGGCCACTACTTTAAGAAAGATGTGAGGGCTGAGACGCAAGCCCAGGAGTGTATAAATATCAGTGGCTATACAGCTTGAACGAGTTAGGTGCTTTTAGAAAAGAAAAATATTTTTAACACTTTGTCTTGATCAGCTTAAGTATTTCATCCTTCTTGCTGAAAATAATTCCATCGATTTGCATCTTTGCATGTCAACAGTGTAAAGTAATGATCTCCTCAGTCCAGTGGAGTAAAAAGTGTTAATTTGTACTTTTAAATGACACCTGGAGTTTTTTGCATATTAATTTTTATTGGTTTATAAAATCCAGATTTTAGTGTTGAAGGTCCAAGAGCAGTGTAAAACTCACTCATAATAAATGCTCAAAAGGTAGGGTGAATCCAGTCATGTTTTGAATCTAATTGTAAGTATCTCTTTAAATAAAGAAACAGCAAAACTTGTTTTGGTTAGGGTTTTTTTTGTTCCCAATTCAAAATGTGTAGTCTTAAAAATATTCTGGAATTGCATAAATATCTGTCCCATATAATTTGTGCTGTTTTTCTGGAAACACAGCAATGGTTTAGTTCATTTCCTCTACATAACCTTAGCTATTGGAAATGGTAAATATGTGGTGCACTGACATTTTGGTTAGCTTATATTTGTTTTTTGCTTGAAGGACATTCTTTTTAAGAAATCAGTATAATATCCTTTTTACTAATTCTTTTAATCCTGGCAATATCCTGACAAATATAAATAAAATATTTTGACACACTGTTAGATCATCAGATAACATGAAACAGTGTCTAAAAGGAGAACTCTACAGATTTTTGTTGCTATAACAATGCTGCAGGTAAGTACTTCTCATATGCCCATGTGGACCAGTCAAGGTAATGAGTAATGTGACTTCTGTCCAGCAGATGGAAACAGAAAATTAGGCAAAATGTTGTGATATCATCAGTATAAAAAGAAAAGTGCTTCTAAGTACACCAGTGTGCTTTATCTCCCAGCAGGTGGTGGTAGCCTTATCACTGCCTGGGCTAAACTTTGGTTTGTTCTCTTAATGTGTCTTTTTGTACTAGCTGTTTTTAAAATGAGCAGAATATTTGATGGCATTGTTTTATGTCTTAATTTTCTACTTCATTGATCTCTTTCCTCACAGAAATGTAGTTCAGTTTTTTGTTTCATTTTTTGTATTGGGGAGATGGCTTTGGCCTGCAGGTAGGAAGAAAGACTTTAAGAATGAAAATCATGTGCTATATTTGTGTTTTTGAGCTTGTTCATGGTGGTGTTTTTGTAGTTAATCCAGTAATATAACTACTGAGGTCATATTGATCCTCATCAACAAAAAAAAAACTATATACAATTAATGAAGATTTTTTCACAATATAAGACTTCTCAATGAATTGCAGGTGCTTGCAAAAAGTAAAGATGTGAAATCAAATGTAAACTGGCAAAAATTGAGAAATATTAGGAAACCAAGGAAAAAGAAAGCTACCATGTAAACAGCAGTGATGAGCTGGCAATCTATATTGCCCTATGAAGTGTCTTTCAAAAATATTTCAATAGATTGCATATAAAAACCATACCTTCATAAAGCAGGAATCTGTTTAGCTTTTCTTTATTTTGCACTAATATTGTCTTAAATTCTGAACTGTATATTCAAACCAGCATAAAAATACGGAATCAATTCAGAAACAAAAGTGAGAAAGGGTTGTGAGTGAAGCTGCAGAGTTAAACAAATGTCGTTATTAAAGAAACTTCTAACATCTCAGTAGTTCATTCACTGTGTACTAAGTGTAGTGAATTGTACTGTTACCCAATTAAGATAGTACAGACAGTTAAGAGCAATATTGCGTGTTTAGAAGAAACATCTTGACTAGTTTGTATTATAAAGAAATCTCTCCCATCACAAGTGATAGGAGCCCTCCATTTAAGGTTGAAAGTAAAACCTCAGATCTTTGGACTAAGAATAAATTGTCATTAATGAAAAGCATTCTCATTAGCAATTACTTGGCCCTTAATAGTTGTTCTATAAGTAGCTGGCTTTATTTTCCAGGTGGTTTGTTCTGTTTATTCATTAGCTGACCTTATTGTCCAAAAACCAAAGTTTTCTTGTTTGTTTTCAGTTTTGATCAGCTCAAAACGGCTGTTGTGAATTTGAAGAAACAAGCCAATAAGAAAAATGAAGGGAGTCTGGCTTATGTGAAAGGAGGTCTCAGCACGTTTTTTGAAGCACAAGATGCTCTGTCAGGTAAAGATGTTTCACACTTACTAAGTACGGCATGAAAGAAAAGACTTACGTGCATGTATGGTTGAATTTAATACTAAAAATATTGTTTCTCTTCACAGTCTACTAAAATTGTACAATGAGCCCAAAATCTGTGTTGCGTTGGTCATAAGCTAGAACTGGCTAGCTGATTGTTGTGGTATATTTGCAAAAGATGTCACCAAATGTATCTTACAGCAGGCGTTTGATTCAATTGCTTAGACCACAAATGCAAGAAAGAGGTGTTAAACTGGAGATAACATTAAGATGACTTGCAAACTGCAGGAACAGAAAAAACTTGATTTTATGATACCTTGTTCAATAGTCCGATGGTAATATTTATATGAATATTCAGACACTTGTTACTTTGGGAAATCAGAGAGCCTTACTGTTCTGCTTGCCCTTGGGAGAATGCAGCACACTAGTGAGATTATTGTAGTTGCCATTTTATGTATATGTATTTTTTGTATAGAGACACACACAGAGACACTCTTAAAGCATAAAGTGTCTTGCAGGTCAAACCTCATTGTGGGCTACTGTAGTCCTGTCTAGTGAGGCTCTGCTCTGGATACGAAAGCAAGAGTGCTCAGGTAACCATCCCCAATAGGTTTGTCATTTACCTCTGTGCTGATTATATATCCTGGTCACTGACCCCTTTGGCCAAAATCTAGCTAGGTTCAATAACAAAAGTATTAAAAAATTTAGTGGAAAACCTGAAGAATGTGGTGGTATTCATAGGAAAAGATAGTAAGAAGAACCATTATTTGTCATTCTTTAGCCTTTTTAAGCTGAGTTTTTATTAAATGCTAGGAAAAATAATAGACTATTCCTTGTAATTCTTACACTTCTTGAATATACTGAAATCGTATTCTTTTCTTAAATAGCTCAAAATCCTAAATAATCTCAAACATAATCCCAAATAAATATTGAAATGTAGCTTGTTTTTCACAATCAAATCTGCTTTGCATATGGAATATCAAATACTCTAAAAGACTGAGAGTTCTATTTTCAACAAGTTGCTGCTATGGATAAATAGTGCTAACAAGTTACTTTGTAAGATTGTTTTTTGAATCAGCAAATACTTAGTAGGATTTGAAGAAATATAAGACAAACCATAAATGTTGTGAGGTTTTAGAAAAGCTGAGCACAACTGAGTAATTTTCTCGTGTTCTACCTCTTAGTATAGGCTTTTTGCCTTTGAAGACTGATTTTCTGATAAATGAGGAGGTCAGAGAGCAAGTGGAAATGTGAGAAATACTAATAAAATAATGGTAGGGAAAGTAAACCTCATTTATTTTATTAACTACTATAGTCTCAATATTTAAAAAATTTATAGTAGCTCTAATATTGTTTTGCATCTTTTACCTTTATCAGTGTTATTTTTACCTAAAATCAGGGTTTATTGATACAGTCCTTTAGCTAAATTATGAACTTAAATTAGGAATGACTGAAATGGTTCTTGATGTCACTTTTTGTCTGTAACCAAAATGTCTTGGTTTTGTCTTGCTCTCAGTGATCTCCCTTCAGTGCTCAAAAGGAAGCAGACTTTCAGCTTATGTTTTATACAGTGAATTAAAGTGGTACAATAGAAGAATGGCCTTGATGCTGTTGTAAAAGAAAATCAGAGACTTAAAGCCTCAATATCTTATAAATTCAAAACTGTAACACTGAAGTTCAAGGGCATCATCAATATAATGTTTAGTTTTTAAATTCTGTACCCAAATTCTTAATGAGGATGCAGTACAGGTTCCAGCTGCCTTCTGTCACATTTTAATACACATTTCTCTGTTGAAATTTCATATTAAATGCATGTGCAAAAGGGTTTTTGCATCTTTTCAATCAATAAACCCACTCTTATTGCATATGAATTTCTGTTTTGAATGCTAACTACTTCTTTGCCTGTTCTTCCTCCTTATGCAGTATATTTTTGAGGGAGTATAGCTGGAAAAATTGCAAAACTTTTTAAAGACTTGAACTTGTGACAGGTACAGTCAACTGTTAAGTTGGATGTGGCTTCCAGTAGTAAGAAGAAAAAAGGGATTTCTTTGGTGCCTTCTTCCAGCCCTCCTGCCAGATATAAAAGCTTTTTCCAGAACATTGGATCACTACAGTTCTCTCAAACGAAAGACGCTGAGAATTAAGAGTAAGCATTATTAGCATTGTTCTAGAGAAACAGCTCAGATGCAGATTTTTAAAAAACAACAATAAAACCACCAAACAAAAATCCCCAAGCAAACAAACCCCCAATTAATTCTTCAGCATGCAGTTATGAAATCCAGGCTTTTTAACAGAAGAATATTAAATTAAAAATCGTGTTATAATCTGACTAGACAGTGATTGTGCAAGATGATATGATGGCTATTTTCTGCCCTTACAAATGTAACGGTGAATTTTTATGTCTTATTTTCTCTTTTTAAAAAGTGCAACTAGAATTTATATGCATTTCAGCAAAGCTACATGAGGAATAGTTTATATTTCAAAACTGAGTGATTGTTTCAGCACAAACTCTTAGAGACATAGCCTAGTTCTGTAAACTTTTATTATTTGATGCTGAGCATACAACTATAACAGATGAAAAGTGACTTAAGGGAAAACCCTTTCTGAATACATTTTGTCTGTCTTCCAATATGATTTAAATTTTCTGAGTTAGTTCATTTTGGTTTAGATTTTTTTTTTACCTCTCTTCCTTTGGGAAGATTTCTAAAATCTAATTTATTTTCTAAAGATATGGGGTTCTTTCAGGGCAAAAACTTAGACTCTCAGTTTTCCCCTTAAGATATCTTAGAACAAATCTTCTAACCCCAGTGATTTTGCTTCATACTGCAGGTCAGTTGCATTGTAGTTATAGAACAGAGCTACTTGTGAGCAGTTACTTGTCTTAGGTCTCCCTAAATTAGTACAGGATAACTTTTTGTAGGAGGATCACATTAGGAGGTATAACACTTGCTTTTCCAGGTGCTTCATACTCCTCTACAGCTTTTATACATGCTTTTTTTTAACTCATACACATTTAACAATGTTTGTTTCAAATATGTTACCTTGTTTAAGGAAACCCTGAATTACTGATTATTGTGCAGCTTTTTTCATTAGTTGGGACCAGTAAGTTCAGTGTGATCTTAAGTGTGCTATCAGACTCTATTACACATTTAAACAAGTATTAATATTTTCATAAATAAGCAATGAAAAGCATAAAAAGCAGTCCTAAGATGTTTATTGTATTTTGTAATTTAGAGATTGTTTACTAAGGAAACAGGAGCTCCAATAGACCAGAACCCATCCTTGTTTGGTTTAATTTCTGGGAAAATAGAATAGCCTTATCAGATCCCCATGTCTCTCTGCCTGTTAGCTTGGCTGACAGTTTGACAGTGACTCCGCAGAGGAGATGTTCAACAGGAAGTTTGTTTCATCAGCTGAAAGGAGCTGTAAACTGAGCTGAGGAGAGCAGGGTTTATCTCAACTTGACCCACTTGTCAGCATCGGGGAGTTCAGCTGGTTTATTTATTTCCTGTAATTCTAATTGCTGCCTAGAAAGTAGCATTCCTAAAAGGATGGCTATTTATATACGTAGATGAGACGTATTTTATCGTCATGAGCAAATCAGGTCCCACACAGAAGTAGTTGGAAAGTTAGCAAATTAATTTTCTTTCAATGTATTTTTTTCTGAGATGCTCTTTGCAGTGAACCTAAGGCTGCAGTTTCTTCTTATTTAAACAAAAGGAAAAAAATAGGGAAATGACTACTTCAATCGCTCACTTATGCAAAAACATGTAAGTATGACATCTCTGTTGGCAGGTAAAGAAGATGCTGTGCTGTCTTTAAAACACAGATATTGTGAACAAATTTGAGGTTTAGATTTGGCTCTTTAGTTTGCCATGGCAACAGTTTTTTTGCAATTACAACTACAAGCACATTTTACGTGATTTTCAGGAAGAAGTCTGTACAAAAGAAGCAGTGCTGGCTATTACAGCACTGTTCCTTCTTTTTGCCTTTCCCACTCCCATTCAAACATGTGGCCTGTAGGAATACCTGCATGATAGGGACCTTGGACTATAGTTGGCCTTTTGTCTACCACCTTTCTTAATATATAAACTAGGATAGTGTGGCTGAAATTACCTGGCTGAAACGATCCTAATCTGGTCAATGCCTGTTTTTTTTTTAATTTGGTTTTGGTTTTTTTCTTCCTATAGACTGTTTTTATAGTTCATGCCCTAAGGCTCATTCTAGAATGTTGGCATGTTAGTGATCCAGGATTGGATTCAGGCTGAATAAGTCTGTGCTGCTGCCACTATGTCTGTTAAATTCATTTTCTCTGAAAGTAAAACAAAAAATATCGCCTGAGCTATATTCAATTCTGAGTCAGACTGGGAATTTGAGAAGCTAAAAGCTGATGCTTATCTGTCATAAAAGTGTACCTTCGCTTCTGACTTCCGAGGATTTTTGTTACATTTGAATTTAAAGAGATTGTGTAGAGCCAACCCAATTTTCATTAGTGATTCTGTTTGCAAACTAGACTGATGATTAATTTTGAAATTATTTTCTTTTGTCCAATTAAATACTAATGAATGACTGATTTTGCTTGGTAGCATGGTAGGTATACCATATATAGTGCCAGGTTTTGCTGTTGTCATCACGTCACTGTTTTGTAACAAATCTAATTCACACTTTTGCTTCACTTCACTCTTACGTATATTTTTTCCAGTAGTATGGATTTTCATTAAATATATGGATTTGGGTAAATCAAATTCAAATACATGATTGCTACCTAAATGTTGTGCAGGTGACCTGAAATGTCTGGAATAGCTCTGTGTCTAATTCTTTGTGTGGTATGTGTCTATTAATGTTATCTTCTTCACTGCACTTCAAGTGATAGAATATTGCCTTTGCAGGGTGCGAACAGTCTGCTGTTATAGCTAGTAGTTTTAAAGATGATAATTTGTAGAGGGTAAGAAAGAACAGGGCCATGGAAACAAACTGGCAAGAATGAGAAAAGAAGCTACATGTATCAGACACGTACCTGGAAACTTATCAGTCACTTCAGAGTAGTAGTTCCCTTGCATCTGTGTGCCCCGTAGTAGGTGCAAGTTAGATTATTTCAGGTTAAGAATTAAGATCATGTCTCCATGTAGCCATGAAGCAATAGCTCTTGTCCTCTCTGCTCACTGTCTAGCTTTCCAAGTGGGTGCTCCTGTCTGAATGCTTGAATTGTTTGTGCTACACTTACAGATAAAAGCTGAATGAGAAGGATAAGTACTATCATTGCTTCATATTTTGTCCTTACATTTATAGGCCTTCTCAGCATGCACAATGAAAAAAATAGATGTACTAAATTAGGCATTCTAGAAACAGGCATGTTAAATTAAACTTAAGTTTGCTTGTTGAAAACCTGTGTTCTGATCTTGCAGCATTAGATAACAAGAGGGGCATTAAAATGAGAAACACATTCTGAGAGAAAGATGAATTGACAAAGGAGTGCCATAAAGTATGTAAGTGGTGCTAGATAGTTTAGTCTCGGGTGAATGCTTCCTCTTCATGCAATGCCTATGGTCAATTTTTGTAACAGACCAATTGTTATCTTAATGCAACTTTATAAAAGCAAAAGTTATCACAATTGATAAAAGGCTCAAACTTGCTTTTCATACAGGTTCTAGCATGACATTGTCTAGGGAGTTGGGGTTTTTTTGTCTCAAGGAAGAGAAGAGCAGAATAGAAAATGTGTGAAACAGCAGGAATAGTCATGGACCATAGGGAAAATTCTCCGTCCAAGCCTGTACCTGCTTTTATGGTGACTGTTCATGTAGCTTCTTCATCGGTTATTGTTTTAGAGATGTGAGCTAATCACTAGCAGAATTTCTCCAAAGGGATGCAGTTTTGGCAGTTTATAGTTACTGTGTGGCTGTCATATTTTATGAACTTGGGGTTTTTTTCAGGTAAGTTAACTTTTTTGTTTGAGTTTGTAAAACATTCTTCCATTTTGATTTCCATGCACCTTTTAAATGCAACATTTAAATACAACACAGATGCAAAAAGTTAGCACCAGTAAAGAGAGAATAGTATGTTCTGTGCTCTTTAATTCTGAACTCTTCTGGCAAAGGCCTGGGTCCAGTCCTGAAATTTTTAGTGGATCTATAGGCAGAATAATAAGCCACATTTTCCTGTCTCTTTCCCAGACATTTGCCCAGAGATATCAGACTTTAATAGAAGCCCATGTGAGTACAAGTTGTCTGGTCTGACAATGTTTTTAGACTAAAATTTTTGGTCTAAATATAGAATAAAACCTCCCTTCCTAGCACTGTGCTTTAATTACCTTAAATTATCATGTTAAGTCTGTCTATTTTCTTTGATTTTTACCACTGTGTTAGGTAAACAAGTTTGAAGAAGAAAATGCTAGAGAAACAAAACAAAAAAGGCAACTTAAGACAATACTGTGTTTGGTTCCGTATTTTGTAATTTTTGCTAGGATTAATAATGTTTACCAAAACAAAGCCAAGTTTGCTATGCCAATACAAAAATATCTAGAATTTTCCAACGGCACTGCAGGAATAACCAAACCAAACTAGACTTAGCACTGTTAACTAATGGCCATAGGGAACAACTTTTTTTTTTTTTTGTAGTGTTTTCATGGAGTGGTGTATTAAGATCTCTGTTCATGACATGCTGTCTTTATTGCTTTGCTCTTTATATACAGCTGTGCAGTCCTGTTGAATCCATTCAGAACAGTTTTTACCTTGCACAGGGATACTGTCCTCATCAATAACCTTCTTATAGTTTGCTAAAATTACAAAAAATTGTTAATCTTCCAATAAAGAAAACCAAAGGCATTTTTATTCATGCATTGGGCATGAATCCTGGCAGTGTGTGCTAACATGTGTTCTTCATTCCTCCATTACTGTGTTTTGGTGCCAGGTTCTTACAGTTACCACATCAGATCTTCAGAAATACTTTGCTGAGTCGGCCTTGCCCTTTTTGTGTTTTTTCCCCTCCTGTTTTCTGCATCTGACTAAAAGGATGTGATTTATTTCAGGTATTTTTTTTCTTTGACCGCATTTCTGTGAAAATGAATAAGATTTTCAGATTTCTAGCCATCTTTTAGTCAGAAAATGGTAGAAAACATGCATCTGTGTTGCTTTGAGCTGAGTCAGGCTGAGGAACTTTTGAGAATGCCATGCTTGGTGCCTATCTCAAAAAACATTTTAAAAATATCTAATGAGGAAATCAAGTATGAAATTTGCAAGTCAAAAGCTGCATGACCCTGGCAAGTGTGGTTTAATTTGCTAGATTTATGGTTGCCATAAATCTAACAAAAACCCCCATATCCTTTTTTAGATTAAATAAAATTGTTTTCAACACAAATAGCAATGAAGTAATTGCAGTTTATTTTACTACAAGGCCTGTATTATGACTTATTTGCCAGATTGAACTTTGCATGTGTTCTGGTGTATTTAGTCACAGTTTAGAGGTTGTGAGTTCTGAACTTAGTTTCTTCACTATTAGTAGTCAGTATCTGCCTGCAGCTATGAAGTTTGCAAGCCTTTAAATATTCTGGCTTAGCTGGGAAATGTGAACACTTATTGGCAAAAATGATACAAAATACAGTTAATTATCTGGCCTTAGTTGAAGCATCTAGACCTAGCCTTTTCTCATTTTTATTTACTGTATGCTTCTTACAGTAAAGCTCCTAAAAATGAGCAACAGATCCTGCTAGGTTTCCAGCTGCTTTCCCAACTTGTATAGTTTGTGTCAGATAAATCCAGGGTAACTGGCAGTTCAAGAAAAATCCCATCCATCCTTTACTCCAAACCTTCAAAGACCTGAAATTTTATCCTTACTCTTCTTATTGCAGCCAGTGATGAGTTGAGGGTAAGAAGTTGCATTTGAAGGCAATCTTAAAGTAGTGGGTAGTGTGGGAAGAGTAGGATGACTTTCTACTTTCCCTTTGCCATATGCTCCTTTCTCTTCCCTTATACTGCAGTGCTGCAACAGGGGCAAGGTTTAGACAAGCTCACTGATGAGTAAATAAATATTTCTTCCTTAGTGAGTTAGTTTTCTACCAAATCATTTCACTACAGCTGCCCTGCAGGTGTGTGATTGCTAGATCCAGCAAAAGGAAACCCAAGGGTGCAGGAGAGTAGTTTGTCCCAACAGTATCATCCCACTGTTAGATGGGTTTAGTACTTTAGGAGAAAAAAATAACTTGAGTATCTTTAGATCCCTTCCAAACAGATGAGGTCTACAGATACTTCTCTTGACTGCATTATAGTTTTGCTTGTCTAAACTTCTAAATCAAAAACCTTTTGTCTGGTCCCCATGGAAGGGACATGCACTTAGCTTTTTCAAAATCACTTGAGACAATCAGGGTAATCTCAGACTTTATCAGAAAGCCTTTTTCACTGCGAAAACTTAAGACTTTTTTTTCTTTTGTAACTCACCCTTGAAACACAATGAATGTACCTATTGCTACATCTGAATATAATGTGTAAAAAATAGCTTCAGTAAACAAAGTCGCTTAAACTTGTAGAAGGAAACATAACAAATTTATTGTGTGAACACAGAGTAATTTAAGTAGGTTTAGACTTTATAGAATGTCTTAAAATATCTTATTTCAGACAATGGTTCAAAAATGCCTTTTGGTTTACACTCTGGGTACATGTGCTTAATATGCCTTTATCTGTACTCTGCAGTGCTTTCCACCTTTCTGAAACCTAATACCTTGATTTTTTTTTTTTTTTTTTGCCCCACTGACATATTTTTCTCCATCTGAAAGTGCTTTATGAATTGATTTAAAGGGACCATTCTTCCTGGGTTTCCAACATCAAAATTTTCAAACTAAGATTCTTGAATACTGTATTGCAGGTTGCTATGCACAAAAGCTACCAGCATGAAAAAAAAATATTTTCTGCCTTGTAAAAGGAAGAGAAGGGAATAGTTTATTGCTGTTGTATGTTCTTTTCTGAATAAGATGAGAAAGAGAAGTGCTTTAGAGAAGATGTATTTTAACTTTTAGCAACTGGATAAGATCATGATATTTTAATATCATCATAATTTCTAAATAAGCTGCCTTCATAATAAGAAGCTACATTTCAAGACTTTTTGAAAGTTCTCACATGATAAATAATGCTCTTTCAAGATTTATGTACAAGAAGGACGTCCTCATTATGTTTTACCTTTTGTTGCCAATATGTGTACTTTGATAGATGTTTAGATATTACAGGTCACTTTTGGAAATGCTTAGTGTCCCCTTCAGAAGTTACATGATATTGAATTGGTCAGCAATTAATGGTATGTAATGAATGGCTCCAAAATGATAAATTTTAAAAACCTCTGAGGTAGCATGTAGCTTAGATTTTTATCCATATCTATTTAAAAAGTATCTTTCAAAAGTATGTTTCATAGAATGATTTCAAAATATGTAAATTAAAATTCTCACAGTTTGATATTATTCCAACAGTACTTGCAACATTTGGCTTTAAAATGTGTGTTTGTCTTGTGGTTGCTGTTCTGCTGAACTTGTTTTTCAGTATTTAACATTAATTGCACTACAGTAATTGGCTGCCTCTGACTGACACTGATATATAGAAATGGAATAATGTCAGTAGAGCCACTAATGTTTTTGTTATAAAACTGTAGAGGTATTCTTGTTGATAAGTGCTGTCCACATTGTACACAAAATATGTGTGACAGTTAACAGCACACCATCTTTTAAGGTAGACCTCTGTCCTTAAAACATGCAAGAATCTGCTCGTTCTAGTTAATTTCATTTAAGTCTTGTCTTAAGAAATATGGGGTCCTAATTAGATTTTTTGTTTCTCCTCTGATGACTTTAAGAACGAAAATAGAGTTGCTCTTGTATTTCAAGAAAGTGAGGCTTCCTGTAATTCTTTATGTAGAATCAAGGGATTGAAGGTTCAAATTTAGATGTTTGAGAATTATGTAATTTTCTTTTTTTTTTTAAATTACATACTTCCATTACTCACCTGTCACCTCTATGTCCTTCCAGTGAAAATTCCTCCTTTGAAAGAGGCTGGAGACTATAAAGGGCCATCCTGTTTCAGAATAGCCACCCTCACTCACTCCTTGCAGTAGGACTGAGGCCACAGAGCTGCCTTTACTAAAGGTAGTTTCTGTCCTTGTTCACTTGTTAACTTGCATCTACATGGCATGGGCAAGTAGGGATGGCACTGCAGAGGAAACTAGTTGGTAGTGGCATCTCTGTGTGCACAGTATGTGCAGTTTATGACAATATTTCAGACTTAGTTCAAGACTCACCCAGTGGATTGAATTCCAGGTATCTTTTTCAGCACATCAGGTACAGTCTTGGAGTGCTTCTTCTAATGTTGTTTCACCTTAAAAGAATCCAGTTGAGGAGCTCAGCTTGCTCTGCCATACAAACCAGAGCAAGATAAGCTGGGACAATTGAGAGGCAGGTTTCAGAACTGTATCTGTGTTTTGAACTAAAATATATCATTACTTGCTTTCTTCAAATCACTGGGTATCACTGTTTTCAAGGATAGCTCAGCTTCACTCCATGCTACTGAGAACCAGCAGAAAGCAGTAGGAGGTTTTTTTAAGCCTCAGATTTATCTAAAGGAATAGGAACTGATGGCTGTTTGATAGAGCAGATTTTACATGTTAACAGATTAAAAATTTGAAAGGAAAATCGTATTTTATATGTGCTGCATATACATGGGAATAATACCTTAAAAAAGAGAGAAATACTGGTTTGTGCTGATTGTGCTGAACAGTAGAAGAGGGAAGGAGGGCTGTGTGAGAGAGGGAAAGTAGAAGAAAGGACTGTCTACACTACATTCACTGTTCATATTTTCAGAGTAAGATAGTGTTGTCATCAGGCTGTGCTGTTAAATCTCCCCCTCCCTGAAAAAGAAATTAGAGTAAATTATAGTAAAAGAACAAATTAGTGCTAATACTATGCATTTCCACATCCATTTGTAATACCACATGGAAGTAAGAGTTGTGGATTTTGGCATTTTAGGATAGGAGAAAAATAGCATCTTAAAATAAAAAATAAAGCAACCTCCCCTCCGTTTTCCTGTTGCTTTCAGAAAAATTACACAGAAACATCATGATAATAGTTAATGCTCCAAGAAACTCTTAAATTGTATTTTAGGGGTGCCTTTTTATAGATGAAAGGAAGTGATGGGGATGATCTAACACTTGATTTTGGAGTCATTCAAATTCCCGGTGACTCTCTTTCTACCCTTTAATTATTGGTAATTTCTTTTTGATGACATCAGTAACTTACAAGCAAAAGTATTATGTGTTTAAATGGTACTTTATAAAATACACATTTTAATTAATACCTGTACAAGATGGCTAATTTAGATTTTAATAGTTAATAGATTATTCTGTCCACAGGTTTGTGGTTTTTTTTCCTTAAGCATTACTGCCTTGTTCAAGAAGATACAGGAAGTCTATGTCAAAGTAATGGTTAAAATTCTGCGATATCTGGCTCTAAGCCCTGTCCTCCACTAGACTCTGCTGCCATGAAGCATGTTTGTATTTTTTTGTGTCTAAAAAGAAAAATAACACTTTATTTTTAATTTTAAAAATGTTTAAAAGTGTCACTTTGATGTAATGTGTTCCCACCTATTAAAATGTTCTGCATTTTAACTAGACACTTTATTCCAGCAATCCATCAAAAACTGGAAGCGGATGGAACGGAAAAAGTAGAAGGATCCATGACGCAAAAACTGGAGAATGTACTGAACAGTAAGTTTTGTCCTTCCAGCAGCAACTATTTATGGACTTTAGACTTTCTAACAGGCTTTAATATTTTCCTATGAATATTGTAGAAAGTAGAAAACAGTACAGTCTCTCATGCCCTTCCCTGTTTGGTGATAGTGGTTCTAAGGTGTGATAATGCATCTTTTGAAATAAGTAGCAGCATTTGCCATGCTTTTTGGCAGTGTTTATGATAACAAAGCAAACAAATATCAAAATTAAGATGTTCTAAAATATTTACTTTAGATTAATTTTGGTGGCATCTTAATTTTGAGTGGACAGGAAAACAGAGGAACTTTATGGATAGACAGAACTGTAGAAGGATGAGCTGAGCTAAATACCAGAATTGTAAGATGTTCAAGTAAAAGGAGAAAAAACCCCCAATTATAAGCTGTTTGCAATAGCAAGGTCTGTTGACAGGATCTTTTTCACTTAATGTGCAGGCATTTAGACTATTTGACATGAGCATTCTTTCTAGAAACCTTGCAAAGCTGTCAGTACTTTTTCTCTGTTATTAGCTGTAAGGTTGCATTGAGAGAGATGGCTTGAATTTGCTGCAGTTCACTATGTGTTTCATCAGATCAAAAAAGTAACTTTTTTTTTTTTTTCTGGGACTTCTGCCAAGATAATTTTACTTTGTTTCATTGTGATTTTTTTCACAGAGGAAGGGATGTTTCCCTTAGTGCTGTATCAATAAGCAGGAATGACATGCAGATAGCTGACTCAGTGTTGGAAAGTCTGAGTGTGTTTTATGAAATCAAGAAAGTGACATGGAAGTTCACTGTTTTTCTTCTCTTGTATGAAGAAAGCAGTGACTGTATGTGTGTTTGTGTGGGGAGCACAAAGAAAGCAGGGGGTTTTGTGAACAGCTCTAGCTCTTTTCAGTAGGGATTCGTTAATGCTCACAATCAAGGTGCAGTTTGAACATTGTTATTCCCTCATCTTGGTGCCTGAAATAAGAAAAACAAACTGCCAAAAAATATAAAAATCACCAAAAAACACCACATAAAACCTCACACCTCTATATAAAAACTGTAGCATGTGTCTATGCATGTGCAGAATGCTTGGTACATCTAGGGTAGGAGAAAAAGAAGCATTTGCTGAAATTTTCCAGTGCAATCCTTTGTGCTCTGTATGTATGCCATGTCATGCACCAGGCACAAATTCCTTGGAGAGCACTTTCCCTTGTGCAAAATCGTGTGATATTTTTTATTTAAAACCCCGAAAATTTAGGTCTGTAATACTTTCCTATATACACTAATATAAGACAAATTTACCTATAATATATAATTACTGTTTCATTTGATAAATAGTGTCTGAACTCTGTATGTAGACAATGCAAACTGTCTTTTTCAATCTGTATCTGTAGAGGAACTTGTGCCAGACACTTCAGAGCGGTTTTAAGTTTGGCTGTCTAAGAATTGGCTGCTTTTCTTCATGATACTTTGCAAGTCATGATGGGTGGGAGGCAGGGAAGTAGGAATACAAGGATTTAAAAAGAGTAAATAAAATTATGCAATGTAGTTTAGGATCAAAGCTTTGTTTCTTGTCTGACCATTGAAAAGCTTGCATAATCCATGAGTAACAGGGACTGCTTTCAAAAATTACTTCAATTCTTCAGTTGCATTTAGTATTTTATGGACTGTAGGTGCAATGTTTTGAGAAACAACTGCTGTTATGTGAGCTTGGTTAGAAACCCTTAACAATGAGGATGTTTTCCACAACATCTGAATGTATGTTAAGAGGGTTCCAAATTGTTGAATTGAAATGGCATGGGATACTAGCAGAACAGTTTGGTGTTTTAACTGGAATTACAGATGTTTGGAGTTTTTGCTAAATGTAATTGCTAAACAAGCTGTTAAATTTATATTATTAAAAACATATGGTATCTTATAATGAATTTAATGAAGAATTGTATATTAATGAAGGTCGATCAAATTCCATTATGTAATGTTTTTGTCAGGCTCTGTGACAGACAGCTGTTGGAAAACTAGAGATTTAATTTGAAGCAAAAAAAATTCAGGCAGTGTAGATGAATCATCCATTTGGAAAACATAGTTAGTCAATATAAGAACTGAAACTTTATCCATGGATGGTTCATCAGTAATCAAGAGATAAACATTGTTATTGTAGAAAGGATTTGGAGGGATGAGAAGGGAAGAAATGTTACAATATTTTAATTCTAAAAAGGTAGACGTGCTTTGCATGAAGTATTGAATTTCATTAAGACATTAATAAGTAATTTGATATATTTCAATTTCTTTATAAAACAGAAAAAGTACCATTAGAAAACAAAAAGTAGAATCATTTACCTGAATTGAGGATTTGTATAGCAAGTTAGTTCATAAAGAGATGAAGATAGAAATTGCTGTGCTCTTCCTGCAGTTGTCAATTACCTTTTAAAAAAGGTTTGCATTGAATCAAAAAAAAAAAAACTTCATGAATATAACTTCAGTTCCCAGGTACAGGACATTGTTTCTGGGCTGTTAAAAGATTGGACAAGAAACATATGAATTCAAACAAACAAAATGTTACTTACTAGAAAGATTTGCAAAACAATGATTTCTTACAACTTTGAGAAAAATCATACTTTAACAGTGATCTGTATCTAAATGTCCAGCTAACTGTTTTCATTGTGCATTTCTCCTTAACGGATTAAAGTATTCTATGCTGAATAGTATGTGGTGGAAATAGATGTCCTGACAAAACTTTTTTTACATCAAGGCTTCAAAATTTCAACAAAGTTTAAACATTATTTAGATATAACAATTATTTTACAAAGCCTACTTTTAACATGAGCAGGCCACCCACAGTGTTGACTAGAGAAAATGGCATGCAAGCCACCCAGCGAGACTGATGTAATTTTTTTCATCTTTGCTTAAAGTATAGTCACTAGACCAGATAATGTAGAAACTTCTACACGCAATGATCAAAAAGGCTAAAGTAGTTCCACTTTTTTTTTTTTTTTTTTTTTTGTTAATTAAAAGTAAGTAATAAGTTGAAAAATGAAAATATTCACATGCAGTGTAAGTCTTCTCTACTAGAAATGAAGTTCTATTATTCTGTGTTAGGAGAACAATCTTTATTAGAAAATAGGATGCTTTTTAGTTTATATAGAAAAAGTTTTAGGGCTATATTTAATGTATTTATTGAAGAGTATTCGTAGATAGTGTAGAGACTTAAGTACATGAAATTGTTGACCAACATTTCATCCTGTGTGTGATGAAGCCAGTAAGACTTTTAATGCAGTGTGAAGACAATTTGTATACATTCTGTTACAGTAACCAGATAGTTAGACTTTTTTAGTCATAACATTGTCTTTGTCTTAACCATTGGTACTTTTAAGTGACTCAGATATTGTTAATAATTTTTAAGACTTGACTTGAAAACATAAAATATTGTTTGCAAAACCCAGTGATAACTTCAGAAGTTCTGACATTAATTATCAAAATGAAATTATACTTTTTTTAAAAATAAAACTTTCTATGACTTTTTCTCTATCCTGAGATGCATAATTTGGTTGTAAAATGTACATCTGGAGCCAAAGCAAACTATAAAATATCTGCAGCAAAGCTAAGCATTTGAAATAGGAAAGGGTGATTGTTTTTAATCACACAGGGGTCTTACCACATTAAAATACTAAGTGGTTCACTTTGAAATAGAATTTTAGCAGTTGTAAAATATTAACACAGTAGAACAAAAATTATGAAAATCAGCAGTAATTACTCATGTGCTCTAAAAAAACCTTGAATAACTCATTAAAATGAAGAAAATCTGTTTGTGATTTCAACAGGTTACTTACTCTACTTTTTCTTACTGTCACTCTTTTTGAAATAGGAGCCAGCAACACAGCAGATACCTTATTTCAAGAAGTGCTGGGTCGCAAGGACAAAGCTGATTCAACAAGAAACGCGCTTAATGTTCTTCAGCGATTTAAATTTCTTTTCAATCTTCCCTTGAATATTGAGAGAAATATCCAGAAGGTATAATCATTTAAAAATAATTTTCTAATTGCTGAAAGTAGGCTGTTGACATTAGTCTTTTTCTTAACAAATGTAAATGCTTGATTTTGTTTTTAAGGGCGATTATGATGTGGTTATTAATGACTACGAAAAAGCCAAGTCCCTCTTTGGGAAGACAGAGGTTCAAGTGTTCAAAAAATGTAAGATATGGGTTCTGTTCTTTAATGGTTTTAGGGTTTTTTTAAGTTAAAGGCTAAAAAGCACATAGGAGACCAAAGAGCTTTATGTGGGTTTGATACAGATTTTCATTCATACAAATTATGGATTTAGAGGAGCCAATTACTCTAGGCAATACTTCTGGCATTTTTTCTGAGTGAAGAATATACTACAAAATGTGCAGTCACAGCCAATTTTATTTATTTATGCAGGTTTGGTGTTACTGGACATAAAAAAAGATTACAGTAGTTAAAATGTGACTTTGAGTATCTTTCTCACATGTTGTTGGAAAGACTTGAAAGTCTAATTCTCTGGTTTTGTAAAACTGTCATGTATAAAATTTTCAGATGTGGGTTGTTATAAAATGATTTATATTGATTTCCACATTAACTCCAGAAGTGTCTGATACCCTAGGGAAATAACATAATTTTCAGTTCATAAGACTGCTGAAGGGCACATTGGATTTAGTCCTGCTCCCTGTTCCTAGATTATGCTGAAGTTGAAACCAGAATTGAATCTTTACGAGAACTTTTGTTGGATAAGCTGCTTGAAACTCCGTCGACATTGCATGATCAGAAACGTTATATAAGGTAATCATTTGACTAGTGCCTTCATCAGACATATGGTGTTAGATGTGTATTTAAATGTTTCCTAAATAGGGTAGTGACTAGTTTTACTATGGTTTAAATACTGATTTAAAGGCTGTGAGTATTTTGAGACTTTGTGATTACATAAAGAGTGGCAATGGAATGGTACTGGATTGTTTATTTAATGACTGAAAAACAGCTATTGAATGAGAACAACTTAATGAAGCATAATTGAGATTTGAATTTAATTTTTTTAAATCTTTAAGGCATGTTGACATTCTGTTGCTTTCTCTAAACTGACGTATTGCAAGCTATATTTGAAGTGATCAGTCCTAGTTTGCATACCTCAAAATAGATTGCATATTAGCTTGTCTTACACTTCAGCTTGACTTGATGTTGAAATGGAATCATCCTGAGTCAGATAACAGGGAGGCTTTAATGCAGACTGCTCTGTTTGAAAGCGGTATTGGCTCTTTTACTGCTCAGGCTAAACAATGTAGTTCCTTTGTATTTCATGAACATGAAGCACTTCCCCAGTTTTCATTAATATTTATAGATTTTCTGTTTTTTCACAAAGATGGTGTCTGTTGTAGGGCTACTGAGATGAGTTGATGTAGACTTTAACCTTTCAGTCCTTGGTGCCAGTCTTTAGAGTGCTCTGGAACATTTGATGGCTTTATTTAGAAAGCTTTTGAGGTCTGGATGCTACTAGGGCTCCTAGTGTGTCTTGACAATCTCAGTGTTTTTATCAGTTGTCTTAAAAGAAGCAGACCAGATGTGCTGTGCAGGAAGCATTTGTAAAATTCAGACACCTGCACGAGGTTCTGAGTGTTTTGTGTGTACAGCAGGCCCAGTCACACGAACTCAAGTGCAGTATTGGTGTCTTAGGCCCCTTTACGTCGTGTGAGTTTATGAGTACAGTGACTTGTGTGCATTTATGTAGAGTGCTTCTCATTCTTCTGGAGGCTACATAAATATTTCCTATTAACTGGAATTGTTTTTTAAGATGAATAAGCATTTTGTGTCTGTGAAGGCAGCACTGGCTATTCCTTTTCTATGTGACACTTGAAAATTTTAAAGAGCAGCTGCTTAACCTAAGCCAGGTCTTATGACCTTTTCTAAGGATTCTTTGAAAGACTCATAGTTGTATATGTGCTTGATTCTGGCTGAGTTTTGTTTGGGGTTTTTTGTGGGTTTTTTTGGTTGGCCGCGTTTTATTGTTTCTTGGTTGTGTTTTTGGGGTTGGTTGTTTTTAAGGTGGTTTGTTTTCTAGCCCCCTTACCTTGAACTATGGAATCTTTAAAAATACCCCAGGCTATATTAAAGTAGACTGTGTTAATGTAACCAGAAGTATTTCACACGTAGAAAGTATAATGAAGAAAAGCAGGGAATGGAAGAAAGTGGAATAATTTAGTTCTCATGAATCAACAGAATCCCAGCCTACAAAATTATCAAATTAGTTTCACTACTCTAGATATACATGGTTATATTAGTGTAAATTTTCTGGAGGTGAAGTGTGAAGTAAATTTTCTTCAGAGGACTTCAGCAAAAATGAAATTAACAAAATCCAAGTTGTAAAACAGTTTGCATAAACTCTGCTATTTTTATGAGGGTTTTTTCTTCCTTGATATATTTTTTTTGTATTTCTCTGAAGTTGAAAGCTGACCAAGGCCTAAAATACTGTGGTTTTCTCCCTGAGATATTTAATGTTTATAATTAGGCTTCAATTAATATTTTCCTCTCATTGTATTAGGGTATTTGCACTGCTCATTATTTTATAATGTTCAGAAATAGTTTACCATAGCACTTAGCAGCCAATTAGATATATGTATTTCAAGACCAGTGGTAAGTTTTTTATATTTTGTGCCTAAGGAAAGACTAAAGTCCCCCTTAACACAGAGAAAGATTTGAGCTCATAATTTATGTCACCCTGTCAAAATGGTTAGTTGTGTAATTTTCTCATCCATCTAACCAATCCTACTTTGACAGTTTATTTTTTGTTCAAACACTGCAGACGGTTGTCAAAGAAGACAGAATTTTACAACACAGTCCTAATTAACATTAGGTATTATTGTAGTAAAACAGCTTTTGTAAGGGAATTAAACCTTCCCTTCACTGCTTAAGATATCAATATAGTTCACCTTAAGCATCTTGAATTTTTTTTAATCTGTCCCAAGTCTCATTAATACAGAATATAATGGAATGCCTTAAACAGTAGAGCAGCTACCACTTTTTGAAAATACTCTTTTGAAAGTACTGTTGTTAGATAGTCTTGAATACCATACATGAGACTACATTCCTTTTGTGTTCTCTTTGAAATGACAACAGCTGGCTTCTAATATTCCTCTCTCCCTAAAGACAGATAGTGTTTTGCTTCTGCAAATTAAAAGCCCCAATCCTTTTTGTTATCTCTCCCCCCTCTTTTTTTTCAGACTGTGTGTGCACAAAAAAATACCGGACCAAAACAAATAAACAAAAAATCAACCCAGGAGCTTGGTTTACATATGTCTGTGCATGCATGTGCTAAAATTAATGAGCTGCTAGAAATTAATTCCTTCTGTAATTGCTTATTAAGATTACATGATGACACAATCAGGACATATGCAGTAGGAAGAAAAATATTTTATGTGCTTGAGATGCCATCACTGGTTCCAGTGAAATCTGAAGCACTAAACTGCAACCTTGCATATAAAGAGCTTGGTTTCCTGCATATTTTACTAGAGGCTGGAAATGCATATTAATATGATATTAAAGATACATGAGGGGTTTTATTTCTGTAAAATTTTTTTGGTGGAATTTTGCCTCACTAATTGAAGAAGGGAGAATGCAAAACTTCTCTTTGCGGTGGGTGGGAGTATATCTTAATACCTATTCTTGAATTTTTAAAATTATGTAAAAAAAGTATTTCTTAGTGCATCCTTGTTTTAATGAGGCCTTCAGTGTGTCAAGTCAGAGCTGTGATTTTTGGACTGAATTTTACAGATATCTTTCTGATCTTCATGCACCTGGGGACCCAGCTTGGCAGTGCATTGGTGCTCAACATCAGTGGATTCTGCAGCTTATGCACAACTGTAAGGAGAGCTATGTTAAAGAACAAAAAGGCAAGGATGCATTTTTATTTTACCTTTATATATACATAGATATGTATATTTGACATTTAGGAATTTGGCATTGCCTTTTATTTGACAAGTTCTAGTGTACAGAGGATATTTAATTTTTCCCCATCAATTTAGATAGTTTTTTACCAAGTTGAATAGTGACTTATATTTTTAATTTATTCTACTATAAAAACAAAACAGCAGTTGGAGTTTTCTTTTTGCTTAATTTATAACCTTTAAGCTCTTTACATGGGAAAAGCATTAATTTCCAATAATTTATCCATGGTTTACTGTCCTCTTGAAACATTTCTTTGAAGTCATATCAAGTGTGGATTGCTCTCTGAATCTGCCAGTTAGATTTCTTTGTCATGAGATATTCTGTTAGTATATGGATACACAGGACATTGAGGCACAATGGAATAATGAGTAATTCCTTGATTTGTAGTGAATGATATTATGGAGTTCTCTTGTTCTTTGTTTGTGTGCAGTTTCAAAACTCAGGTTGCACTGAATCTGCACAGACCTGTGAGCTGGACAAAGGGGATATTTAGGCGAAGTTATTATTAAGACTAGTATGAATACATAGTTGTATTCTGTCTGCCAAGGTTGCTCCTCAAAGAAAAGTATAGGTATTGCTTGCAGGTGTGGCAGCAACTTAGCTACAAATTAACATGATCTATCATATTAGCCTACATATAAAAAGTCTTCTAGCAAGTGGAAGACAGCTGGCCTGACATTTTTAGTAGTAAAATCTGAAAACTGGATTTTCAAATTAGGAAATTAGAAGTAGTGCCTTGTTTCTCAAGAAGTCTTACAGAGTTTGCTGCCAGTTCTGAAATGAATAGGCTTATTGGAATCTGGCATCCCTTGGCTTATCGGTAACTCCCATGTTTAGTGTTAGTGCATACATATCCCAAGCCAAATAAGGTGTTTTATTCTGAGAAACCACAAAAGTTTTACGGAGTTGGAGCTGCTGCAGAAATGTGCTGTAAATTTTCTGAAGGAGGCTTTAACTCTCTGTTGCAGAGGTTGTGATGTGAGGTCTGGAGTTCACAGGGTGCATCACTTATGACAGCGATGTCAGTAAGTTTTAGCTTAAAAGTGTGCATAGACCATCCTTGTTCCACTACATAGTGTGAAGTGCTGTGGAACCAGTTGAAATGGCAAATTGTTTTCCTGGCATCTTGGTCTAAGTTCAGAACGTTTCCAAAACCTCCCCATCTTCTTTCCTTGTCAAAACCCATCATGAGACACCGCCACCAACCTCACAACATTCAATTACCAGGAGCAAAACTCATTTGTGAAAACAGCCATGGTTAATAATTCCAAGTTTCCTTCTTGTCTCACTTCCAAAGTTTTGTATGGCCATTTTCCAGCTTTTTAGCAAGAAAAATAGAGACATGAAGATACTTAGTGCTTAAGACTTTTTGTTTTAGTAATCTATATAATTCTGATATGCAGGCTCCAGTGAATGAGTAGAAAATGTGTCTAAATTCCTAGATTTGTCTTGAAAAATCTCAACCTGTTTGGTATTTTTCTTGCAACAAAACTGCTTGCCTCAGCCATAATATCAAAGAGGCTGTTATGTTACAGCTTTGACTCATAGAAGAGGGAATTTAAATAACTTGAATGTCCAGCAAATGCAAGTATCAATAGTTAATATTTTCTGCATGTATGAAAGAAATGCTAACAGCTCTTCAAATTCCAGTCGCTTTCTTCCAGCCTTCTGTGTGGTGTTCTATTGATTATAGTTTTTCATGCAGGTTTTAAAATACTCAAGAATCAATCCTAGATGATTGCATTTCTCATTTAGTGTGTAGCAGGACAAAGGAAAGTTGCTTAGCGTGATTTTTTCTTTCCATAGGTCTTTAATTTTGGCATATACCAGGTGGGAGACAGAAAAAAGAAAACTCAGAAGGATTGGTTTTAACTGCCAAGTAGAACAATGCTGGTTGTGATCGGAGACATGGCATGCATTTTAATCTACTTTAATAGGTGTATGTTTTTCAAACAGGCAAAGTGTGGAGTTTTACTCAGTTTGGTTATGCAAGACTGTGGGATCTAAGCAACTTAAACAAGTTAGAAGTGTTATTTGTATGTTCATAAATTCATAGGCTCTTTTTAAGATGAAATAATAACAAATTTTCAAACATCTAAGTCTTCCACTTGACACATGCTTCAAAAAAAGATTTTTTTTTTAATCAAGCATTTGGAGGAAAAGATGGGTCATAAGACTGATATTCTAATGAAAAGGGCATTAAAATTTTTTCTAGGTTTCCATTGTTTCTAGCAGATGGCAGTCTTCATATTATGAATGCTGGAACAAGCAGACAGCAATTGTAGTTCCACCTTGAGCATACCAGCCATTTCTGGCTATTTTTACTTTAGTTTTTTGCCAACTGAATCTTTGGGTTCAAACTGATTGAGTCAAAACTTTTTGGCATGGTAAACTTAAACCTCAGTAGCAGATTTTATCTATTTTTACATTTCTGCAAAATTTTTCACCTTTCAGCTGAGCTTGTGCCAAAGCATTTTGCTGCTATTTTATTGGTTTTGAAAGCAGAACTATGCTCTGAGTCATTACACATGACTTTTACTGCTTGAAATGGATTTGAAATTAAACAAAATCTCTGCTTTTCTTACCTGGATAAGGTTGGATTTTTTTAAACCATTAGACATTCTGGACAGGATTTTTGCAGCTGATTGTCAAACTGCAAATATTCTCAAAGAATTTATTTACTGGCTATCATGTATTCAGGAAGGGAAGGTTGTCACTGCAGTTATTTGCTAAATAAGCTAAAACACAATCCTAAGTGAATTCTAAGGAGAATTTATTCCAAATTTAGTCTCTGGTATAAGTCAGCAGTGTATTTTATGGGACAAAATTGTTCCAGTTGTCTCCACACAACTAGAATGCTGACCCATTAGTCATTGCAATTTAAATAATTTCATTTTCTTATATAGAAATGGCATCTTTTCCTATAATACGTAAGAGATTGTGACTTGTCTATGTTCAAAAGTAATGACAGTCAGGAAAAATCCCCAATACTGACAAGAAGTCTAGTTTTCTACATCCTCTCTAGGGTCTTCATCTGATGATTGCCCCCTTCCTAATAGCTGCACCTCCAAGGGTCTCAAAATTGAAGGAGAAGAGTGAGCTAATTTAGATGCCAAGGTATTGGAAGTTGCTGTTACACATTTCTGTATTAGAGATATATTTAAATAGATGTTTGTCTTAGGTCAATATCTAAATATGTATTTTTGATCTAAGTGCGAATCCTTCAGTACTATCACAAGGATTTTCTTTTAAAAACCTCTGGGCTTATATATTACCAGACATGACCTCCATTTTGTAAGAAATACTCAGCAGTTGGAATGATGTCCTAGATGTGCAAAGTATCATTTAGTACCATAACGTGGTGCAGTCTCTGATGCAACCCGTAAGAAGAAACTGTGGTAAGTTTACAGGGCTGTGATGATCTTGGAGTTCTTTCTCAGAATTTATTTCAGGGGTCAGCAGAAATCCTGTGTGTTTCAAGTACTGTCTCTTTCCAGTTAATCTAACTTGTGTTAATATTATTTCCAAAAACTGAAAGGGTGTATCAAGCTGCGCTAAGCTTTGTCAAAGAATTTGGCAGGCTGACTTATAAAGCTGACAACTGCCAACAGCAAATTGTTTAATTGAATCTTTCCTTTAATAGACATTAATCACAATAGATGCAGTAATCTGATCATTAGTTAATTGGTTGCATTTATTTCAATGGGCACAAGTAGGATGGGGAATTCTCTCAAGTCCTCTGTATGAAGTACTTTACCAGCAGCATTTTGGACTGTGTTATTTCCCTTGAGGAATAACTCTGTGTGTGTATGGATGTAGTGTTTCCCCTCAGTCTAAACAACCCTGTTGGTTTGCTGATTAATCTTGCATTATGTAGATTAATGTTTCATTATGTGCTAAGGTATGGCTGTTGTTACTCACCCATCATTGCCTCTAGCCTATCTATTTCTTGCTTTAGCAGACCTTCCTCATTTATGAGGCAAAAAAAATGCAGACATGTGATGTTCATATTATGAGAAACTGTTTGAATCCAGGCCCACATGTTTTAAGGAGTGAGTGAAAGTGCAGATAAGACAGCAGATCAGATTTTCTCCTGCCGTGAAGTAGCCAGGGCAAAGAGACCAAACATCATAGCCAAAGCCATAGTGAGGCAATACAGGGGATACTCATATCATAAAGCTCCCATGCTCCTGTCCTTGTATTAAGCCATTCTTCTGCTTCTCTGATGGTCAGATTCTTTCATTAAAGGGGCATTTGTAGATGTGGGATCCATGTGCAACTGACTGGAGCTCTAGCATAGATGAATTAGTGTTGTCTATCTGGTCATATCTCACTGTTTTTGTCCACTGGGAGGACCTGCAGTAGGTAAAGCCAGTTTGCTGCTGTTATTTCGTGTGTAGATATGTTAAAGAGAAGGAGATGCGTGAGAGAAAAAAATCAAAAAAGAGTGTTTTTCAAGCCATGAATATAAAGGTTAATATGGAAGAGCATATGCTCACTCAAAACAGTATTTATTAGATCTCTAGTAAGAAATATTTGAATAGTAAACTGAACTTTGCTGGTATTTTATGCCTTGTATTGGCTAAAGCCTGAATTGCTGCTTTAGACCTTTGATCTTTTGATTTGTAGACATCTAGGGACTTTCAGTTCCGGTACCTGGATACTAAATGGTTTCCCTCAGTTAAGATTTTACTTATTTTTAAATTTTAACTATACTTGGCAATTCCTCTATTATTAAGGCATAATTGTAGTTTTTTACTATGGTATATGCTTCCCAGATTTGTTGAAGTGCAGGAAACATGGAGAACATAATGACATAAAATGACATGAAAATAAATGTAAATAAATGAGGTTTAGTTTAAAATTTGCCTGAGGCACTGGGCAGATAGCCAAAAGGAGTTAAGCAATGGGATTCTTAATGCAAGTATCAGGGATAGTAGCTGTGGAGGTTAAGACTGTTGTTTGTGTGGCCAGTGGTTATTTGCTTAGACTTTAATAGTGGCTTAGTAGGTTTCATGATCCTTTGAACTAAAATGGGAAGGGACTCCCATCCAGTTATCATCAAACTGGCTGAGAAAGCCTTAATTTTTTAACAGGTTTTTGCAGATTTTGTCAAGTCTCACTCCTACAAATTCTTATTAAAACTGCTTTTTCCTGTACCTTTGATGGTGATTTTTTGAGTGACCTAAGTCACTCATCTGTGACTCAGATCTTTGAGATATTATGTAATATTATTGCAAATAAGCTACCTGTTAATAGCTAACCTGTTTAGAAACTAAAGCTGTAAATGAAAACAGTGACATGATCATGGTGTGATCTTTCTACTGCCCTTTGGCTTGCAAAATATATAATATACAACCTACTAAAGTTCCCAATGTGGAACCAGTTCTCCAAACAAGAGTATGCTACTAGAGTCACTGTGATTTTTTTTTAGTTGTTGTTGCTGGAAAAAAAGTATAATTTTTGCACTGCTGAGTATGATGCACAGCTCTCCAGATATTGTAAAAAACTCTGCGGGGTTTTTCTGTGCCAGAGTAACAGCAGCTGTACTTAGTGTAAAAGAGAGAAATGGGTGCTTAGACCATGTTGCTCTTTCTTCTGTGCCACACTGAGATTCTATTCACCTTGCAATGAATGATCCATCTTTGTTAGATCAGACAGACCGGCAAGGCTTGTGTCAAAAGGGCCTTTTCAATTTGTTATCCTAGCAGCTGGTTCTCTTCCATTGCCTTTGCTTACTGTACATCTGGAAGAAGAATTCTTGCAGCTGGGAGCCATTTCATGTCTAAACCACATCCCCTGTCCATAGCAGAAATACCCTTTTGACAGCAGATGTCAAGCAAACCCTTAATGGGTTATTAATTTAAAAAAAAAAAAAATGAGAGAGAGAATAAAAATTGATCAGTACAAAACTTGATAGCAGATTCATTTTCCTCTTTACTACCTGTATTTGTAACTTTGCTGTAATTTAGAAATTTTAGTATAATCCAGCATGTTCAGAAGTTCAGGAGGTGTTCTTATAATACTTTAAATAATATTAAAGTACTATAAAGAGAGTAACTATTGGGGATAAAAGCAACAGAGGTAGATTGCAATCAAAATTTTAAAGATTAGTATGAATTAAGATGGAGTGAAACTCTTCAGTGGCCAGAATTTTACCTTTGTGTGTGCTCCAGTCTTTTTAGTCCTTTTTCAGGCAATTGAGTTAAAGTGAGTTTTTCCAAAAGTGCTGATGTTCTTAATGTCCGCTGGAGCTAGTGCTAGTAAAATGAAGTAATTTTTATTTATGTGCTGAGCTTGAATGCTTGGCTCTTGTTTCAGAATTTTTTGGCCTGAAGGGCTGACAATAAGGCATGTCCTTAGGCTGTGAAATACTTAGAACACCACTAGAATAGGCCCAGTTACCCTTTTTGTAGTAAACTGAAAAATAGTTTCATTATAAAAACATTTACAGTACTGAAGACTAGCCTTGAGATTTAAAAAAGCATTCATTTTTAAATATCCCCCAAAACCATTCTGTCTATAAAGTGTATCAATTTTAATCTTCTGCACTCGTCTCTTTTCTGGAAAAATTACCCATTTTCTTCTTGATCACTATAAAATGTAAGGTTAGAAAGAAAAAGTACTTAAGAAAAAGAATAAAATGCGGTCATTCATCTGTTGAGCAGATTAATTTTTCAGTAATTTCTCCTGCTCCCCTAATCTCTTGCCTAGACAAATTGAATTCTCAGTGCAGTGTCCTTGAAAGGAATCTTATCCTGGTTGTGTCGGTGCGGGCTGCAGGCACCGTGTGTTTGGTCAACAAGCAACAGTGGGTGGTCAGGCTGTAGCACAGGACAAGGGCCCGCTGTGCACAGGAAAAAATGTTCAAAGGTGTTTAAGGCTGGTAAGGAAGTCTGCCGCCCTTCTGAGAGTCAGGAGGCTATAGATCAGCCTTCCCTTGCTATTGTAGCCTGTGAGAAAATTCACTGTAAGATACATAATGGATGAGAAAACACAGTAGCTGTATTCACCTGGTTGCACATCTTGTAGGGTCTTTTTTAATTAATCTTGCTCATATATATGATGTATATGTTGCATGTAAATGTGCATGTTGTATGTGAGCAAGTCTGTGTAATGACTGATATTTGACTTAACGTGGAAAATCTCACTGACAAATTACTTAGCCTAAGGTTGGTAAATTGTTAACAATTTTCTTTGTCACTGCAGGAAGTACTGGCACTATATTATCCCCTGATCACCAGCAGCTTTTGTAAAAATCTTTACTGGAAGTCATGTAATTGATGCACCAGGCTGGCAGAATTGCAGAGTGGCTGAAGCTGGATTATCGAGGGAGGCAAGAGATATGTGACTGCCTCGAGAAATCTCTGCCTGCCAGACCTCAGAGGGCAGAAAAGCCCAGGCAGCTGTGGAGCATTGGATATTGCAGAACAGTTTTTATGCTCAGTTTGGTAATAGTTTAGGAATATGAAAGTAAAGCAGCTTTTAGAAGTTCAAATCATTGATTTAGGCAAATTTCATGTCAGTTGTCTTTAATGGAGGTTGTAATGCACTACATGCCAAGAGCTTGCAGTTAACAATCAAAAAAATGGGATTGAGGTTTGTACATGAGCTATAGGTACTGTAGGAGCAGAAGTACCCTATAGTATGATAAGCCTGCAGTTAGGGGTCAGCACAGGTGGCTTTTGATTTACAGAAAGTGGAAGCACAAATTAGAGAAATAATACCAAAAGAATTGTGCTTTTACTGTGTTCTTTAGATTCTTATTTTGGTGAGATCTTACTGCACTGGAACAGAGGAGGTGTGAAAAAACCACTGAAATATTTTTCTTTCACACAGCATCTGAATGTGCACCTTCAAAATATCCATGCACAAAAAGCTGAAACCCAATAAAATTCTGAAAAAAAAAAGAAAAGAAAAAATCAAAGCAATATTGAGATCCTTGAAACCTCGTATTTGATCTTCTCATGATTGTACAGGTGTAAATGTAATAAGGTGTTAATTATACTTCTGGTTTGTCATTACTGTTGGGTAGAAGAAGAGAATGTAGTACATTTATTTTTCCTGTGTTTCCTTGGTTAAATATATACTTAGCACTGGAGTCACTGACAGATATGTTCTATGTAGATGCTGTGTTTTGGAAAAAAGTACTTTTGTAGCTTCAAAGATGCAGTGTATTTTTTAAAAGTAAAAATCTACCAGGACTATTTTTTCCATGCTGTTTATACTTCTTAAAACCTGTTACCACAGTAAAAAGTTAATTTCTTCAAACTTTAAATTGTTGCTGTCCAACATTCAGGATCTGGGAATGTAAAAATAGTACACAAATCAAATACTGAGTGGGCAGTAAACTATTAGTTGGTTAGTTTATTTAGGTTTATAAATATTATTGTCTGCAGTACATACTACTATTAATTCATTGTATTACATTATGCTGCTAAATTTAAGCTACTGGCTCCAGAGAGGGAATGAGTTGGGATAGCAGAAAAATTGTTTGTAAGTTAACTCACTTTTTTTACAAGATTTATGCGTTCATGTACAGTCTTCAAGCGCTATCTTCTGGTAGGGTGAAAGCAAGATCAGCTTTGCTAATGTAGTCCAGATGTTTATTAGTCCTGAGGGTATATGTGCTGTTGTAGTTCCCTGCTGCTGTGTTATACTTGCTTGTAATGCTAGACAACCAATTAAGAAATTAGTTCATGTTAAACTTTCTTTTCCTGGTACGCCAGCAAACTGATGATGTGGTTTTTCTAGTGGAACAAGAGAGTATTCTTTACATGTTTTCTGTTACTGGTGAATATATAAACCATTTGGTTGCATGGGGTTAGTGCATCAGCAGTAATACAGCTACCTCAAGCAAATGGTTTTAATTGAACTAATTCACATTAAGGTGTTTTGGTAAGTGTGTCTGTTTTTCTTAATTCTGAGGTTTAATTGGCACTGTCATTCTTAAAGACCATCTGTTTACAAGACATTCCTTATATTAACACGCTGTCTGACAGCTGAGAACTTAAATTCTATGCAGAGAGATCAGAGGGATTTTTTTTTGGTTGTAGTTTTTGTGAAAATAACATTGCTACACTCTTGCTGGTGTTTTTTTAATAAAATATGTTTTAAATAGCAATGCCTCTGACAATTTTGACTTAGCCTTCTTGTCATACTTTTTCTTTTGCAATGCTCCTGAAATCCCAGGAATTATGTGAGACACTTAAAATTTCTCAGGGTCTTCTTTTTATTATCAGTTTTCTTTTTATTGTGTGTGAAATTTCTGTAAGATACTGAATATATGAAGGGTTTTTAATCTGAAGAGGAATTTGTTTTGGTTTTATTTCATTCTGTAAGGTGATGGGATTGTTTTCCCGGATGCTGATTACTGCAAAGCTTTAGTTTTTTGCTTTCTCATTATTGTGCATTTTTAGTTCTTTCAAAAGGAAAAGTCTTTCCACAAATTCTTGTTCAAACTCACTGTAGATCTTGTCTGTGGTGACAGTGGATAATACACCTAAATCACTGCAGCAGATTCTATGTTGCTGGAAACGCATCCATTTTAAAGGTGTCATAAAGATAAATTATGTTTAATAAGTGGTGTAGGAGTTAAATAGTGAACAGAATCCTAACACAGCCTAAAGATAGGAAGGATGAGTTCACCAAGTCAGTTAATATAGTGTGTCAATCAAAATTGTGAATGATAAAGCAAATTGGATCTGTTTACTTATGTGTCTTATACTATGAACAGCAATAAGATGAATGGAAGAACTGACAGTTATTTTGGTAATAATAATGCTATAGTGAAAGGCCACAGGAAGTTTCTTTAAAAGCCTCTAAAAAATTATAGGAGGAAAAACTTCTTTCAAAATTAACTAAAACTGAATACTGTCACCTATTGGAAGTTTGTGATAAGTTTCACAATACTTTATATTGCTCTTTAAGCCTCAGCTGTTGAAGTAAAAGGATTAGTTATATCTTTTCTGCCATGCTGCTCTGATACCAGAAGAAATCTGCTTTGAATTGTTTTTCCTTTGTGTTACTCCTGAATCTGAGTATTTCAGTGTTACAGCTGGTGGTCGTCCTACGTGACCTTCTGTTATTTTAAGTGAATGTAGATGTCAGTGGAAAAGATTAACAATGTAAACTCAAATGCTGAGATTCTCACAACAAAATTCAACATGAATTACCAAGGGACGTTTCATCTCAATATAAGAAAATATTTTTTTGCATTGAGAACAATCACAAAGTAACCTCCCCAGTGATGTAAACTTCCATCACTGGAGGTTTTCAAGATTGAACTGAACAGGGTGCTAGGTAATCTCACCCTGGCTCCCTTTCCCATGAAAGGTTGGACTAGGTGGTCTTCTGAGATCCTTTCCAACCTGTGCTATTCTATAATTCTGTGAGTTGTGATTCATTTAAGTTTAATTGTTACAGCTCAGTTGGGCAATGCTGAAATAATTTTTGATGATTGCTTTCAGAAATGGATCTCTAAAGTGAAATGCATAAAGCAGCAATTTAGACTTTTTAAAAGTTATTGGTAGTGTCACAGTATATTAAAAAATTGGCATAGTCCTCCTATTCTTATATGGTTGCTTTTCAAAATGTGCGTTAGTCTCCAAGTGTCCACCTCCATCAGCTTAGACCTATACTTAGACTTGTGAATAGTGATCTACATGTGGACAGGCACCCAAAGTGAAAAATAATTGTTTGATACACTGGAAAATATTCTGTGGATTTGTAGTTATGCGTAAGTAAGGACATTCACAAAAGAACAGTGCCATTAGTTCATCTGATTCCTGGTGGATGGATTGATGGATTCTCTCTACGGGAACTCTGCAGAGGTCAAACAGCTAAGTAATAGTTGAATTCTCTGCCCTTAACTGCTTCAGCGAGACACAAAAGAAACTTTTGCTGTTGAAAAGTGTGTTTAGGACATACACCAGAAAAAGCGTGGACAATGCCACTAATGGCATAAATACATATTTATCCATGGCTTTCAAACAACTAGTTGTATGGCATTAATTATAAACAGAGAAACATACAAACCAAAGAATGATATTTTCCCCATGGTACTTGTGGCTTTGGCTTTGCTACAGGAGTCAGTCATGGTGGTATTGAATAGCACTGATACAGATGAACCAACAGTCTAAATAAAGCAAGATTAAGAATGTTTTTGTAAGATAACGTCACTGGCCACTGGCTTAAATTAGAATTCCACATGCAACATGCAGTTTCACGTCAACTGATGTGCAAAATTATTCTAACTTTTGGGTTTTTTCCCCTCTCCCCAGGAAATGCATTGCTCCACAGCCCCATGCTAGACCTGGACAGTGATGTGCGTCCATCGCCAATTGGCCATCTCAGTCAAACTGCTTCACTGAAAAGAGGCAGCAGCTTTCAGTCTGGCCGTGATGATGGTAGGCATCTGTTTTATTTAGTAAAACAAAGCTGCAGCCCCCAGTGTCCAGTGTGCAGTGTAGTCAAAAAACCCAAAAACCCATACTCTGTTTGTTTTGGGTTGTTGCAAAATACAATTCTTTCTTCTCATACATCACTGTTGCTTACTAAAGAAGTCCTCCATGTTTTCTGTAAGCAAAGAGCGGTTCATAAAATTCAAGTTCAAAATTTGCTTCTTAGAATATAGTTGAAGTAGTAAAAATCTTTTTTTCTACAAAACCAGATCTTTTTTCTTGTATATATAGCCACCTATTGCCTACTACCTTTTGCTTGTTATACCGTTTGTGTGTGTTTGCTATGATGGTTTTTTTTTTTGCATTTGTACTTTCTGTGACTTCACATATCTGGATCTCTGATTCTCTAAACTTGGAAAGGGAAACAAATTGTGTGACTAAGCTCAAGCAGTCTGTCTGTCCACAACCAAGGTCTTCTGTGTTGCAAGTGTCCTCAGTACCCTTGTCCAAATATCTTCTTCTCAGGAATCTTTCAATGGTGACGTCACAGGCGACAGAAAACACATTTTTCACAGAGTAGATCATTCCTTACTGAAATAGCTCTTACTGTTACGCTTGTCATTTCTCAGCCCAAAGCCTTGCACGGAGTTGATTAACAAGTGTTACAAAACAAAACACTAAATTGCTGGTTGTTTTTGAATGCCATTCACTAACAATATGAATGCCACACTTAATGCAGCAAGCAATGTCCAAAATCCAGTTTATTTTTAACTTGAATTCTTTTGCATGAACAGGGACTTAATTGCATATATGGTGGGCAATTCCACATCAATCAGTTATTTTGCTTTTAGAGTCTTAGTTATGGATCTGTTGTCTTTTACAAACTGAAAAAGGTAAGTTTTCAGCAAGTTTTGCTTATTCTGTAGACACTAATTTAAACCAAGGTTCAAAGGAGAACTGGAGGATTGGAGCACTTTAATAATCCATCCCAATTTCCTCGAGTTAGAATGAGTTGCCTTTGAGTTGAGTTCCTTGGTGCTTATGTGCACATGATCACTAATAGCTCTGCCATCCTTGCTGTCCTCTGAGTGGAGAGACAAAACAAACCTACCACTTAGGATCCCTGTGCAAGAGCTGCCATTCCAAATGTGCCATGATGTGTTCTGTTTTCAGTTTGCTTGTGCATCCTTTTGGTTTTTGGTAAATTTAAGGAATGGCATCTCTGGGCATTTTTGGTGATTTGGTGTGTTTGGAGTTTTTTCTCCAATATATTTGACAGTGATTGTCCAAGAGATTGTTTAAAGAAATTACTATTAATTCAAAATTGTAGCATTCAAATAAAATCCAGCTCTTGCTTGAGCTTATGTTCATGAGAATATGTAACCAATAGACAATAGCTCCAGTTTCATCTTTATAATAGAATCAGTGGAATAAAATATAGATTGGAACTTTCTCTAGCAACAAAGTAAAAGTATCCTGAATTTATGTCCATAACCTTTTGATATGATGTGCAGTATCTTATTCTAAGAAGTATCTGCTGTCTGCAGGTTTGGGACTAAGCGTGAAGTATACTTCCTTGAGGGGAAAAGAATTTCATAGATGAAGTCAACCTTGCCACTATGTTTCCAGTTACCAACAGATATCACTGGCTCTAACCTTGGATTGGTGCTGGAGCTTTTGGCAAAGACGAAATGGTTTCTCAAAGAAACTGATATTTTTTTTGTTAGAAGTTGGGGATTTCAGAAGTTACAGAGCCTCTGCTGCTATAGCAGTGTTGGCACAGCTTCCTGACATAGTGACACAAACTAGTGAAAGTATCTTATCTGTGTCCACACTAGGAGCTTTTCTAGTTGAGCTTTGACTTTTTCATGCCTCCTAAACAGATGTATCACTCTCAGCACAGTTACACTTGAGTTATGTCAGAGCCTCTTTCCAAATTTGGGGCTTCCATTATGATTTTATTTTCAAATACTAATCCAAACTGCCTAAACTTTTTGGCCATGAGATAAAATGAGTAGTGCAGATGTTCAATTCGCCAGTAAAGAAATGGACCAATACTTGATCCACACCTCAAACAGATGCTGCTGAAGTCATGCTGTACTTCAAGGAGATTCAAGATTGTCTACCAACACAATAAAACAATGAGGCTCTGGTGAAGCCTTCTAATGTGTAATATGCTATTAGGGAGCTATTTTGCCTAACCGGTGAATTCCTGTTGTGTGTAGGCAACATTCTGTCATAATGCTGGCACCTGGTAAGCATATGAGAGAAGAAAGAGCTTGTATATGTAAAATTGTGTACATATATATGGACTGGGCTTTAAATTTTTTATTTCTACCTAAAAGGTTTTATATGTACTATATAGTCACTTGTGTAATACAAAGCAGCAGCAAGCTAGTAGTACATTCTTATTGTTATTTTTAAAAACGTTAATGTTGCTTTTTCCATCCCCTCTACCACTTTTAGCTTGGCGATACAAAGCTCCTCAGCAAGTTGTATTTGTTGAAAAGTTGACAAAACTTGTTGTAAGTCAACTGCCCAACTTCTGGAAGCTCTGGGTTTCTTATGTGAATGGAAGTTTATTCAGTGAGGTATGGATTCTTCTATATAAATGGCTTATAAGTAACAAAGGTCTGTAATAATTATATTTGAAGTATTATATTTCACTGGTAGAAGTGACGACTTATTTTAGTGAGAGATTTTTATTGTTAAAAGAATGTAAGCATACAGTGGAATTACTTCAAATTCTGACAGTGGGGATTGTATGTGTGTCTGTGTCTGTTCCAGTTGGTGGACTCAATAATATCTGTGTACTTTCAACTCTTACTCATAGCTGGCCCTTCACTGGTGATCTGAAGAAATAGCACATTGCATGAAGGGTGGAGATCTGTAAAAGGCAGAGTCATACAGAAAAAATATTGTTTCCTTTCTTTGGAAAAGGAGTATTCATTTCTTGAGTTTTAAGTATTTGGAAGTGAGGTTAGGTTCAAGACCAGAGATGCAAAATAACCAAGGCACAGAGCAGAATTCACAGACACGTTATAGGGAGTTTAGTCTGGAAGGTTAGTCAGCTGCAACTGCCTGTACTTCTCCATCTTGCTCAGATGATCTGATTTTTCCATATCATTCCAATTATATTTTCCAAATATAATCTTGATAATCCAAGAAGAAGGGGAAAAACAGAAGTAATGATTTTATGACACATGCTGGTTTTATATGCACATTCTTAACAGATTTTGAAAGGACACCTCTCAAAAATAATTTTTGATTAATTAATTTGTAGTATACAATGTTCTGCTGTGTTTAAATTCTGAAGTCATCATGTCTATCTAGTATTCTTTGCAGCTTTAGTAGAAAAAACAAAAGCCTTCGAAAAAGAACACTTGGAAGTTTATGTTCTCCTTTTCCATTTGTCTAATTAAAGAATTTATTTATTGTCACTGTTTATAAATCAATATACTATTTTCATATGATGATACTAATAGGTACTATAGCCCTTTCAATGAAGTAGATGATATGTGTGATCCTCATTTTACATGATAAAAATCAAGAGAAAGATGTGACATTTACTCATAATGTTCACTGAAGGAAGTAAAATCTGGAATAAACCTTAGTACTGTTGACTTTCACAAAAATAGTTCATTTCATAAGGGAAATGACAACCTTTCTTTTTGACACTAGTACTGCTGAAAATTAAATTTTACGAATTCACCTGTTAAGTTAATGTGATTTTTTTTTTCGGTGTACAATGAAAAAGAAAGCAATTTCTAGAGAAGTGGAGACTTGAACTGTAAACAAGGTTAAGAAATTCTGCTCATGAAAATGACTGCAAGTGGAAAATGTAGTGATCTTTTGTCCTGCCTGAACAAAACATTGTTTCAATGTATTTAAAAAAAAAAAAAAAAAAAAAAAAGATGTAGTTTTTTTGTTAGTCTGTAAGGTATATATGCTCTTTTTTTTGGGGCCAAATTCTGAACTTCTGAGAAATGAATCCCCATACATTTGAGTTCTTCTGTTCCTTTAGTCCTTGCAGAAGCCCCATAAGTTCTTGGGGAGAATAGGAAGGTTGGTATCCTCCATTACTCCATGTGTGTTCTGCATGCCACAGTCAATTGAGGATGAGTGAGAGGAGGGGATGACACAAGCTAGAATACTTCTAGAACCCCGAAGAATATCTGTCATCACAGTGCATTCAAGACTGAAAGTTTATGTATTTCTGTCAGAAACAGTACAGATTTTAATTGTCCACGAAGAAAATGCTTTTACCGTGTTGCTTGCTATTTGTCATCATTCAGGAAGCAAGGCAATTGCTACAATTTTTAAGAAAGCGTCCTATGAAAAATGGTATAGAGGGTTATTTCGGTTATTCAGACTTATTCAAGTCTTCAAGACATTTTAAAAATGTAGAAAGAAAGTCTTCACATATGCATTTCAAGATGTATTTTATCTTGTTCAGTTTGTAGGGTTTTGGCAGGGAGAAGGTTCTTTTTAGTTCTGAAAGGTTAGCTATATGCCTTAAAATATTGTCAGTTAAAGATGTATGTGGTATTTCAACAGTTTGAAAAGTTGAGTTCTTTGAATCACTCTAGGTGAAGTCACAAATGTGAGTAGTAACCGTTGATCTTACCACAAGATAGTTTTGGTCTGTCTGTGCAGGAAAGGTTTAAGATTGGTCTCCAGCAAAACCACTAAAGGAAAAAAAAAAAAGATATCAAAGATCTATGAATTGCTCTGTTTAATCCAGCTGTAAACCAGTATGAATTTAAAGTTGCTGTCTGAAGTTTCAAGGAATACAAACAATACAACTTATTTTCTTTTTAATGCTTTAGAAGACATAAGTGGGAATTAAATGCAGTAATAATTTGAAAGTTATGCTCCTTGTCTGAAATTGTATAATTCAGAGCATTAATGTACAACAGTTTCATAGCTATATATTTTCCAAAACTGTTTGCTGTTTGTAAGCAGTTTGATTTTTCTCTAATTTTTGCTTTAGCTAAAGAGGGATTTTGAAAAACCCAGCATTTCAAATTAATTATTTTAAAGTAAACTGATTCTCTTTGAGAACACTCCTGTCATGTTATTGCACTTCTTGTCCAGTAGATGTTGCTGTACAAACATAAAATAGGAGATTTGCTAACTGTAAAATTCAGCATCTGCACTTCACCTAGGATTTGAAATAACTTTTTCAATGTAATTTACTCAACTGAGATCTCAGTAATCTCCACAGAAGGGTAGAACTACAAACAGGAAGACTGTTAGTCAAACCATGTTTTTCTTCAACTGTAACTGTCTCATGCAAATTGTACTCACGTTCCTCTGTTCTCAAAGAAGGGAAAATGAAGATGCTGCTTATTTTGCAGAGTGTCTTTTACAATTAGTTGAATTATTTAAAGAGCACCATAGCAAAATACTGTTCCTAAAACCAAATAAAAACCCCACAACCCTCCCCCTCACATCTTGCATTTCCAAATTGCCTTCATTCCAAAAATTGTCTCCCACTTCACGTTGATATCTTTCTCTGGCCAGCTTCCATGCTAAAAAAATAGTTTCCTCATGTAAACTTGTTGCACAATTGGACAATATATGTTTTAGATCTCACTAATACTGCAGTGAGAAAACTTTGACCTCACTAAGTTTGTACTGCTTGAGCCACTCTTATGCTTGTCTCTGTCTTAAGCATATGTTATTCGTCAGAATTAAGCACTTCAAGGTAGTGACCTACAGTAAGTAGAGTTTGTTGATATACATATAGTGTTTGCTTAGTGAAATGCCCTGAGTTAGTTTTTATAATTACATCATAAACTCTGGTTTTCACTTCTTCGCTTTGAAATTCCCTTTTTCAGAATTATTTTGACAGTGGTTATAAGATACTTACACTTTTCAATTTTCTCATTTTCATAAGACTGCTGAAAAATCTGGCCAAATGGAAAGATCGAAGAAAAATGCCAGGCAAAGACAAAATGATTTCAAGGTAAGTAGTTGGGAGAGATGTGGCAGGGAGAACCTTAATTTCTTTCATTTGTCCTTCATGGCAAGACTCTTTAGTGTCACCTTGAAGAAATAAGATTTCTTAAATCATTTGCGTACCCTCATACCTCCTTCTCTCTTCTCTACCATATGGATCCACCTGTAAATCTAACATTACTACCTGTTGTATATAGCAAGTACATGGCTGCTTAAGCGTAAGCATATTGGTAGATCTTTTTCCTTGATTTTTCTTTCCCTTCTGATGCAGAAAATGATTCAGGAAGTGATGCACTCTCTGGTCAAACTTATCCGTGGAGCCTTGCTTCCATTCAGCCTCAGAGAAGGAGAATTAAGACAGTATGGTGGCTGGGAGATGAAATCTGAACTTTCTGGCCAGTGGCTAACACATGTTATCCAGACTGTAAGGTAAATGGATCTCTGGACCAATAAAATCATTCTGTTCCTGGAATATGTGTGCTTTAAGACAAAATGTTTTGTTTATTGCATTAAATACCCTGAATTTTGAGAACATTAACATTTTCAAAAATAGAATTGCAAAAAAATTGCTTATGTGAGATTTAGGATTCTATGTGCAAGTGTAATTAGTGATGTCTCATGATACAGTCTTATTACTTAATAATGTATTCATTTTTTCCCATAACATCTTATGAAAACGTTTCAATAAAATATTTACCTGGCACAGCATAGACAGTCAGTGAATGAAACAGGATTTGATTCTTTAGTGTAGAATGCAATTATTTGCTGCATTTGCTACATGTCTTCCCATCTTTGCCAAAATGGGTGAAAATATCATGTTTGTCACTGTAGTATCATTCTTAGATCATAATTTGCCATTACAGTTCTTTAATGGAAGGTGGTCCTCCTGCTTATAATGTCATTCTGCTTATATTTGTTTATCAAATTAATAATGTGCATTTCATTAATTGCAAAATAACTCACTAATATACAGAATTTGCTTGCATTTGTCTATGGGGACTATACGAATTGTCATTATCTTTTGAGAAGTAACTTCTCCTTTTGAGTAGTACCTGGTTATGATACTGTACTGTTTATCTAGAGTTTTCAAAGCAGGTAACAGGCAAAGCACAGATGAAGAAAAGAAAGGGGTATAATCATAATAGCTGTTCTTAGTGCAGATGGGGCTAGCAATGATACACACCTGTTGTCAAGTCTGTTTAACACTTTCTCTCAGTCTGTTGTCACTTAAATTATCTGTGCTGTAACCACATAGAAAAATATTTCCATGTGAATTTTGTTATTCTGGCTGAACTTTATGGAATGCTTTCAACTTAAGAAGGAACTGACTTGATACTTGATGAAAAGATATCAAGAGGCACGAGTGTTGCCCTTTTATGAGAAGCAATCCATGAGTTTCATTCAAATTATAAAATTCTAGACTTTAGCACTTGCACATGTGTAATACTGGCTTGGAAATGTAACCAGTAGATTCTCTGAAGGTTAGCTGTGCTCCTGCCATCTGAGATAAGATCCAGGCTGAGGTTACAGACTATATGAAGACTCCCTTTCAGAGAATCTCCTTTTGCTTTCCGGGCACTACCCCTGTAATGAACAACTGAACTGAGAGCTGGGGAAATCCTCTCTCCCTCCTACTCCTTTCCCCACCTTGTTTACTTAGTGATGGCACTTGAGTAAAGTGGGCTAGATTTAACTGCAAAGTGATCAAAAGTAGAGCAGAGAAGGTGCATCTGGAGAAGAGGAATGGAACATACCGTCATAGGTATGTGATGACCAGTGATGACCAGGTCAGAAGTTCATGCAAGTGAGGCAAGTATGTTAATTTTGAAGCCCCCACACTTTGACAGTCTGACAAAGTTCTTGTGACTCACACTAACGATGAAGGTGGGCTGTTCCCAAGAAGAGTCTACATATTGCCTAAGACCTTTATTTGTTGCAAAGTTGTGTAATACCTTAAGCCTTATTTTCATAGTTTGTAACTAAAAGTCATTGTGAAGCACATGATAGAATTTTACTCTTTTCTGTCATCTCACAAATTATTTACTGTTTTCTGGTTGTATTTAAGAGTGATAAAACTCAGAATATTAGATAACAAGGAGTTGTTGTTACATCTGTGTGATCTTAATTTTTCTGCTCGTTTGAATTTATCATACAGCTGATATCACACACACATATTTGTATGTATCACACAGGTGGTAGCACAGTCTTTCTCTTGTACCCCATTCTGTCATTGCTCAGTATGAATAGGTCCAGAGAATAAATTAGAACAATGCAATCAAGTGAGCCACTGCTGGCAAGACTGTTGCCTTACTATGAAGGTATAAAAGGTATGTATTTGTTAGGGTGTATTATATGAGAAAAAGGATGATCTTAGGGATGTGGCAGCTGTGTGCTCAATGGAATCAACTCTAAAGTAACTTTAATTTCACACAGATGGGTATTTACAGTCTGTTTCCTGGCTGGCTGAGATAGTACAGGTTTTTTTAATCTACTAATTTAGTAGTTGTCCTGGGTGGAGAGCAGTCTGGTTAATGGTGGGGGTTTGGTGGTTTATGCCCAATACCAGGGGTATGAAGCTGGAGCCTATAGGTGGATGATTGGAAATGTTCCACTTGTTTGCTTGTGCCTTCCTATTCCTCCACCTTGGCACCTTCTGTGCTTTCCTCAGTATTAGCAGTAGGGCATATGACGGTGACTGCCTTTAAATTGTCCTTGCTTACATATCCAGGAGTTGGATAAAAGCAGTGAACCTCCCTCTGTGCCCCTAAGTCTGAGTACAACTGCAGCCTTTTAGTTGAAAGCTGAAATGCTAATTATTGTAAGCAGCTGCTGTGTTACTATTTCTGAAGGAAAAAACCAGAAATTAGTGTCTCCATCCTCACCTGTAATACTGGTGATTTGTTCCTGGTCAGAGTTGGGAGCAGAACAGTGAATTAATTCACTCTAGACATGGTGCAGTAGCTGTATTTTGGCTCCTTGAATGTGTATATTCTTAGCAATCTGATGCACAGCCACATCATCATTTCTGGCAGCTTAATTGCTATCACTGTTTTCATGCAAGTAAAAAATATCTCAGAAACCCTGTTGTGGATCTTGTATTTAATCTAGGCATTCACCTAGAAACAAACAAACAAACAGAAAGTTGCTTCTGCTCCAAAAGGATTCTTCTTGGATCATAGGACAGGATATGCATGAAGAAAGGCAAGCAGGGAAGTGCAAGAAGATGGTAGAAAAGGGTGGCATGTTGCTGTGATGAATTTATTGTAATCTTAGAGAAAAATAAAACTGCATTTACGGTCTTCTGAATTAAATAAAGAATTAATCTTCTCAGAATGGATAATTGGTTTTCAAAGAGAGTGGAGCTATTGTATCTATATATGCAGAAAATGTCTGAAAAATTCAATGTAGTTATATATTAAGAAACCTTCAAATTTACACTTCCATCTAAATTTATTTGCTTTCCAGGCTTAGTTCTGAGTCTCTTACTGCACTCGAGATACCCAATGACATGCTTCAGATTATCCAGGATCTTATTCTGGACCTTCGTGTACGTTGCATTATCGTGACCTTACAACACACCGCTGAAGGTAATAGGTGACTGCAGGTCTTCTTGCTTACTGTCATTCTTTTTACTCCTAATTAGGCCAAACCAGGTTCTGAAAGATAACCATGTTTATTACAGGTGTTGTAGTGGCAGTGGACTCATCTGATTCTGTAGTCTCTCACAAGAGTTACTCAAATACTTGATTTTTCTACCAGAAATAAGTTATGAGTATTTTCTTCCCTTAGCCTAATAAGTAGGGTAGGTTAGACTTCTTTCCTTTGGGTCAAAATAGTTCTACAATGCAAGTGATTTATTTCATCATGCAACTTTTTCATGTTGGAAATAAAATTTATTTTCTTTCTTGAGTTTTTGTATAACATGAAGAATTAAATAAGCAGTGTCCCACCTCCATGGACAAAAAAAAAA
>VZTJ01001553.1:272745-293666 GCA_013397795.1 Orthonyx spaldingii | reverse complement strand
AAAAAAAAAAAAAAAGCAACCCACAGCCCTTTATGAAGTCTTTTAGTTGTGTGGTTTCCAGGGCTTTTTACTAACATTGTAATCCCTAAGGTTTCCTGCTGTGTACACAACTGCTGCCATAAATGCCTGGATTGTGAAGGCCAATAACACATTTTCTAAATCAAATGTGACTCTATGCCATCAGAGGCCGTTCTTCTTGCTGTCTTGTATTCAGCTCTTAAACTTAAACTCAAATGAAGTAGATCTTCTAGAAATAAATGTCTCTCCTAAAATCAGGGCAGATTGATCTACTAATTCTCTTAGCAGGGCTATGGGGTTTTTTTCCAAAAGGTTACTTACCCTCAATGTTAAAAAAAATTAGGGCTTTTTAATATTGCAATTTAGTAACTTTTAATCTTTAACATATGATTTTATGTAGGCTGATATGAAGCTAAGAATTTTACTCTAGACTTAAGTGTTCCAAGCATAGGTGGCTATATTAAGCAAGTTTTTAAACTTTTGGTGACAACAAATTGTTATGTATCTATGGTTTATTTGTTACAATATTGATATGAATTGAATTCTTGGCTCTTGTTTTATTAAATCCCATTTCACAATTAACATTATTTTTCTGCATTAATATCAAGTTAGCCTGCCAAATAAGTTCATACATTGTCTTGTCTCCTTAAAACTCTGTAAGGTATTATCACTATTTCAGATTTCACTTAACGTATGAGAAAGTCTTTTTTGCTTTCCATCCCTTAGCACAATTGATTTCAATTGTTTGGTTTTTCTTAATGATAGGTGAAAGAGATCTTTTTTTCTTTTAATTCAGATTTTTTTCTTTTAATTATGACATGAGGATGGTCTTATTGGACTGACTTATTCCTCTTGTCTAGGATTTGTAAGTGATTCCTCAGATGTCCTGCTGTTTCAAAGGAAGGAAGTATTTAGCTCTAAAACATTTTCTTGACAGTTCTCAGCTTATCCAGTCTCTGAGCTGCCTACCTAGCTTCTCTAGCATAGTCCAGAGAGCTCCAATATGTGATCAATGATGATAAAATCTGTTGTCTTCCTGGTTTTGCCTACTTGCTGCATCATTGGAATAGCCCAGTTCTTTGCTCATATGCAGAGTTTCTGCTTTGCGTATTCTGACTGCTGGCCACACATTCTGTGTAGGAAAAACTCACGTGGTAGTCTGTTACCTTAGTTTTTAATAAAAGCAGTTCATACTTTTCTTTCTTGAATCAAAAGAAATCAGAGCCCTAGAGAGGCTGATATGTGTTTTTGGCTGGATAATGTAGCTCTCTTTTGTCTAGCCATAACAGCAGCCTTCTTCGACCGCTGTTTTCATCCCCTATCAGTGAAGCAGTTCTGTGTGTTGGCTATAGCATCAAAAAGGAGAAAATATGCCTGCTTGTATCATAACTCTCATTCCATACTGTTGCATTGCATGCCTTATCTGTGGGGCCCCTTTTTTTTGTTGTTTGCCTGTTAAAGAAAAGTTGTATTTCTGGAATGTATTTAGGTGGTGGGGATTTTTTTCTGCACATGACCAGATTGATTGGGCCCTTGAAAAAACTCTTATTATTGGGCAACAAGTGAAAAAACAGGTAATGGATGTTCTTGTGGAGCTGTGTAAATGTATCTCAGAAGTAACTGCAGTATATCTGCAGTACATAAGTCAAAAAGGCTCCTCCTGGATTTTAATTTCACCTCTCTAATATCTCCACGATATGAGTAAAGTGCTGGTATAAACTTCAGTTTCATCTCTTGCCGCATGTTTTAAGTTGGTAAAGGCATTCAGATGTAGTTAAAATATTCAATAGACCACTTTAGCTTTTCAACTATGATAAACCTGCCCACGCACAGGGGGTTTTTTTTGTTGTCTTATGATAAACATCATATACACACACTGGCCTTGAGAGGCAGTCTGTGTTCTTTCCCTCCCATATGTGATCACTGGTCATAAAGGTCATGAAAGAGAAATTATGTGAATGCCAGACTAGACAGGGATTTTACATGAATGTATTTGACTGGAATTTGATGAGCAGTGAAATATGAGAAAAAAATTTGGTGGGCTTCATATTTGTATTAGCTAAGAACAGAATGCAAAAGTGAGCAGCCACAAAAACATGTAAAGGCTGACCAGTGCAATCTAAACCCTTAGAAGAATATCAGTTGAATTAAGTAGGAAAGTGAACAGAGTAATTATTCTGCACAAATCCTTAATGCCGTTTATCCTCACTGAGCCTATGCTTCCATGAGAGCTGCAGAGTATGACACTATAACTAAGCTTCTTAATTTAGCTACAGAAAACACTAAGATTTTGAAGATACCTGTTAGCATGCATTAGTTATCCTCTTTTCTCAGGTTTTTAGTAGAGATGGTAATTCACTGAAATTTTTACTCATTTAAAAGGGACTTTCATGGTGCAAAGGCACTTCTGATGAGCAATTTGTGTGTGGGAAAACTGTATATCAAAGCCCCACAAACATCACACAATTCATCTTTGTTCTGTTTACACTTCAAAACACAGTGATGATGCACAATGCATGCCATCCATAGAGGAATTGTGTTTTTATAGTGCATAAATTTTGTATTCACATCCCAATGAATAGTCGTCTAGTAAACCTGTGTAAGTTAACACCTTCTGGGTAGTGGAACACAGTGCTTTTTGCATATGCCTTCATGTATTTTTGAAGAAAATCTGACGCCCTGGGTCCTTGACCCTGAGTGGGAACCCTGTGCCTCTTTTATAGTTCTGAATATTAATTATATGCTGTCCTTTCTGTCTTTACTAAAATACTAGGCAGTTGTTTTTTTATTTTTAATTAAGAGCCAAAATTTAATAGACTAGAGACTCGGGTTCTTAGATGAAGTATTTTATATTGTGATTAAAAATTTACAAAATAATAACAAACCCAAGGCCTTTACAATATTCCTTTAATTCTAAGCTTTCCAGTAAACTATGTGCTTCATGCAAGTCCTGCCATGTATCATAGATGTGCTTCTCTGTGTGGTGTCACCAGCACACCATGTGTGAGTTCCACTCTTAGTCATTTGAGAGTGCCGAAGGCTTTGAAGCTTGTAGTGCTATTTGCTTGTATGCCTAGTCATTGCAGTCCCAGTGTCTGTGGTTTATCTTTTCAAGTTCAAGGAGTTTTTAATAATGAAAATTTATACCTTCTCTCCGCACCCACCCATCCCATCTTTCCCCTATTGCTCTGTCTTACAGATATAAAGAGATTAGCTGAAAAGGAGGACTGGTTGGTTGACAATGAAGGTTTGACATCGTTGGTGGGTATACTTGTTGTCTTGTAGGTGCTTTCTTTGCTGGATTTTTTTTTTCTTTGTATGTGTAACAAAACTGATTTTTATATTTTTGTATTTTTATATTCTCCAAAATCTAAATTTAAATTACTTTGGACTTTGTATGAGTGCATACTGGTGTCTGTGGTTTTATTAAAATATGAAAACATGGGAAGCTAAAAATTTTGTTTAAACTGTTTGAATGGTTACCTCTTATATAATCTTTTTTTCTTCCATATCTAAAATCTTTGTTTATACTTTTAAAAAAGTGATTTGTGAAGTAACCTCAAGTGGTAGTAGATTTGCAGGAGAACACTATTTTTGAAGGTGCAGAACAAAAAAAACCCCCAGCATAAATAAAAGTTTTGCAGGTATATGCTGTGTATTAAGAGAAAAATGTTAATAAAAATAGGGTATCAAGATATGTAGCTCATTGTGCCTTAGGTAGGGTTATTCAAATGTTTCAGCATAATTGCTGCTGACCCTGAGCATGCTTTTGCTGTGATAAACAATAATAAATTCCGTTGTTAAGCATCTTATTTCAGGGATGGTTTACTGAAGTAAAAAATTACACTTGAGGTCACAAGTTCAGTTCACATCAATATGCTTCATAATTTAGTAGGCACACTACCATAGAATTGGTCCATAGTTAAATAAATAGGTCACTTATATGTTATAATGAGAAGTTGAACTGAAAAGCAACTAATTTAGGAGATTGCCTACATGCAAACAACCAATGGCTTGAAACCAAATTCAGATAAATTAGTGAGATGCTTTCTGGAAATAAACAGTAATGAGTAATGCCTAAAACACAGCAAGCACGTTGTAGGTGTGACTTAAAAACAATCTGTGAAAGCAGAAAAGGTCTGTGGGAGGGAGAATTGCTTTATGTATGTTATCTAAGGGAATGCTCCACAGACTTTTTTAGTTCTTCTTATTTGCTTCTATAAATACGTGTTTGAAGTTGAGTAGGAGGACATTAAGCAGTCACAATATACATACTGTAGGAAGGAGTGTTGTTGTCAGTTGTAATACTATAACCAGATCTACAGCTTCTGGTCTTGATTTCACTTGCTGCTGCTGTGGGCAAGTCCCTTAACTTTTCTGTTTTTCACTATGTTCATCTGCTGAATGAAAGCAGGGGGAAGGTTCTTCCACAAAGTGTTGTTTCTTTATGCTTGTGCTGTATCCTAACCTATCTTTATTAAAATCTGCTTAAGTGTTTTTTGTGCTTCAAAATCACCCATTCATTCCTTGTATACAGCACTTCCCTAGATATCTTTTGAGGCCATGGTTGAAACATGCCAAATTTTAGTTGTGGAAGTTAACTGTGTTTTGTCAGAGCAAGGTTATTTACCTACCAAAGCAGAGTTTATTTTGTTAATAATAGAGCAAAAGTTAACCAAATAAAGGCCAGACAGTCTCTTCGGGTGCATTTTAGGCTTGAGGTGGAAATTGTATTTTAAGTTTGCAGGAAATACTGATTGAGGACCTCTTTAGCATTAACATTCCAGGTAAAAGAGACAGTGAGACACAGAACCAGGTTTTCTCAGCTTCATGATATCCAAAGAATTACATATCTAAACAGCTTTCCTCTCCTGAGAATATGATGCTTTATAGTGTGGAAGCAAAAACCCAAGAGCAGCACTTTACTGCTGGCCTTTTTCTTTTAAGGGATCCAAAAATACTAAATGCAGATTGTCCTAGTGGCTTTTTTCATTATTTTCATTTTGCCATGTGAACACCAGTTTTACAATCCACCTCCACCATTTACAGAAATAGGAGCCTAAAGTCTAAAGTTGGTGACATGCCATAAACTATCTACTGAATGAAAAGCAAGGTTACAGGGCTTACAAACTTTCTTGTCCGCTTCTTTGACCTAAATCCAATAAGATGATGTCTGTCTCTTCTGGAGCAGTGACTGCTTCATGTTGCCCTGCATAGCAGGTTCCTGCACAATACCAGCAGACAGAAGCATTGAAAAAATAAAGTGTGACTTATCAGGGAAGAGAGAAAGACAAGGAAAAAATGACTAATGGCTTTGCTGTGAACTTGTTTGCACTTTCAGGGTGAAATTGATATGTTATCCAGACACTCAGGTGTCAGGTTGGAAACCTGAAGGTAACAACAGGCCCTCAAACCATTTTTTTTTCCATTTGAAAGCAGCTTCAGTCCATTTTTCTTAGAAACCTTTTGCAGAAATGCAATATTGGACATGCCAGGTTAAATTCTGTCCCAGCTTAGATCAAGGAGTGGAGGAGGGAGTGTGTCAACAGGCATCTGTAATGCTACCACAAACAGCTCTAAAAGTCTTTCATGAGCCTTTTATACAAGGCTGTTTGGTGTAAAAGTCTCTCATTCAGATAAAAAATGTACATTGATCTGTGGTAATAATTCTGTAGATAACTTACATACAAAAGCACATCACTATGAACGGGTTCTCTGGTAAATTATGAAGTGGTATTTTTTTTCCCCCCCACCCCTTATTTGGGATAATTTGGAAATAAAGAGCTTACCATATACCTTGTAAGTTATTATGCATTTGTGTAGTGTATATTTAATGTGCTTAACTACAGCTAACAACTTGTTTGACTTTCAGCCATCCCAGTTTGAACAGTGCATTATTCATTCCTTGCAATCTCTTAAAACTGTGCTGGACTGCAAACCTGGAGAAACCAGTGTAAGTTTTGATTTATGTTTTCATTTTTGTTCTTCTTCTGAAACCCAGTAGTAATTTACACGAAAAGAACTTTCAGAGAATGATCCAAGGATATAACTTTCCTCTTTATTTTTTTCCCATGTACACCTTTTCACTTGTGCTAGCTTTTAGACTTCTGTTTGTGCTTCCTTTGTTAAGGGTAATTTGTGTGTATGGGGTGGATTGAACCTATATTTAAATCCTTAAAGCTGTTCTTTTGAAAAAAAATGCTATTCATGTAATTTTCAGATAGTAGTAGACATTACATCTAAAATAAAAAAGGGAGAAGCCATTCCTATGTGTTACTCTTCACTCAGTGTTGGATCCAAATTACTTGAAGACCTTAAATTCAATTTTTTGTCCTCATCTACTCAGTACCTTGAGGCCCTGATTGATTGAAACATTGATGTTTTCTTTCAGGTTGCAGTGTTCTAAGGCAGATTAACACTTTTCCAAACTCCCTTGGGGTCCTATGTATAGGTATTGTTTCTCTCTCCTCACTTAGATTAATCTTTATGATTAGCTTGTCTCTTTTCTTAACAAACATTATTCAAAAGAATCTACAGTGAATTCAACTGCATGATTAATCCCTTTTAGGATGCAAAGGCCTTGAAATATCCTGGCAGGTTTTGCTGCAATTGCATTAGCCAACAATGACACATATCATGTGTACTAGGACTTCCTTCCTTTTACTGTGTTATCTCCTCACGCTTATCAAACTCTTTACTGGGACTTGTATTCTCTCTTCGTTTCAGGATGGAGAAAAATTGAAATTGATCCATAAGAAAATAGTGTCCCAGCAGCCATTCCTTTAATTGTGTCATCTCTTTAGGGATGTTACTCAGGCCTTCCTTGAGAATGAGACCATGTGAAGCTGTTCTGCTGAAATTATGTGTTTGCATCCTCAGGTTTTTCAACAGCAGAAAACACAGGAGGATGTGTGCCAGCTAAGCATTGGGATCATGCAGGTAACTTGAGCACTTTGAAGTATGAAATTGTCAACACAAGTGACCATCAAAAACGTGTGTGTTGTACCTACCCACCTCCCAGAAGATAGCTGAAGTTGATGACTCTGTTATTCCTCTGGTACACTCTGGAATACTGAGAAATGTTTGACTTTAAAAGTAGGTAGAACTTACTAGCTAAATCCAGTGATGGCAAATCCTTAGAGGGTAAGTGACATATTCAAGTATTTTACTGAGTGTGATTGTTCAAGATTTTACTGACAGTTGACACTTGCTGAGCTGATGCCATCTAACATCTATATACTGCAGTGAGAGGAGAAATGCTGATTTTCATCAGCTGAAGATCTGGCTTTTAATTTTTTTATCAGGAAACAGTGTTCTTTGTAACAAAATCTGATTTTTTTTTAATTGATTTGAAATTAGGTAATAACATTCTTTAGGTTTTTTAATATTAATTTTAATAGTCTTTTAGACTAATGGTCTAATATTTTAATAGTCTTCTCAAATGAGAAATCATGAGCCAAAGCAACAAAAGGATTGCAGTGAGGCTTCTGCAATTTTTATTTGGGATCCACTGGTCAGATTGAACACAGATTGAAAGCTGTTAACCATGTTAGCCAGCAGATTACCACTGCATAATTTCAGGCATGCATCATGAAAATTACTTATCAAGATTAAAAATTACTGTGTTTTCCTACAAGTAAACTATGATGCATGCAAAATAGAAGATATGCATTCAAAAGTTGTAACTAAAATGTTACTGTATTTGTGTAAGGTTTAAGACAAAAAAGGTGGTGATGATGATTGTTCTACCTTTATTGAGTGTAGTAAAAGTAGAGAGCTTTGTTTAGTTCTGGCAGAAAATTTAACATCTTGCTTCATTATTTCCTAGGGCTTTATAGACTGTTTGGAACAACTGAGCACCAAACCTGATGGTGACATAGATACATCACAGTAAGTAAAAAGAAATAAGATTTATGTGTAGTATTCTGAAATGTAGGTGCAGGTCTTAAATTTCAGTGGGGGTGTGCTTTTATTCCTTCTGTATTTTATATTTCTTGTGAATATTTTTGCCTCTAAACAGTGATGTTTTGAAATAAGAGTAGGTTTTTATGTCAAAAACATTGTGTGACATCGTTTAATAAAGATTGTACAAGATAATTAATATTACTTTACTTAAACCATTTTATTCAGTGACACAAGTGTTGTGCTGTTGAAGCAGATGTGTTGGTTTTGACATGACTTTACATGGAGTCAATTGTACTTGTCACTAAGTCATGCCCAGTCATGGTGAAACATCCCCTACCTTTCTTTTCTTCCCCTCTATTTTTTTACTGATTCTATTGGTATTTCTGCTAAATTCATGGAAGTTGTTTGTTCAGTAAATGCTTATGAGCCACTTATTTTAGAGACCAAAACAAGTCAGAGTAGCCTGAGCTCCCAAGAATTACAAACATTTGTGAAAAGCCAGAGACTTGGCAAATATAGCAATATGCATTGGAAAGGGCAAATCTGGTTTTAATGCAATTTCTTTTTCTTCCTGTTCAGATGACTGTTGACTGGATAGGTGTAAAAACAGAATCTGTGGCAAAACAGAGAAATTATAGAAAAGAAGAATGCTTTAGGAAGGAAAAGAAGGGTCTGTAGCTAGAATAGTACTATCAGACCACCAAGCTCCTCCAGCAGGTTTTGTGAGCATCTTGGAAAAACTGAACAACATGGGCTGCCTTGTTATCTGGTGTAAGGGAGGTTTGAAACAAGATTCCGTTTCATTCCTGTTCATTTGAATCCACCATGTATCAAATAATCAAAAGCACTATACTACTTACTTTTTAAACAATATTCCTAGTCTTTCAGTGGATGTTTCATCTCCAGATCTGTTTGGAAGCATTCATGAAGAATCGAGTCTTTCTTCAGTAAGTTTGGCTTCTATTTCTAAAAGCTGATGTGAAAATATTTCTCAAAGATACAGGAATGTGGCTATTTTTTATTGTTGCAATATTGTAAATATTGTTTATTTTGTCTTCCTTTTCAATAGAGAACAGTTTTGTATTCTATAGGTATTTCCTAGACACATAAGCATGAGAAAATACAAGGATATAAGGCTCTTATTGAAAGCACTGGTTTTGATGGTATCTTAGTGTATCATGAGTTAAGGTAACTCATGAAAATTATTTTTGAAAGCAGGTCCTCAGAAACTAAAATGGCATCACAGAAATCCGTGAAAATAGCACTGATGTTAAGTCAGCTGAGGATTTGACTTAGATTAGAATCAGTCTGATTGATAGTTACTTTTTAAAACCCACAAAGATGCAGATATTCAATAATACCGTTCTCCCCAGAAAATTTACTGAGAGTAAGTGTTGGTTATTTGTTTGGCTTGTTTGATTTGGGTTTTTAGGAAGTTGAAAAAAACTTTTTAATATTCTTGGCACTTTGGTTAATGTACTTTCTTCCAGTTAAGCAGCTGATGAAAAAATGTAGGTTTTACCTACAAGAAACCCTTTCAGAACATCTTGTGAAATTAACATTCCTTAGTACATGTTTTAAATGTTGTCAGAAGCCCAACTCTGCCTAATTTACAAGAGCAATAAGCATTTCAGCTACAACAAAGAATCACAGATTGCCAAATTGGGGCAAGTTTCTGAATTGTAGACTGTAATAGCTAGTTCTTTATATCATTTTATTCCTCCAACACATAGATTTGATATTAATTGTTAGCTTGTGGCTGGGGCTATTACCTGTATGTCATAGGTACAGACACTTAAAAAAAAAAAAAGAAATTATAATTTTAGACAGTGTCTGGCTTCCATGGTATCATTTTCTTATGTAAATCACAAGGCATTTTGTCTTCTCTTTCTTGAATGAGAACAGAGAAAGTGAGTGATCGGAGTGAGATTGGTCATTGTATTTTTTAAATTCTCATTTTTCAAATAGTCTGCATACTAACTGATCATAACTTAAAGTAGAAAGCAACTCTCAGTCCTAGTCATTGTATTACTGAAATACAGAACCGTCAGGAGATCTGGGTTTGAAAACCAATACCATTTTTAATCAGATCAGTGGTGTTATGGTGACTTCATTGTCAAATAATTTTGTTTTCAAAATATTTTCTCTGTTGATTTTTAACTTTCATCCGAGGTAGAAAAGTAGTTTGCAATTGAAAGAAGGAGAAGGGAAGAGGGAGGACCCAATCTATTTAAATAGTAGTTCTGTCTTGTTTGGTTCTTTGTTTGGAAACTATGTCTTGTTATATCAAGATCAGGGAGAGGGAATTGTGGTGTCTCAACTCCAGAATGCATTTGACTCCCCTGTAGTGAAAAAATCACTGAAGAACAGGTATAAGTTATAACCACCTAGAATTTCTTCAAACAGCTGAAATTATGTAATGTACTTCAGAACACTCTAGTATTTTAGAGTTGGTGAGTGCATTTGTTCAGTACCTACTTCCCTTGTTTTAGCCATCTTCATGTGAAAGTGAAGATGATCTTCAGTTGATTTTTTGATGGTCATAATTCTTAGTATATTTCTTGAACCAAAGTAAAATCCAGAAACAGCTTCCTGGAACGCTGTCCAAACCTAATTTTTGTAAAGAAGTCTTAACCACAATTCTGTATTAGTCACAACTATTCCAATGAATGCTCCGGATCCTATAAGAAGAAGCATGGTCAGTCATCATACCTGATATTAATTCAGTTCTCAGTAGTTTATTGACAAAAGTATTTGCAAATCCACTTAATTTATGAGCATGTTTATTATGCACAGAGGATCAGTAAGATACTCTGTATACGTTTACAGCATTGGTTATACTGATACTTCTTTTTTTAACTGTTATACTCTTTCTTCTCTTAAATTTTTAGGAGCAGAGACTTTTAATTGCACTCAGTAACTGCCGTTACCTGGAACGTCATACCTTCCTAAATATAGCTGAACATTTTGAGAAACATGGCTTCCAAGGTGTTGATAAAATAACTCAAGTAAGTGAGAACACTGGAATGAAGTATCATTGCTTGAAGATTTTTATTTGGTTTACTTTCTGTGGAAAGTAGGTGCAAGTGTCCAGGCATCCAAAATGACTGTTGGGTGAGCCTTCCACAAATGGGTGGGACTCCAAGCATCAGCTGGACACAACAGCAACATGGATATGGTTCTGTGTGTTCATGCAGGGCTTAAGTAGCTGGTATAGAAAATGTGAGCACTTGTTCAGAACTTGTGTGTTCAATGGCAGAGCTTATCAGATTTCTTAGTAAAGATGTTTAATGTCACTGTGTTCTCTCAATGCAGAGAGTAAAAGATTATTATCTCAGGAATATACTTGAAAAATTATTTCATCTGGCAATCTGCATCACTGATAGCTCTTGTTCATAAACTAGTTCATGGTTTTTTTTGTTGTCCTTTGGTGGGGTTTTTGTTGTTTTTTCTTTTTCAAAGAACGAAAATGTCAAAGTGGGTGGCAGTAGCTGTCTCATTTTCCTGCCTTTTTGTAAAGATTAATCACTTCTTATGAGAAATGTTGTGACTTAATCCTTAGGACCATAAAGCTAGTTTATTTACAGAAATATTTGTTGGTTGGAAGTAAAATGTTATCTTTTCCAGTACACAGTACAGTATTTCACTCAAACTGATTGTTCAACTATGTAGTACATCCTTAGTCCCATTATGCTTGAATGCTGCTTAAATTTCTACAGCCTAAGTAGTTTTGAATAGCATTTGAAAGGGATTGCTATGATTTGTATGGTTAGTACAATATAGAATATTACTCTAGATGTTGCCATTTTTTGCTACTTAGAGTTGAGCCAGGTACAGTCAGTGTTGTAAGCAGCAGAGACTTCTGTTATGTATGTGTTCAACACTCTGCCTTGCTTAGCCACATCAAAGTATTGCCACTAAAAGTTTGGTACATTTATAAATTACCAAATTCAGATGTTGAAGTGGCAGATTAATTTCCAATCTGCATTAACCCTTTGAAAGCTCTGACTTACTGCATGTATGGGAGACATCAATTTGTAATGGCAGCTGGGAAGATTTGGATAATTAGATAGTCATCGTGAGAGGGCAGTTTTTGAGCCCTTTATTAATTTTAAATGGGAGTGGAAGCTCACAGATATTTAGGGGGTGGGTTGATTGTTTTTTGGTCTGTCATCTAGACTTCTGAAAGTTTTTAATTTGTTTAAATATTAGATTAAAAAATTGTAATAAAGAATTGGCAAACTTTTTTAAATATTAGTTTTTCTCTGAGAAGACTGAACCTAATTATACTTTTAAATTCTGTCAGCTTTATAAATTTAATGTTAAAGTGAATTTTGTAGTGTGTTTTAATAGAAAACTGTCTGTTCTTGTATTGGGTTGGGTTTTTTTATGGTTGCCTTTGTTAGTAGGAAAATCATTATCTAATATTCTGAAGTACAGAAATTATAAAATGGGTAGCCAAGAACATTTCCTTACATTCTATATGGTTATCTCAATTTTTTTTCTTAGTGTGCCAAATACAAAATTACATAAAGCAGCCAAACATTACACTGTGCTTTTAGCATATGCTACCTTGGCACGTACACCTGACTCTTGTACATTTCTGCGGAGATTCTTTAATTCAACTTTTCGTCATCAGTTTAGTCAATTAGGAAGGGGAAAAAAAGATGTATCCCATAAAATTCATCCAAGCTTATTGATTAAGCTTCTGAATAAAATTGTTCCCACAGTTCTGATAATTAGAGAAGATAGAAGGATAGAGGCTCAAAATGGCTTTAATGCAAGAATTGGAAACTGTAGTCACCGGGATGTTCATAGCAGAAATACAACAATGTGAGAATTGTATATTTTTTGTAAGCATGTAGCCCACTTGAGGGTCAGGAAAATGGGTATACACAGTGGATGTTAAGGACTTCTGCTGTGCTTTTCTCCCCCAATCCTGGGCTCAAAATGAATTTCAGATTAATTGTTCATTCTTTCTTGCAGTCTTTCCACCAGCTGAAAAACCAGGTTACCACTATCTTAATTGTGTATTGAGCTTGAAACAGGTTGAAGAGAACTTGTATGAAACAAAAAAAACCTTTATTGAATGTGCAGATGATCTTTTGTACTGAATGACTGCAGAAGTGGAAGGTGGAATTAATTCTGAAACATTTTACTAAGGAACATTGAAGCAGTTGTTTCACAGATTCTTAGAGTGGGTGCATATTTGCCAGGACTTTGCACTCCAACTTATTTTTCCCACTAGTTCAAAGCTAAATAGGAATGGTCTAAGGGTTGTTATTCTCCCTAATCATAAGAAACTGAAGTGAAAAATGTCTTGAAACCTGTGTAAGAGGAAAAAAAGAGCAAGATTTCTGTACCTTTTTTAATGTGTTCTTCTTTTTAAAAGTAGACAGGTAGAAGGGAAAGAGGAAGAAAATAGCCTTGATCTTCTTATGCCTTGTTGAAAGCTTGCCTTTGGAATAGAGATCCTCTTGTGGCAAATCAAAGAAGGTTCATCACCTAGACAAGCAGGGAAGCTGTGGTGTGTCATTTTTCTGAGCACCAACTTCACCATCCCAACTTTCCTAACGTCAATTTTGACCTCAATAACAACTGTTTTCCCTTACACTTACGGTCTCATTCGTGAAGGCTTCTCTGCCTCTGTTCCTGACTCAAATATTGCAATTCATTTTTCTCCTCATTTAACAATGTAGGCATACCAGAACGGAGCACAGTTTAGAGATATCCCTGTAGTGAATAAGGTTCAACCCTTATTCCGCAGTTTGCAGTATTAAATCCTTAGAAAGGAATGATAAGGAGTCTTTTCTTTCTTCTTCTGAATTCCCAGACTGATCTAGAGACCTGCTTTTAAAGCAGACCTCACTTTTAAACCCCTTTACTTCTGGAAATTGTTACACATATGTATATATATATATGTGTGTGTGTGTGTGTGTGTGTGTACATGTGTGCCTTTTTCCCTAACTGTCGAGGAAAATTAACACTACTTTCAAAGCTTTGTTTTTTATTGCTTAAGCTCTTATTTATAAAGGCAAATAGATTTCAGCAGTAGTCATGTGATATTTTCATCTTAATTTAATTTTATTTGCATTTAGCATCCATTACTATGTTTAGATACTGGCATTCTACTTCAACATTTTATGATATGCATTGTGTTACAGAACTGTTGTAGAAGCTATAATTACAGGGGGTAGCTACGATTAATGAAAAGCCTTGTATAAAATTTAAAGTTGTTCAGATACAATGAACGAACTGTCCATATCCGCTTAGCTTTCAATGTGGCTAAGTTGTGTGAATTACAAAAAAATGCATGGAGAGCTGTTAAAGAGAAGAATTCTGCAAATGTTAATGAGCTGCATCTTCTGCTTCTGTTATACAGAGATTTGTTGAAGTAGAGAGGGGAAGTCCATATGTTCAGTTTCAGAAGACAGAGACTCCTAAATAAATCATGTATTTTTTCAATATAGTGAGAAATTGTAAAATTAAAACTGATAGATCTAAAGTATTATACAAAAATCTTCATGTTTAAGGATGGAAGATTTTATGGGCATATTTTAAAGCACTCACAAAATTCAGTTGTTTACTTTGCAAGATAATGACCTCCTGACATGCAGAGAAAAAAAAATCATGCCAGTAGACAGTTACTGAATGATCTGCCTGCTTAGGCATTCCTTGTATTTTTCACGAAAATGTGTATTGCTGAATACAATCAGGAAAAAAAATTATACTGGGTAGGATGGACAGATAATATGGAAGTTCTTAAGTTTTTATATACACAATTATGAATTGAAATGTGTCAGTAATTGCTACTTTTTGCCGAAATTAGAGAAGGCATGAGGAAATTTTTGGGTATGTGATTAAATTCTTTTCTCTAATGACTATTTACTATGTTCTTTCTCTTTCCTTTTTTTTGTTTAACTTTTTAGGTTAGTATGGAGTCCTTGAAAGAGCTGGATCAAAGACTGTTTGAAATGTACATTGAATTCAAGGCAGATCCAATAGTTGGGTCATTAGAACCTGGCATTTATGCAGGATATTTTGATTGGAAAGATTGTCTCGTTCCAACAGGTAAGTATCTGCTTATTAAACTCAAATTATTTTAACAGTGATTGATAGGAGCTAAAATATACTGTACAATTAAAAACTTTTTTCTAGTCTGTGTTTTTAACTTTTGACAAGTTCTCATTATGAGTTCTTTCTCAGACTTTACTTAATTCCTAAATCATTTTTCAAATACCCCCAAATTATTAAAGCTGCTTTCATTATTGATAATCTCTTTAATACTTGTTTTTTGTGATTATTTTGCTTCATTGCTTATATATAATAGAAAGAATTATAAAAGCCATCTTTGCTATTTTCTTATGAAATGCATTGAGGTAGTTTGGGATATTTTCCAAGAGAATCTGGCTACTTTGATAATAGATATAATTACAGTTCTGAAAATGTAAAATCATGAGCAAATGCATATTATAACAGTAGTTCAGCAAAGAATGTTAAACCCTCGAAGGGCAGGTATAAGGTGTTTAAAATGACTGAGATGTTAGTCATTATTTGGATGCTTTAAGATCCTCTGTTTTGAGGAAGCATAATATGAATTAGTCTGCCTTTTTTCACATTGTGCCTTTGAACATGTAATTTGTCCTATCGAAAACTGATACATTTAAATCCCTTATCACATGAATTCCTGGTCAATACCAAGTAGAAATTAGTTGCAATGACATAGTACATGGCATTTTGAAGTTGATCTTATCTTAATCAATTTGTACATTCTTGTTCTGATTTTTTCATAGAGGTGTATATGGCAGACTTAGAAAAAAATCTGTGGTACTTAAAAATTGGATATGTAGGTAATTGCAAGAAGCACACTGGTAATCTGTGAATCAAGAGCTGCAGATGCTTGTTTGCTCAAAAGCACAAGGATCTCAGAGTTTATTGCTTTAGAGAAAAATGTCTCTTCCATCTCTTGTTACTACATTTGTGCTCAGAATATACGCTGTAATACAGTGTCCTGTGGAAATTACTTAGATACTCATCTTGCACATTCAAAAACGTGTCTGAATAATACCTAACTTATCATCATATTTGAAGTATGTTTTCACTAGGCACGTTTGAATTCCCACCAGCTAACCAAGACAAAGAAGTTGTGTCAGCTTTTTATATGCTCATTTCTTGATCTAGTGCATTGACATGTACTTGCTAGGCTCACATTGACTTTAGGATTATCCTGTAGTCTTTTTTTTGTTTAAAGGGAATATTGAATTTCTAATAGAGGTGGGCCCTAGCCTTCTTGTTGTTCAATTTATTGTTGGTTTTACATACTTTCTCTGCAACTTTTTGGCAAAAATTGAAGACAGTGAATATTAGAGACACCTCTTCAGGATTACATATCTTGGTGTTGGCCAACTCGAAATAGTAGAAAAGTTGTTTGGGGGTTTTTTGTTAATCCCCAAGCTAGACATGTTAAAAAGGAACATATAGACACTTCTGCTGTGCTTCTCCACCTTGATGACCTACCTTTCTGATTAATTAACCTCTGTCAAATGTGCTCTGTTGGTATAAAAATATCATGATTTAATATCAATCAGCAACTAAGCATCACACAGCTGCTCTCTCACTCCTCACCTGCCCTGGTGGAAAGGAGAAAATCAGAAGAGTAAAAGTAAAAAAATACATAAGTTAAGGACAGTTCAATAATTGAAATAATAATAAAAAATTTTAATGAAAGGGAAAACAACAAAGAGATAAATAAACCAAAAGAAAGAAGACAGAAAAACAAGTGATGCAAATGAAAAATAGTCAGTCATCACCAAGTGACTGATGCCCAGACTGCCCCCATCCAACTTTCCCCCTAGTTTATATACTGAGCATGACATCATATGGTATGAAATATGGAATATCCTTTGGCCAGTAAGGGAAGGCTGCCTAACTCTGTCCTTTCCCAGATTCTTGTGAACCCCCACCCACTTGTTGGCAGGGCAGCATGAGAAACTGAGAGGTCCTTGACTTAGTGTAAACGTTGCTCAGCACCACCTGAATCATGGATGTGTTATCAACGTTATTCTCTTACTAAATACAGTACTACACAAGGTACTAGAAAGAAGATTGACTCTTCCAGCTGACTCTTCCAGACAAAGAGGAACTCTGAGTACCTTCAGCTTTCTTGAGTATAGCAATGGTTCATTGACCCTAGAAATATTTGGTGCTCTGAAGATAAAATTAGTAAGTGATTAATAAGTAACTTCTTCATGAAGGTAGAGGAATTTCTTTATTGAAAAGGACTGGTTTGAAAAAAGCCTCTTTGTGGGCCATATAAAAATCAGACTTTTTCCAGTATTCAATAAAAGAAAGAAGATCACCCAACAGTCACGTAATTGATTTTTTTCAATAAACTGGTATTCACAAACAACTTGAAATTGTACAGTAAGATTTTAATTGAGAAAATATACTCGTGCATAATCTAAACAATGCAGTTAATACTGCAGTAGACATGCTATCTTTTTTATTTTCCTCTTAGAAAAGCCCAAAACAAACAAGGCTGTATGTTACATTTAATCTCTAACAGCATGAAAAATACCTACTTTATTAAACTGAAATAGCATGCATATGACTGGGAGTGGGTCTAACTTGAGTCAAACACACTGTTCGCTCAAGGATTTGTTGAAGAGTGACATGTAAAAATAAATTTCTTAACTGATTTGTTAAGAAAAACGTGTATATTAGAAATTATTTTCGGTTTTCAATAATCTTTATGACTGCAAAATTTAAAGATCTGATTTATTTCATTTGCCTGGTTTGGATCTTGACTTTCTTAGCCTTAATTTTTAAAAAAGAAAAAAAAATGAATGGCAAGGCAAACTATTTAGGCCTCGGTTGTGTTCCTGAGTGGTGCTCTCAGTGATGTGTAGTGTTTCATCCTTACTGGATGATTGCCAGGACATCAGAGTTTGACTTGAAGGTTTTTTTATGTGCTGTTTCTGCATTAGCGTTCAAATAGTACTAATGATAGTAAAAAGGCAAATTTTGACAAGAACAGTTCTTTTTCTGAAGAGAAAGAAGAGGTCATCCATTTGCCCATAGTTAAAAAGATAAGGTAAAAGGCAAAAAACTTCCCTGATTCAGTCTGAAACCTTCAAGCATCCCATCTGGCCACTGAAAATCTGACCAGAATGGGAGCATGTTGATGCCACATCTTTTGCAAAGGACATTTTTGAAAATGTACTTATGAAAATACTTATGATTTGGTTAGGAACAAGATTAAGAATTTTCTGGTGGTGGATTTCCTGTCCAGTCCAAAGCTTCAAGACTACATCTGTTTCTGAACAGTTCTCTGCAGAGGACACCTGATCTGGAGTATTGGAAGTAATGCTTTTGGGTAGATGGAATCATTCAGGGGGAGGATGCTAATGCTGAGACAGGAGGTGAGGTAACTGCAAGAGAGGGAGAGACTGGAACAAAAAGCTTGTGATGAAGGCTGGTATCGAGCAAGGAATGGAGGTGGAGCAAGGTGGGAAATCAGGACTGGATGAGCAAATTAAAAACGTAAATTAGAGTGGGATTTAGAAATGAAATTAAATAGAATTAATCTATTTCTATTTAGAAATATAAATGGATTGCACAGGATTATTCAAACAAGAGACAAGCTTGAAGTGCAGAAAAAGGACAGAGAAATCTGATACTCAGTAGACAAGTGAGCTTACCAGAGGCTGCTGTGTAATTGAAGAAATCCCCTCAATCTTGCGCTTTCATCCTCTAGGGATAACAGCCTATTAATATTACTGATTACTTTCTTTGCACAGCTTACAGAAGTTATGTATGAATTACTGTGTACTTGGAGTATCACTACAGGCAATGCTATAGATATAGGCAATACCACTGAGTAGCACAGCAATAGCCTAAATGTTTTGCCTTGACAGTGCTAAGAAACATTTCTTTTTGAGAATCAAGGCTTCAAAAGTCAAGGTCTGTATCATCAGTAAAATTAATCAAATCCACATAAATTTCCTGTACAGAAATTACATGTATTTATTGCCAATACTGTTGTTGAGCCGCGTAGACCAATGCAGTAAGAGAATTTTCTGTTTTCCAGTCTGGTTTTTTGTTTGTTTTCTTTTCCATATCAGTAAAAATTATGTACAAAGAAAAACTACACAAATGCAATAATTTGTAATTCCGTCTTTAAATAATATTTTTTCCCACATGAGTACACTTGACTTGCTTCATAAAATGACAGCTGATTTGGAAATACAGCTGGTTTTTGTATTAAGTGGAACTGATACAGGCAAAAATCTATCCTGAGCTGTTACAGAATTTGAGAAGTGAGTGAAGCATAATCTGGTGGGGAAAAAATGTTCAGGTAGGTTTCTGTCCACAGAGTTTACTATGTCATGTGAATAACTCACTTAAGCATTTTTGTCTTCTCTTTAAAATGCCTTCTTTGAATCCTGTCAGTTTGAACATTCATGGTTAATTTAACTAGCTAAAGTCTTGTAAGGTATAGAATATTCAGAAAAATCTTATCCGAAAACCTTGACACTATTTATCATTGGCAGCTCTGCAGGAATCTGGCTGTAAGTACTGGAGACAATACTTCCTTGCATCATGAAATTCATAGGAAAATACAACAATGAGAAGAACTGTATTAAATGAACAGTTCTGAACAAGAATTTAGAATAAAGTTAAGAGGTCTGCCTTTTGAGAAAACTTTGAAAAAGATATATATTCAAGTGTGTTTCTGTCCATGTGAAAGAAGCTTATGCTCATTTAGGCAATTGTCCTATAATTATCAGGTATTTCCTTATACGTATACTTTTTGTTACAGTTTTAAATATAAAAAAGGATAAATTGTTTGCATGGGGCAATTTTTCATTTAGCCTATGTGCTAAAGCTTTTACTGTGTAGTTTTTCAATATGCATGCTCTTTTCAATATGAAAGATCTGAATGTCAGAGGTTGTGCACAAAGTAATTTTATATTTGGGTCTTTATTTTGATCTAAGGTGTGACTGCTGGTGTTAGAAGGCAGTTTTATTAACTTAATTAGATTTATTGTTAATAAATAACTCATTTTAGTTTTCATTTTAATTTCAGTGTAGACTTCTGAGTCTTTACAACACAGACTTCAATTTTAACATGCAGCAACAGTGAAATTTAGTTCAGTTCTTTTCTCTTGTTTGAAACATTGTTCTTATTTATTCTACATTATTAATATAATTCAAGGAGATGAAAGGAACAATTGGAAACATAGTGTTAATCAGTTGCCAAGTATGTTTTTAGATTGTTTTTTGTGTACATTGGTCAATCTGATAGTTTAACATACAAGGGGGTTTTTTGTTCCTGTTCCTAGTTCTCTTTTTTGGTAGTAAATTGTGTTTTTTGTGGTTTTTTTATTTCAAGTTTAAAAAGCATGCGTTATGTCTTAGTCATGTGACAGAATTAGACAGCTTTTAATTTTTATTTTTACATAATTTTTTTAATATTAAGAAATTGATATTTTTTGACTTGCAAGGCTATAGACTTTGGGAGAGTGAATGAGTGAATGAGGTGGTTGCTCTGAATATGAACGGAAAAGATGTCTGTGTCTTAATGGTTGTGCAATACAAGCAAAGGTAGTTGTGGTATGTAGGCATTCAGTCTTTTAGATTATTAGTGTGAGCTTTTGCATGCAAATTGCTTTTCATAATATAGCAAGTTTGATTATATTTAATTTGTTTACATATGCAACTACTATATTAATTTCTGTAAGACTGTAGTATGTGTGGATTTGTTTGCCACACAAAAGGTTGATGTTCATTTATTTTTCTGAGGAATTCAAATATGGTTATATCTCTTCATAATGTGTTTTTGAAATGCTGCCTGCTGTGCAGTCTAGCAAGCATTCACTCAAAGTTCACAAGCATACAGATTTTCAGCTCCTCTTCTAACAATCTTTTTTAAATATGTATCTTCCGTGTTTCACTTGTGTTGTCAGATATTTGGGGGGGGGGGGGTGGTGGGTTTT